>OY986438.1:177813092-178279687 GCA_963920525.1 Dichetophora obliterata
ATGTACCAAATAGCATCAACGTAGGTCAAAAATGCCCAAAATATGGCGATTTAAATTTTTGGGTTATATGGTCAGTGCCACGCCCATTTTTCCAATAAAAACTTCATATAGCCTATTATTTTTTCCAGAGTCATAGTAAAATGCTGTGAAAGTTTCAGGAAGATCGGTGCAAGGGTTTAGCCTCCTATAAAGCACAAACAAACAAACAAACAGACAGACATACATTCATTTTTATATAAATAGATTGAAAGCATATTAATTATAATTAAAGTAAAATGGGGCGAAAAAGGGGGATTTGGTAATAAAAAAATCTATGGTTACCTTACCTGTAGATAAAAAGTATATAAAACTTTAGGTAAATACATATTACAAAAAAAGTATTTTGTATAGCAAACATTGTCAGTGGTATAAGTAAGTACCTGAATTAAAAAAGGGGGCGGTGAAGTGGGTGTGGTTCATAGTAATATGGCGAAGTTAACAGAATTAAGAGCAATATACTACCAAATAAAAAATAATCCGTTGGAAGGAACAAATTTGTACAGAGAAAAAAAGTTTAAAACTTAAATTTGGCGTTAAAAGGGGCGTGAAAGGGGGCGTGGCGTAAGAAATGTTTATTTATACCTCGCCTGGAGTATAACGTGTATACAATTTGAAGTAAATCTGTTAAAAACTATATGGGAGCAATTACAAAGTTTTAAAAAGTAGGCGTAAAAGTGGGCGTGGTCGAAAAAAGTACCCTATTAATCATGCCAGAGTCCCAGTTAAATGCTGTAAAAATTTCAGGAATATCGGTCCAGAGGTTTGGTCTCCTATAAGGTAAAAACAAACAAACAAACAAATAAACAAACACACATTCCACTTTATATATATAGATAAATGTTAAGAACAATTTTTTGTGTGTTTTACTTATACTGATGATGTAAAATTTAAATGCAAATGGAATTTTTTGTGTATATAATAATATACTTTTTCTTCTTCTAAAATATGTTTTTATTTAATCCTTTATGGCCGTAAGCCTCCCTTAAATGGAAAAAAATTAAAAATTTATTGACTTTTTACATACTTCGGAATTTTTTTCACATAAAACTTCTTGTTTTTTTTTGCATAAAACTGTGATGCACTTACTTTTTATTTAATGTTTCTTTAAAATGAGCTATCAAACATAAAATCGGATGAAATAACTAGAGTTGAGATATTTTAGGTTTTTAAAAATTTTATTTTCTTTCTTGTTGTAATGAAAATAATTTGAATTAAAATTTGTAAAAAATTTAATTAAAGTATTGTTGAAATGCTTTCTAAAACATACCACTTTCTTGATTTTTTGAATATTTTGTACACTAAAACCATGGTGTCTTATGTTGGAAGCCCTAGAACTCTAAAATTTTTTCTAATTAAAATCAGAAAGATTTGTTTAAAATAACTGAAGTCATTTTAAATGAGAAACATAGTTTAATCGATTTTTTATGATTTTTTTGGATAGGCACTTTGAGCCTTTTAGAAAAAAAGTCATGTTTGGACAGCTATAGCATTTGATCCAAATTGTGGCTTTTTTAACGTTTTGCACAAAATAGCTACCCGTGATGTCGTTTTTTAAATTTTGCTTTTTTAGATTGTTAAGGATTTTTTTCGTTAAAATACCCAAACTCGAAATTTACAAAATGTTACACTTCGAGTAAAAAATTTCATAACGAACAAGTTATTCAATGCATTCACATTATGTTTTTTTATTTTTATTTAGTGTTATTTAAGAAAACATTTCAACAAAATTTCATTGCAATTTGTGCAAATTTGAGTTATTACGTAATTTTTTTTATTTTACAACGAGAAAGAAAATGTATTTTTTTCGAAATCTCTGGTAATTTTTGATATCACGTAATACTTTTTATCCCATTTTTATGTTTTGTAGCTTATTTTGAGAAAAAATGCAATTCAAAAACAAAGTGCTTGCCAGTTTTATGCACAAGATTAGGTGATACATGTAAAATTAGGTTTTAGGTGCAAAAATTTAGAAATTTGTAAAAGCCAAATAAATTTTTGAATGTTTTTCATTTAATACAAAACGATCAACCTGCGATCTCTCGGCATACTCCTGTCAAACTAATATTAATACATGTTGGTCTTATCTTAAATCTCACGTTTTCAACTAGTCATATTTTTTAATTTCTTTATATTAAAATTTTTCATACAAATGCATGGCCAGTCTAATAAAAATATTCCTCGGATTTGCAACTTTTACTATTATTTATATTTGTAAGAGTACGTTAGAGCAGCATCAATATTGTTCTGTATTAAATCTACACTAGATGTAGTCCTTGATATCAGAGCTGTCCTTTAAACTTTTTTGATAGTAGCAAAGTTGGAATGTTTGAAAAGTATTTTTCAGTTTTAAGTAAGTTTTAAAGTTTTTCCTAAAACTTGACATACAGGTTTCTAATGATTCTGATTGGGATATAGGATACTTTTTATCACCAAAAAATAATTATATTCAAAATAACGGCTCTATTGAGAAAAAAAATTTAAATGGAAACAGTAAAATATGGGTTAAAAACTAGAGATACGTTTAAACAATCTACAACAGAATTATTGACTATTAAAAGGGCTACAAGCACAATCTGGTTTGATTTCTTATTCCACGACACAGGAAGTTTTTCCTCAAAACTTTCATATTTTTAATTTTTTCTGTGAAAAAATAAAACTTTAGACAAAAAGTCAGTGTGAAACGCTTAAAATTATTTGAGTTGCTGAAAGTTGCACGCAGTGCTTTCAAGCGGCATATAAATTGAATACTTTTCGGTGTATGCAACTGAATTGTTTTCCAAGCAATTTATGCTTTAGAGCACGGTAAGTGGCCACCGTGCGCTATACGAGAACTATACCATGTTGTTCTGAACTTAAACACAAACTTTGTCAGTTTAAAGAAATTATTTTTTAACTACTAGTAGCACGATATACCCAAAACAATTCTTTACTTCAGGATATCTTGGCCAATAAAAGCTAAGGGAATGCGTTGAATTGTGTGCTTTTTTTTCTTTTTCAGTTGAATATTTTTTATATAACTTATCAAACTTTGTTGTTTTTGTTTTTATAGTAAGAAACTTTGTTTAACTGCTGCTTTGCCCTAGCTTTATATGCTGCTCACACCCTAGCCAAGAATTTACAATAAGAATTCAAAAAAAGAGAAAAAATATATAAAAATGAAATAAACTCAAAGCAAATTTCGAAGTTTTCTCATTTATATTCAGCGCAATTTCTGCAACATTGAGTTTTTACAGAAAATTGCAACGCGTACTGAAAACTACGCGAAGCGAAAAACTTTAAATAAATACAATCAAGGGAAAACGAGCAGGGCGCAAATGGCAATGAAGATGGGGGTGTGCAGCGGGCACGAAAGACCACAGCCAAAAATTGGCACGCCAAGAAACTTTAAGTGTAACCAAGCGCAGTGAAATTGTAAACAACGACAACGACCGCGACAGCGACAGTGACATCGATATCGTTGCTGGGTACAACGAAAATCAGTGAAAGAATTCAACGAAAGAAAAAGCCAACAATAAAAATTGCGATACTCACCCAAATTTCCTGTGATAAAGGATTCATAAAACTGAAAACACCCGGTGTTTGCTTGACTGGCTTCTTAATCATGATCGAAATGCCGAGCGACATGAATGGTTTGCTGAAATCAATGACGCGCTCGCGTTCGGCGGTAATCGTCATGGCTGCGATTGCTATATCCGCTTCCTGTGTGGATGATGAAGGCAACACAAAGAGGCAGTTAGAAAAAGAAGAGATAGACAGTGAGAGAGAAAGATATGATAATGTTTAAGATACAAAACTACGGAATACTCCACTGTGGTTGGAGTTATTGAGATGATAACGATGATGATGAGAATAACTGATGCGACCAACCGTACTTCTTTGGCAGTACAGAACATCTTATTTACCCGCTCTACAGCGTATGTTCAAGTACACACACACGCACATCCATTCGCTTTGTTCACAACGTTTTTAGTAATTTTATACTTATTTTTTGCAAGAAAAGTTCATTGCCGAAAAAATTTTAATATTACAAAATTATCAAAAGTTGAGAAGAAGACTCAAAAATGTTCTTGTTATATTTAAACAATATTTCCCAAATAATTAGTCCAACTGTAATACAGAACCTAATAAATATTGACCTTATAATTATGAACAGAACAAACAACTTTTTAACAAACAAAAAAAAAAAAAAAAACCGTGTTCAAAATCATTACAAAGTGAAAAAATTTTTTAAATTAATTTTCCTTCTATATATATTTTCAAATTTCTTGGTCACATTTGGAAATTGTATATATCGTTACCTTAATATAGAAAGGCCCTAACTCATTTTTTCGTTACTTTACAGGAGATGGAAAAAACTTAATGAAAATTATAATGTTGAGGGTCAGAATTTTCTTGAAATGGATTTTTTATTTAAGACACTAACCAATTCAATGCTGTAGCAATATTTTTCAGCAATTTTATTTTTCTATAGCAATTTTGTTTTGCAAAAATCTGTAAAAAAAATTATTTTGAAAAAAATGAGCTAGGGCCTTTCTATATTAAGGTAGCGATATGTATTCTCAAATTTGACTAATTATTTTTATATTGGAAAGCTTATTATTCTAATTTTTCTAGTTTTATTAGCATAAATATGTTAAAATTTTTTATGAATATAAAGCTTTTAAAGCTGGCGCTAATATAATCCGACTTTTATATAGTCAACGCCTTTGATCACTGAACACAGTAACGACAGCGTTCGTTTGTTGGGAAGTGCGCCTTTTACTCGCTGATTTTAAGTTCGGGACTTAAATCTCGTTCGTATTGGCAGTGCAGGTATGATAAAAAGATCGTGATTATGTGGCAAAGACTAGTGCCGACGTAATAGTTTTTATATTTATAAAGAAATAATTATATTAATGACAGTAAAACAAAGTAGAAAAAAATTTATATAATAAGATTTCCAATATAGTAATTTATGTAAACAAATTATAAAATTTGACCAAGAAATTAACAGGAAAAGTAATTCAAAATTATTTTTTACTTTGAAGTGATTTTAAAGTTTTTTTTTTGTTAAAAAGTTCTTATTTCTTCCTTTTTAAAGAATTTGATTATTTTTGAAATAATTCGTCCCATTCTTTTAACGAATTTTAGTATCCTAGTGTCAATATTATTCGAGATACAGCGTTTTTCTTACAGTGACACGCCTTTTTTTAATTCCGCCTATTTTGTTGATCGTATTTTTTATAATTCTTTATACTCTTGCACCGAATTTCAGTACTCTAGTGCCAATATTAACTGAGATACAATGCTTTTCTAATAGTGACATGCCCTGTGTCGAACTCCGCCCACTTTCTTCATCGTGTTTCGTAACAACTCTACCCATTCTTGTAACAAATTTTATTACCCTAGTGTCAATATTGTTCGAGATACAGTGTTTTTCTAATGTTGCCACTCCCTTTTGTTGAATAACGCCTTTTTTTACCGTAATTTGTAATAATTGTGCCTACACCTATACTAAATTTCAGTACACTAGTGCCAATATTAACTGAGGTAGTGTTTTTCTTATAGTGACGCGCCCACTTGTAGAAATTAGCCCACTTTCTTTATCGCGTTTGGTAATAATTCTGCCCATTCTTGTTACCAATTTTATTACCCCAGTGTCAATATTATTCGAAATACAGTGTTTTTCTTATACTGTGCTTTTCCACTCCCTTTTGTCCAATAACGCCCCTGCACATAATTTCAGGACCCTAGTGTTCTAACAAAAACTGATTCCAAAGCATTGTTTTGGGAAAAAATGCTTTGGAAAATTATTTGATCAATAAAAACTTCCAAAATAATATTGAATCATCAAATAAATAATGAATTAAAAGAAATGCAATTTTTTTGCATAAAATTTAATACTTTATTTTGTATACTTATAAAGATTCGATTTAGTTCAAATCTACTCTTTTTTGCTCGACAAATTGTTGCTATTTTAAAAGTAAGTAATTTACTTACGCTTCTTTCATAGATAGGTACTTTCGTTCTAAAGTGGGTGCATTATAACTAGGTCTTAAAATTTCGGGTTCTTTTGGCTATACTGGGATTTTCGGAATTGACAATTTCAATCCTGGGATCCCCGGATCCCGGTATTAGTCCCGGGATTGCAACTGCATTCAAAAAAGTTTTAAATAATTTTTATAATTGAAAGATTTTGTCTTTGTTTTACAATAAAAGACACGTAAAAAAATTAAAATATATTTTAAGCTAAAAGTTATTGAAACAACCGGAAAGAATAATTATTTTGGTAATCGAAAAAAGTGTTCAGCAAACTTTAGTAGCAATAAAACGCAATAAAATTCTTAAAATGTTTTTTTGCATAAAAATCAAAACTTAAAAATAATATAAAAAGGAACAAGTCCAGATCAAGTCTTAAAAATAACACAACAAAAAAAAAATTGTCTCCTGAAAATTTTAAAAAATTTTATAAATAATTATAAAAAAGAACTATTTCATTATATTATTTCAAATAAGTTTAAAATAAAAAAATTATAAGGTGAGTTCACGATCCCACATTGTTAAACCTTATTAACCCTTTCAATGGCTAGGCTAAAATCCTCATGTCATAATTTTTTTGAAGTAATGTTCTTATCATTTAGGCTTTAAAAAACAGCTCCTTTGATTTTACCTGCGCTGTTTTACCTTTTGCCAGATTATCTAATAATTATATGGATAAAACTATTCAAAAGTTGTATTATAATGTAAAGGTGTATAGTTAAATATGTTTGAAAAACCGGATTTATCTGGAAATTTGTAAATAAAGGAAGTGTGGTATGAATAAAAAAATTCTGATTTTTATTCCAACCACTAAAACCACTATTTAAGCAAAACTTATTGGCACAAAAAAAAAGAAAAATTTGGTTGCTTCTGTTCGGCGCAAAATCAAAAATAAAATTAAGTTAAAAGTCAAATATCTCTCTAAATTTATGTAAATCGTGTTGCATTGACTTCGTTTTATAATACCAAGCGATTTGGTTTAAAAAAATTGCAAAATAAAAATAAAAATAAAAGATATTTTCTGATGTGTAAAATATAATGGGCAAATATAATGAAAGGGTTTTGGCAGAAGTGGTGACAATAAATAAATTATTAGAATATGAATAGGATTTTTACAGTAAGCTCTTCCTAAACTATACTTTCATGAATTTTAAATTTTTATTGTGGCATATAAATACATATATTAAACTGACCCAAAAACAAAAAAAATTTTTGTTTTTTTGTGAGCCCAGGGATAAAAATGTTCGATTGTGTATCGAAAACAAGCCCTTAAAATTTGGTCTGAAAATATGGAGGTTTAATACTCGACCATAGATGTTAGGTGGTGCTGCACCTGTTTTTTAAATTCTGTGAACTATAAGACCGATAATTATACATGACATGAATAATGAGGTTTTTATAGGTCTTACCTTACGTTTTGGAGTAGCTAAAGACAGTGAAATAATTTTTGATTTGATGCGCTTGCTAGATTTAGAGATATTTAAGAAAAAGTGTTGTAACACTATGAAAAAATTTTTTGTTTCATGTTCAAGGCTTAATACGTAGCCGGCATATTTACTTAAAAAATAAGTGGTCACACACCATTTCACCAATTAATTCAAGAGATGTATATATTTTTTTTATCCACTAGCTAGATTTCAAGTTACATTCTCAAAAAAAGCTTTTTTTAAAAAAAAAAGGCATGATATATAAGAATAAAAAACGCAACACGTAAGCCCGTGTATTTTCCTGTGGATGATTTGGTCCCACCGGACCTCCACGCAGAACGAATAAAAATTAAACTTAATTTTTCGGGTCGATCTAATATTTATGTATAAGTTTTTGTTGAAAATTTAACGAAATCCCGGGATTTTATCCCATAATTATAACCTCAACCAAGCTTCCAGAGCTTCTGGCGAGTCACTATTGATGTGTGTGTCCTTGCGTTGTCCTGATTTATCACAATTTCTCTCCTATTGGCCAAAGCTGGCCACTTCTTTGCTTCCTTCAGACGATCCAATTTTTGACAGATCAGGTCCGAATTAAGAGTTTGGTTGTAGGGGAGCTGCTTATAGTAGATGATTTCATGGGAGTCCCACTAAACACTTAGAAAAACCTTCCTGACCGTCATTTCTGGCTTGGCCACCGCTTGCGCCGGATTACCACGATTCGACCAAGACGTTTTCAAATGACTTTGTTGTAAGAGACCTACTTTTCATCATCAGTGAGAATTTACTTCAGAAATGGCTCGATTTTGTTGCAATTCAGCTGAGATTCGCGGTCTATGAGGTTTCTTGCGTTAACACACACATTTACTAGAAACATAATAGAGAAGGATACTATTATATTTCAAAACTTGTTTATAGCAAAGAAGTTTATTGGTGCAATAATCAAAAAATGTTTTCCGTAAGCACGTTAATTTTTTGCCATTAATACATTATATTACTGGGAAATACGCTAATTTGTTGCAATAAATATATTAGGGTTATTCACGGGTTGATGCGATATGCAGTTGCGTCGATGCCAAATGCAATATTGCGAACTTTCGCATCCAACAACAAACTCCAACAACAAACACATTAGAAGCAATTTTGCAATTCTTCTTGATTTACGCACTGCCCAAACCTATTGCGAAAACGCACAAGCAGTGATGCTAAACAGCTGATTGCTAAAATGAGGTGGCAAAATATTTACTGTTCATTCGACTTATAATTTTTCATTACATAAATAAGTTGCAATATTCATGTTCTTGCGTTAGTGCGAAAGACATCTTGCATTTTCACACTCTTGCAACAACCTGTGAATACCCCTATTATGTTTACAGTGCTCATACATGAGGTTGTATGAAATAGAAATGGGCGCGTGTCACGATGAATTACGTCGTGATCGTGAGCGAACCCATCAGAAAATAACGAATTTATCCTGAATCGAATTTCCTCATGCGTGAGCTTGCGTGACATAAATTTATTTGTATCACGACTTTTTATCTTAAGTTTTCAAATCTGTGCAAAATTATGCAATGATTTTGTTTTAAACTGCTGGGTGAAAATTTGGATAGATTCCTTTTTTAAGTAAAAACTTTAATGAAAACGCAAATTGAAGTACTTTAGTTGCTTTTAAAATAATACTTTTTACTTATTTAATTCAATGGATTTAACATATGGGCATTTCCATCGTAGCTCACGCGACATACGACTTAAAGCTTCGTTTTCTCGGAAGTTTATGATATTAATGAAAAAAATTTTCTTATGTACATATGTCTTACAAGGCATAGTAATGGTATGATCTACCAAAATTTTTGTTCCTGTAACTAATTAAGAATGACAGTGGTAAATATGGGCGTAACTCACGCGACAAAAAAAGAAAGTGTGTTTTACAAGCATGTTTAGATTATAAAAACTCCGCGAATTTTCCCATATAATTTGTTTTTGTTTTTAATTTTTAAATAATGGGAAAACAGTGAAGTTTCATAATAAACCCACTTTCCCTATGGACTTTGCTTATTGAAAAATGTATTGAGTTTCCAAAAAATATTTGACGTAACTCACGCGACACAACCCACTCGACAAAATTTCCTTAAATTCAAATTGGGTGATTAAGTAACTAGGTAGTAAAGTAATTATGTAATTAAGAAATTAATAAACAAATTTAATAAATTGTCCTCTTCTTGCCTCAACCATTTTTCTGTTATCTTTAGCCAATGCCTTCCATTTTTACTAAAACTAAAATTTTACGAAACATTTACTAAAAATTTACGAAAAAGGAAATTACATTTGTGAAACAGTGCAGACGATTTGATTTTCATGATTAATGAATTTATATAGAAATTTCTTAAGTTAATAAAATTAAAATGTTTCTCTTAATAATATCATAAAATAAAAAGTCTTTAATAAGTTTTCAGTTTTTGGTCACGGTAGACTTTTTTCTGGAAATGCCCATATATTTAAGTGTTCAAACAGTTTTTATTTCAGCTCAAACGAAAAAAAAAAAATTGCTGCAAAAAATGCATATTTTTTGATATATAAGATGCATTTTATTAGATATGAATTGAATTTACGTCTCTTATTTTAAGAAACTAAATAAACTTTTATTCCTTTTATACCTGTATTCTTTAATAATTTTTTTGAGTTAGTGTGCCTTATCGTAAACACTTATATTCGTGAGCATTTGGGAGTAAAAAAGGTCATCGTGATTGTGCGTAATCGTGAGTAAAATATTAATCGTGAGCGTGCGCGGTCAGAAGAAAACACATAGTCAGAGTGCGAGATCAATACACAATCACGCGCCTATCTTTAGTATGAAACACAAAATGTTTTTGAAGCAAGTAAGCTGATTTGTTGCTTTATTTTAATTTTTATTTAATGTGTTATTTTAATTTTTACTCTCTGAGGCTTGCCATTGTTTGCAGAGAGGTGACAGAAAAACATAAATATTAATTCAATTGAAAAAACATTCTGTCTGAGCTGGGGTTTGAACCGTAATGGGTAACCGTTTGATGGGTAGCGCATTCTTCCAGTAAACTACGTCCACCAACACCGATCGTTTGGCTGAAGCCATTCATAAACATTGTATGACTTACAGAAACATAAAACATGAACATATTATGATTTTTTGAGCTTTAGGTCAAGTAATTTTTTGAAAGAAAGCAACACCAGCAACAACAACAACAACAACAACAACAACAACTCTGTATAAAGTTGCACACGGCAGACTAGACAGCCGGTTTGGTAAACAGCTACATTTCCTATTCACTAGTCTTGAGTGATTCAGCTGTGACCAACCCAATGTTTACGTTCCATCTGATTTTAGACACATGTTTTTGTGGTGGTATATATTTTAATTAAACATCTTATATATTTTATATAAATATTTATTTAAACAATTTTTCATCTTTAATGTAGAACAAGTCTTTCTATTTTAAAATTCTCATTTTAATAAATTTTTAAATAAAAGAATTGAAGGGCTTATAGCAAAAACATGATTTTTTTTATTTTTTATGGACTTATAGCCACATAAAAAATATTTTGAAATAATCGACTCTAAAGTTTTGAAAAAGTGTATTTTTGTTTGAAGAAATGGAATTGAACACGGAAACTTTTACAAATAAGTTAGAAAATTAGGTAAAAATAGCCAAAATCTCTTCAGTGGTTGTTGGCAATACATTGAGTTATGTATTCACCCTAAAAAATTGATTTCTTAGATCATGTGGTTTATCATGTTATTGCAATAAGCCCTTCAATTGAACTTGATTCAAAATAATTTTGAACGTAACAATTATAAAGACAAGTAACATATGAAGTAATATCCTCTACAGTGTTAATAAACTCATATGAAACATATGACGCTGAAAACAATTGGATATTATTTTTTGGTCAAGCTTTAAACTTTATTAAACTTGTGTATGCACTCAACTTTAGGTGACACCGGGTGACACCACCAAGAAACAAGCAATTGATCAAGAAGTGGATGGTAAAGTTCTAAGCTAAGCTAAGAGTCACGCCCCCTGGTAGTTCAGTGAAATAAGCTATAACCAAGAAGGGTATCGTGAAAAAGAAGGAGAAGCGACTTTAGTGCATACAGAACTATAATAAAGTTTAAGGTTTAACCAAAAACTATGATCCACTTGCTTTCAGTGTCATATGGTTCAGATGAGTTTAAAATCATATGGAACGTAAACAATTGGTTGGTCATTGCTGAATCATTAAACACTTATGAAGAGGAAATGCAGCTATTTCCAAAACAGGCTGTCTAGTCTGCTGTGTGATTGACTTTATAGAGTGTTGTTGTTGGTGCTGCTTTATTTCATAAAATTAGTTGACCTAAAGCTCATAAAATCATAGACTTGTAAAACATGAAATGGTCACAATTTAATTATGAAGATATTATGTTGAATACGATCATGTTGTATATTTCTGACAAATATGACATGTTTAAAGTAAAAACGTTAATTTTTTTTAAAAAATAAATCGTGGACTTGTTTTCGCAAAAATGTTTATTGTCACATCAATTAAAATATGTTTACCTGGAATTTGAAATGGTTAGAACTTCGAGATATATTTACGGTAAATATAAATATGTTTGCTACAACAAAAGTCAGAAATGTTTTTTTACTGCGTGCATGTGTGGCACCCATACATTGAGCTTCTTCTGTTATCCAGCCTGCTTCTATGTGGTTCCAATGGCTCCAAACAGTTTTTTGTACAATGTTCAGCTTCAAGGCTAGCGAAGCAGTGTCTACATGACAGATTTTAAGGAATCAGACTCGATGTTTTCCATGATTTTATCCACATTTGAGACAATTGGCCTTCCAGAGCCTGGCACATCTTTGCCATTAAAATTACTAGAATGGAATAAGCGAAACCAAAACTGCGCGGAATTGGCTGTTACAGTACCAGAACCATCAACACTATTCACATTTTTAAACACCTGGCTTGCATTTTCCTCTTTATCGAAGAAAAACTATAAAATATGGAGTATTTTTTCTTTTTTATTTGACACGCTCTCATACATATACTGAATACTAAAACCATCTTTTATCATTTCCTTTTGCTGCAACTGAAATTTTTTTAAGTTTATGCAGTTAATTTATAAAGTTATGCAATTTTTCGCAAAAAAAATTTTTGTCATCATTTAAAATTCAAGAACTTGGCTTGTATTTATAAAATTTTTATAGCTTTTTTTTCTCATATGACTGTTTTGTAGAAATTATTTGCAAGAATTTGTTTTGAACTATTTAGATTTTATGGCTGAACTGGCTGTTCTGTCCTTTTCTGCCTTCCAAAAATACGTGTTTAGTGACGTAGCATTATGACCTTCTCTAGTTCACATCATCGCATGCAAAAACGAATGAAGGTATTCACTTAATTTTGTTAAGTCCTGCTAATTTGCTAAATTTTTCAAGTTCGCTTGACGTTCACACCAGCTGTTGGTGGGAACTTTAAAAGACTTTTGATAACCAAGTGCTAAACTGATGTGTCAAAATGTCAGAATATATTTATACTATAAAAATACGAATGTCAAAGCTTCTCGTGAGCTAAGTAAATAAGTTTTCCGAACAAACTGCGAGTCAAGCATCTATGTATAATGCCTAATGCTTGGTTTTCACTATGTCATTTTTATGACGACACAAAAGTTTACCACCTGAAATATCACCTTAATAAAACTCTAGAACATTTTCTGCATAGCTCCATTTAAGACATTATTTGTTTTTAATTTTCCAAGAATGCCAAAGTTAGATAAAATGTCAACATGTTGCTATTTTTAATTTGATTGACAACAACTGACCACTGAAAATGATATAATGAAAACCAAGCATTACGCTCGTATCTTTTGTTTCAACTAACAAAGGGATATTTACTTAAACTGTGGGGTGCTTAAGGGATATTGCAAATTAAAAAAAAAGGATAGAAGTAAATATAAAGTAAATATAAATTGCTTTTAATATATAATTAACGCGTTTTCATCGTTCTTGTAATCGGCATTTATATCCGGCAACGGTTCTTTAATTTTCTTTTCGTATTTGTCTTTTGCAGCGTTTGATCGAAGCAATACTGGTTGTGTTTTTAGAAAATTGTAGAACTCTATGCACGAGATCTGCAAATAACATTTAATCGTAAAATCGGTTTTTAACGTTTTGATTTGAAATCGGCTTATCTATTCATACAAGACTTGTTGATTGCAGAAAAAACTCACTTCAGCAATGCTGTCGTTCCTGGTAAGCATAAAATATTTTCAATTAAAAAAGCGATTTCATTGCATTCAAATTTCCAAGCAGAAAAAATTTCGAGCGTTGAAAATCTTCTATGAAAATCTCTATTGCAAACAGGGGAGTTTTAAGGGGTATAAAAAGAATTTTAAGAATTATCAAGGGATTGTTTTTTCGCCATTACAAAAGGGATAATACCTAAAAAAAAATGATAGATACGAGCATTAATAATGACTCATATTTTCACTACAAAGAGACATGAAAACAGCTTTAATATGAGTTATGGATACAAGTTAACTTTCAGTAAAAGTATCAACTGTCAAATTTGCGGATTTCCCAACCCTAAGAAAGTTGAGACATTCTTGAGCTCTTCGATGCGGTTTCAATAAAGTTTGTTATTAAGTCTATTTACAAGCTTTTTGCAGGCTATAAGCTGCAATTGCTTCGATAAAGAATTTGTCTATGGTCTATGGAAGATGTCAAGCTACCCCTTGTAGTGTACTTACATATACGTACACACATTTAAGACAAACAACCACCAAAAAGATCTTCACTTCAATTGTCTAACATATGATAATAATAAACATATTAACTTAATGTTGACAAAATTTTCAAATTTAACCGAATAAAAAACCTCAAAGTAAACACAACTAATTGTAGCTCAAATTCTCATGAAGTGCATTTAGCACCCCTTTACGCTTGTGCAAGCGCGTCGGAAGCGAATTTCATCTGGGGGGGCAGTACAAATGGTAGTGCAAAAAAAGTTCACCAAAATTTCTTCAAAGAAACATGAATGTGAATCACAAATTTTTTATTTTAGTTTAAAATAAAAAAATATAAAAATATATAAAAAATATTAAAATTTCATTATTTTTAAAAGTTCTTCCAATTTCAATATTAGAGATCATTCTTTAAAAAAGTTATATCAATTTAAATCCTTCCAAAATGTTTTTTTCCTTGCGAGAAACAAACTCTTTCACCACCTCCATCGAATTCAATTCTTCGGTTTTATCTTTGTGAATGTGTATAAGTGCCGTATGAGTGAGTCGTTCCTTTGTCATAGTTGCTCGAAGATACGTTTTAAGTCGTCTTAGTGCACTAAAAAACGCTCAGATGAAGCTGCTGATGCAGGCACAGTCAAAAGCAAAGCAATAAGTTTTCAACTTCATTTAATACTTTTTTTACAGTATCTGAATTTTTTGCAAATTGGGATACAATGCCACTACAATTTGAAGGTGTTTGGCCAGGCAATTGCTTCAGCAATTTAAGTTGCGCGTGGAGGTCGCTCCCATCAAATTCATCTGCATAAAGATCTAGTTTTGTTTTTAGATTTTGTTCAGAAGGCACTTTTCTGTTGAAGGCTTCGATTACAATATTACACTATTAAGCTACATACTTAAGGGTGCTTTTAAACTGAAGTGGTGGGTTTGCAGTAGAAACTCTACATTTTGCTCTATCTTTTTGCAAACACAGAGAAAGAAAATGGTTATCCGCACGCATGCTTATGAAGAAGAGAGAAAGAAGAGGAAAATATCTGATACAAAAATATTATCGTTGTAAAAAAAAACTGACATTTTGAATAACTTTTGAAGTTTTCTTTTTAAATTGTTTATCTAGCTAAAAAAGTGGGGTGCAACTGTCCCCCTTTCCCCCCGCTTCCAACGCCAATGCGCTTGTGCCGCTAGATACCGCACAAGCTGAAATGCAACAGCGACAGCGGGACTCGTGTTACAAGTGCATTGCACAGAAAAACACAAAGCAACAACAACAAGCGATAAGTTGAATAAGTTCCGATGACACTTTAAAGTCAAGGCCAAGAATTTGAGCGAACCAATAAATGATGTTTAAAATATTAATTAGTGGGGAAAATTTGGAAAGGTTAATAAACTAAAAGTGATTGGTCAATTATTGATTTCTCAAAGTAAATCTAAAAATCATTGGAATTAAAGGAGGAGTCTTGAAAATAGTAGTAAATTAATTTAAGAATAATACTGGTAAAAATTGTATATAAACTAAAGTATTTTAAAATAAAGAAAGATTTTAGATTTGGAAGGAAGAGGCGAAGAGCCCAAATTAAATTTCTTTTTATTCAAAACTTAGCCTTTGTGGCTTGGATTAAGATTAGCCTTTGCGGCTTAATAAAAATAGCCTTTGTGGCTTACATGATCAAAAGCCTTGCGGCTGATTAAAAAAGCGTGTGCGCCTCTAATACACAAATATACTACCTGACACACAACATACAAACAACTTCCAACACCACACCCTAATATCTCAAAATAAGTTTTCAAAAGCTTATCAGAAGCTTCGAGTCAACTTCAAAACTTAATAAAGCTTTTGAATTCATTTCCAAAAGATCTTACTAAAGCTTTTATACCAACTATTTTTACTTAGTTAGCTTTCGATTGCAAGCAGTTTAAGAGCCAGGGCAATGCTTCATCTGTTGAATCTTCAAATTAATTAACCTTATAGAAGTACGTAAGTTGGTTAGTAATGATCATGATAATGATGAAATGAGCTTTCAAACACCTGCATGTTGTTTCACTTACCCGCCGAACCAGCTCACCCACCATGCCGTCCCAGCCACCACGTACGTTTGGATTCTCAGCACCATAGCCTCCATCCTTGACTAGTCGTATTTCATCTGATTTAATTGAATTGTAAAGAAAAACAAATTAATGTAAATGGAAAGGTAAGCACCGCATGTGGTTGATTCAGTTATTATTTTCTTTGTTTTCTTCTATTTTATCTCTTTGCCCATTCACATTCACACAAAGTCCTTCAAACACATTTTGCACACTCAAACGAGCTGCGCTAATTCAATTATTGTGTTACTAGCAAAAACAAACACACAAACAGAAACACACACACACACGCACTCGTAAGCACTCACTTTCATTACCCACACTCCACACTAATCACACATGTTGTTTGTGTGCTTATAGCAACACACTAAAACACTTACAATTTATGCCCAATTTTTTCGCCAGCAAATCTGCTAAATCCTTGCAATAACCTTCGAAACGGTCGTTACCCTCGAGCTGTTCACCCAGCATTGGTCGTTTTAGCATAATGTAAGGCTCTTCCAGCAAAGTGGTCACAACGTAAGTGCGATTCTTTTCAATCTCTACGGGCGGTCGAAGGCGCACGTATTTTGCTGACAATGGCTGCAACCCCGCCTCGTCGCTCCACTCTGCCACTTTGACCATGGCACTGTTAACGGTCATCTCGACAATATGTAGTGTATAGTTTTGACGTCGGCCATCATCATTGAATTTGATATCGCCTGTGAGACCTTCGATTTCGACCTGCATAAATGGTATGAACATTGTTCAATGGAAATAAATAATGAAAAGAATTAAAATCGATATTTTAAACACTGAGAAAATTATATTTAAATAATAAAGGATCCCAATATTTGTATAAGGAAACATGTTATAAATAATGATTTTTAAATAATACTAAATTATTTACTTATAATTTACCCTAAGGCCATGTATGACAAGCACACCCTTTATTAGATACAGCTTGATAAATATTTTGAAGTAAAAAAAAACTTCTGATTTAGTGCTGAACGTAATTTAAAGCTTAAGAAAACGATTTTACTTGCACTCAAAGAAATTTTGCAATACTGGAATTTTGCAATAATCATTGAATATATGTATTGCTATGAAGAAGCCCACATGAAAAGCATGCATGAATAAATAATAATTGAAGCATGCCTGAAGTTGATCACCTTTAAACTTTTTGCATGCATCAAAGCATTAAAAGAAGAAAGCAGTAGCTGCCCCAATGGGCAATGCTTTACATAGCAAAGAAAAAACATTTATTTATTATTTTAACCATTTCTTAGTCAATTTGAAGTGCTTTCATTACTTTTTGTTTAAATTTTTTGGTAATTTTGGAATATTATACATTTTTCACATACTCGATGTATGTATGCTTTTTATGTGTTTTAATAGGCATTATTTTAAAGGTATGATGCATGCCTAACGCTCACATCTCTTTTTTCGCCAAAAACAGGACAAATTGACAAAATTTTAAAGATTTTACAGGATTTACAGGACGTCTTGCAAAAAACGGGATGTTTTCGCAGGACACAATTTAAAGTCGAAAAATTATTATTACTTGTATGTTCAAAGAATTAAAATAAGCATTTTCACTGATAAAATTATCAAATTTATTATTTAATATAAGAATTGTAGCATAAGCTTCAAATATCAATTAATAATAGATATTTGTATATAATATGTAATTTTGTTAAAACAGAAATAAAATTCAATCTTATATAAATATTAAATTTTTTTAATACGACAAAAACACAACAAAAATAAAAAAAAATCCAAATTAGTCTTATAAAATGGCACGTTAATGAGATTTCCAAGTACTACTTTGCACTTTGAGCAGAATACCTCGCTGTCAATACTTGTTTTATGCAGGAATGAATATTTTTTCAAGTTGATTGCTTTGCTTCGACACACACTTTTGCTTAGATATTTCAACAAGTTTAAAAAAAAATTTGCACAGAAACTTGTAACAAGTTAGTAAAAAAAGAAAAAGTGTGTTAAGGGAAAACTTTGACATATTACTAAAAAAAAATGAATACTAAACAAAGTTGACTAAATTGCAAGCATGCGAGAAAATAAAAAACAGGACAAAATAATAAAAAGCAGGATTTTGAGCCCGTTACACAGGACGCAGGACAGCCCAATGCATGCATGCCTTTTATGTGCTTGGGCTTATGGCTATGTGACCAAAGAGTGCTGAATTGATGTTTTTTACATAAATTTTTTTTTATTTAAAGAAATCAGATATCAGAAAACGATTATAAAATTTCATTGAATATGCTAGCAGTTTGAAGAAGAAAGGTGCTTATATTTTTGCCACATTGCACAGTGTATGATGAGAACAAGTTAGGGGGACAAAAGTCGAAAAAGGAAGGTAATGGTTTTTATGTTAAATATAGTTTGTTACCAACATAATTATTCAAAACAACATTTTCGAGTTCGAAAGTCAAAAACGTTTTGCATGCGCCATTTTTACAACGAAGCAAAGTTCACATTTCTATATTAAAAATAAATAACAAAAAATATTATTTACATTAAAGCTTTACTTTGAGTCCATTTAAAAGAGTATTACTAAGTTTTTTTCGTTCTTTTTAAATAAGGATATCATTTCTAGTGATAAGTTTTTTAAGGTTTTTTTAACCATATCAATTACAACGTAGTAGAAAAAAGATTTTTAGAAATACACTGAAATTTAAAAAAAAATATAAAGATTATCTGCTTTTGATAGGGATTTAAAAAATATTAAATTGTACAATTTCCAATTCAACTGTTTGAAAGTTTTTAGATATTTGTTTTTTAGTATTAATAAGAATTATTTGCCTTTGACCCATAGGTCATAATTTCCGCTTTTAAGGAAGCGACGTCCCAGTAGTATCGCGTCACCGAATAACAAACGAAGATGTATTATACCTTGTTCGCGCAAAGTGCCTTTTGAAATCGACAGTTATCAATTGTGCGAATGAAAAATTAAAATATGCTCTGTCAAAGCTAAAAATGACAGAATATACAAATCTGAACTCAGAATATACAAGAAGCAAGTTAAATTGTTCTTGCTCTTCAATGTAAAAAATGAATAGGACAAAGGCATGTAACCAAATTTTTTTTTGTAAAAATTAAGCCTTGTGCTAAAGCAAAAAATTTGTAATAAATAATAGTCATAATGAAAATAAAATACCTGAAAAGCCCCCAAAAGACATCTCAGCGCTTTATGAAAAAACTCAACAACGAAATTAAAACACTTACTTTATCAATCATATGACGAAGCAAAAGCTAGAGAATTGTTAGATACTATCAAACATTTCTTGTGTTGTAAAAGTTATAGAATGAAATATAATAAAAAATGTTTTCTGAGGATATGCCAAAATATAACAGAATCCTGAATATGAAACAAAGCTTTTTCGTAGGAATGTTGGTTATGATGTTCTGCCTCTTAGGTATCGATATTTATTATCTGTACATATATTAATTTGTCACCACTCTGCCATCATATTCATATTTTGATTTATAAATTAATAAAATATTTCAACAACAATCATTTTTCCAAGGAACACAGAGCCAAAAACCACCACATAAAATCAATAAGATCACCTAATAGAGCTATTTTATTAGGTTTTCTTATTAAAACTACCAAATAATAAGAATTTTCTATAAAGAAATCTTTTTAATTCCATAGAGAAAATCTTATTAAAAATTTTCAACCACTATCAAACTTTTTTTAATAAGATTTCTTATTGTATGGTAATCTTACTAATACATTACTTTAATAAGAAAATCTTTTTTTCACTCTCCAAAGTTTAAGAAGATACCATCTTAAATTGATAAGAAAATTTTTTTGAACTGCTTTTATAAGATTTTCTTATTAAACAACCTTTTAAGAAGGTAATTTATTTAAAGTTAAATAAAAATATGTGATAATGGATAATGATACTTATGCTCCAAAACTTGTTTTTGACGAGGCTGAAATTCTGAAAACTCAAGCCATATTTCAGTCGTGGGGCTTGAGTGACTCAATTTCGACTTTACTAAAAATGTATGGAGTAAACTCGAAGGAGGTTCTTCAAAAAATGGAAATGAGGATGTCGACACTTTTTTGAAGGCCTCGACAGCGCCGGGTATTTTGGTGACAAAGCCAAATTTAAGGCTGGCCTGAGACAATGAATAATGTACAAAATAAACTTTTTCAATAGGCATAACAAAATTTCACACAAAAAATTGTTTACATGCTTTATTTTTAAGTTCTGAAAGCGTAAGTCCCCTTAACTAAATTTACAGAACAGTACAACCAAAATTCACTTTTCTAAAATATTAATGTTATGTATTTTTTCTAAATTTTAACGTTTTATTATTAATCAAGTTTTTGAAAACTGTCTTGCTTGTTAAGTTAAAAAAACTAATTTATGCAACAACTTTTAAATTTTTTTTTTTGCTTTTTGTTTAATTATATTTTAACAGATGTATTTTATGTATACATATTCAAATTTTATTTCCTAATAAATTGTAATAAACCATCAAAGTGTCTTTTTATTTAATATTACAGGTAATTAAAAGTATATATTAAGGTAAAACGTTTATAAGATTTCGTTTTGATTTAAAAATATTTTTAAATTAAAATTTAAAAAGAAATCCTATTAAATCAATAAGATGTCCCTATTAAATTAAAAAAATAAATCTTATTAAATCTTTAAAATTTCTTCTTAAAAACCAAGAAGTTTTGATAAGATTTTCTTATTGTTTTTAAAAGTGTTCTTATAAAAAACAATAAGATTCTTCTTAAAATTATGTGGTTTACCTAATAAAAAAAGCTCATAGTTTTAATAAGATTTTCTTTATGGTTTTAATAAGACAATCTTCTTGGATGAAAACCATAGATAAATCTTATTGACTTTCTTCTTTTTTATTAGGTTGTTTTCGCTCTGTGTAGTTCTGAACATATCAGAGCTGTAAAAGAATCCATTCATTTGTGATTGAAAATCGTTTAATTCCCAATCAATGATTTAACAAATTGATTGGATTAATTTTTTCAAATCATTGATTGTGATTTAAAATCTCAATTAATGATTTGACAAAATGGTTGCATTCTTTTTTTGAAATCATTGGTTGTAATTTGAAATTTCAAGTCTCAATTTCAAGTCTCAATCAATGATTTGAAAAAAAGAATGCAATCATTTTTTCGAATCATTGATTGAGATTTTAAATTTTAAATCACAATCAATGATTTGAAAAATGAATGCAATCAATTTTTTAAATCATTGATTGGGAATTAAATGATTTAAAATCATAAATGAATGCATTCATTCATTTAAATAATTTTTTTTTTATTTTTTTATTTAATTTAAAATATTTTGTTATAAATGACAAAATTCAAATTTTTAAGGGCTGCAAATTTTCACAACATTTTCGTCAGAGCAGTACTCTGTTCCGCTGGGTGAAATTATCGCTACTTGTTTCTGAGCAACATTTTTTCACAACAATTTAATTGTACTGCCTGTTTATTACTACGTTAACCACTGGGCTATTGCGTAATACGATACAAAAGAAATAAACATGCATATGAACCGAATAGCCTAATATTGAGTTTCAGCATTGCAATATTTCTTTGGTTTAAATTTTAGTACAGAAAAATTTAAGTTATGGGTAAGTATTTGTGAAAGTTTAAATTTTAAGCCGCAAGGTTAAAAAATATGCAATATACTTTTAGCTGTACGAAAATTTATTCCAAGATTTTTAACCGTGTATAAGAAATTGAAATATTAAAAGAGTAAGCTAAACGTGTGAAAGAGCGCGAGAGTGAACCGAACAATAAATGACAAAATACAATTAAAAAGCTCTTCAAAAATTAATATTATCTGCAAGTAACAAAGATAAACTGTTAAAAAAATAATATTAGTCTTTGAATTTCCAATACTTGTTCAACAGAGATATCAATACTTTTGATAATAAGATATGTTACAGAAAAACATGGACCCCCCTCTATAAAATGTATTTTCTCATCTTGTCCCAAGGACTCAATCGAAGTCGGATTGAAGCATTGATCCAAACACATTGTTTAATAAAAAATATCTTACTTACTTCACACTGATATTTTAAAACAATATGTTATTGAGATTACAGTGATTGTTTTCAATGATTTAAATAAATGAATGAAATATCGTGAATGCAGTCAATAATTTCCAACCAAGGATTTGAAAAAATGATTTATCCAACCAATATTCCAATATTTATCCAACTCCAAAGTATTCTTATTTATTTCAAATTGAAATCGTTACACAAAATTTAAAAAAAAATGTAATAGCATAATATAAATTATGTATATGTACCAGAGCTGTAAAAGAATGCAATCATTTGTTATTTTGAATCATGTGATTTATATTCAAAATGAATGCAATCATTTTTCCAAATCATTGAATGTGATTTGAAATTTAAAATCACAATCAATGATTTAAAAATGATTGCATTCATTTTTTCAAATCATTGATTGGGACTTGAAATTTTAAATCACAATCAATGATTTGAAAAAATGAATGCAATCACTTTTTCAAATCATTGATTGGGACTTGAAATTTCAAATCAGAATCAATGATTTGAAAAAATGAATGCAATCATTTTTAAATCATTGATTGTGATTTGAAATTTCAAATCACATTCAATGATTTGGAAAAATGATTGCTTTCATTTTGAATATAAATCACATGATTCAAAATCACAAATGATTGCATTCTTTTACAGCTCTGGTACATATACATAATTTATATTATGTTATTACGTTTTTTTTTAAAATTTTGTGTAACGATTTCAATTTGAAATAAATAAGAATACTTTGGAGTTGGATAAATATTGGATTTTTTTTTTACAAGGAAAATACTAAAGTAATATATGCCTAAAAAACTAAATGCCATTGTTTTCAGCGAAACCATTTTTTTTAAGAACATGTTTAGCATATTTTAAAATATTATTATTATCGTTAAAAGGAATGTGTGAATAAACTAAATATTTGTGTTGCCTTACTTGTGGGTTTAAAGGAGGATGTAAGGGTCTTATGTAATTTAATTTTGATCCCGGTATTGCTCTTGTATATAAATCTTATGAGCAGTTTTTAAGTTACAGACTTTTTTCCCCGTTAACTCAAAATATCGAACACTGTGCATTGTTGTAATTAAAAAATGAACATTTGCTTTAATTAAAATGATGAATCGCACCAATCAATCAATTTAAAATTTATAAATCAGTTAACAAGCCAACTACAGCCATGACCTTGTTTTTTCGTCAGTGTAGCTTTAAGGAGGTGTCTGCATTTGACAGCTTTAAAAATAGCACAAAAAAAAAAATAAATACAATTCATGCAACAAAGAGAATAAAGTAAATTAAATATAGATGTAATATACATAGGTATATATTTGTTCAAAAATTAAACACTTAATCATATAATTGAATAAAATCGATTTTTCACTGCTTTGAACAAGAAGCTGTGTTCACACAAGCACTCACTCAAGCAGTAGCTGCTCAAAATATGAAGTAAACTTTTTATGACTTCATCGCTTTTTAACAACACAACCGACATACTTCTACCCCACCTTAAAACTTACTGAAGCATTAGCTATTAACTTACCTTTCTCAAATAGCGCGAAATTTTATCACCATGTTCCCAAGGGTTCACCCAACCCTTCGATGTATTACAATCAAGAGCACGTGCCACATTAGCGCCACCACCTCCGCCACTGCCACCACCACCACCACCACCATTGCCACCCATACCGCTGCTGCCAACGCCACCTGATGACACAGTTGTACCATTCGGTGAGGTTGAAGCGGCTGCCATCATCGTCTGACCTCGTCGTTGGATATTATTACGAAATTGATCGGGTTTCTTGCGGAGTATTTTGTTAAAAGCTTCAACCAGAACGAAAACGGCATCGTACATAAGAGCAGCTTGAGCCTGTGCGTTGTTGTTGTTGTTGTGGCGAAAAGTCGAGCAAGAGCAAAAAAGTAAAATAAGTGTGCAAAAAGGTTAGCATTTAATGAGTATCTTGCACTTGCTATTATGTACATATGGGCTGTTATTATAAGTGTGTTTAAATGTATGTTGTGTGTGTGTGCGTTTTTTGTTGTTGTTTGTTTTTTGTGCTTGACTAACTTGTAGAAGCTTAACAAGTTGATGGTTGAAAGTTTTAGTAAGTCTCCAAATATCATATATTGTTTAACATGCCGAAAATAAGCATGAATGTTGTGTAAATAGTCGAAACAAAACGAAGCAGGAGGAAAAAAAAACGGATAAACAAAATATCTGTCAGGAGTATTATGTGCCACGTTTTCATTGTTGTTGCTAGCTATTGCTACTGTTCTTCTTGTGATTCGCTTGAATGTTGCTCCAAATATTTTGTTAGTGTACATCAAAATTGTGTGCGATTGTATAGGGTTTTGCTTGAAGCACAGAAAGGATATATTAACAATTTGCATTGCCTTTATAATCACGATGCAACAGTGGTCATTGACATCTTTTGCAATGATTAAAAATTACTTGTTAGATCAATGCTTACAAAAAGGGTTAGGATTTCGATGACTGTCAATTTTTGCTGCTGTTTCTTAGACATTTCCTGGTAATTTAGAATTTTAATTTATATTTTCTTAATTCCAAATGTGATAAGTTAATTTTTACTAGTTTTATGCTATTTTCACACTGAGAGCTAAATGCGCATTTAAAAAATCCACATTTACGAACGGCCGTTTATTCGTTGTAAGAGTAACAGGGACAATTATATATAGTAAATGCTCTAAATGCGCGTGATTGCGAATGCTCTAAATGCGCTCTCAGTGTGAACATAACATTTGGGCATTTTTAAGTAGCTTTTGGCTTATTTTATTGCAATTTTGAGGCATTTGCAGTTTTTAGGGTAATTTTAAAGTAGTTTTCTTTTGTCGTTTTGCAACACTAAAAAATGTGTCTTCCTATTTTTGGATTTTTGTTTGCTTTTTTGAATTATCGTATCTTCGTTCTATCTTTCTATCACAAAATAAAGCAGTATAGAGCAAATTTAACAAATGTGTTGTATATCGTCGCTCACTTGAACAAAGGCCCTAATTGACATTTTTTATTTTGTTCAGGAGACAGAAAAACTGTGATAAAACCGCCAATATAAAATATTTAAATTTGTGTGAATGTAGTTGTAGTCTTCAAGAATATAATTTTGTAGTTCTATTATATATAAACTCTATACATAATACTAAGTCTATATTTTATTTATTTATTTAAAGAAAAGGTTCACAAATAAGACAGAGTCTTTTAAATGCAGTAAGAATATAGATACATAACAAAATATATAAACTCTATTTAAAAAAAAAAAATGCCTATTAGGGCCGTTCTAAAAGTGAGCGACGATATGTAAGTGTGCTTCAAATTGTGATTCAGCGTTCACTTTGGATCAATTTTGAAAAAATTATAAAAAAACACCGATATAAAATGCCTAAGAAGAGCCAAAAAAGGCCTGAAACTTGCAAAAGTTGGTCAACGAATTCGGCGATGACGTTTTTTTTCCTCTGATAGCAAAATATTCTTTGAATAAATATAGTTTGACCAATAGTTTCTTATGTATGCTTGTTGCAATTAAGCTTAGGCTAAATGGTCTGTTGTTTTTTTATGCAAATAAATAGAATTTACTTCATATTTTTCCTCCGACGTTTCGCTGGTTATTTTTCAGCTTCCTCAGGGATATTTATTAAATCTTAAAGTTAAACAAAATATTGTTTTTATGTATACAAATATAAATGTAAAATTGAGACTATAACTGAACAAAGGCAACAATAGATTTTTAAATTATTAAACGAATATGTACTTACAAAATTTTAAATTTTACATTAAAAACAGATTTTTTACATTAAATTTACACTAAAACTGGTTTGGCTATTTTAATAACATTATCACAATTTAAAACATGGACTTTTTAAAAAAAAAACATTAAACATTAAAAACATCACTATTTGAAATTGTCAAGTAGATCTAATACTAATATTGCACCAAATGAAATTTTAAATTGCCATAGAGTAGACCTGATTTATGTTGTCCTTGTCTTCTTTAGTGTTCATCGTTGTTTTGATTTTTTGCTGTATTCGTAGGCTCTCAAGTGTGAGTCTCTTATTTGTTCTCTTTTCTTTGTCCAGAATTTTAATATTATCAAAATCAGCTGTATGTCCAGTATCCAAAATGTGTTGAGAAAGTCCAGTTGATGCTCTTTCCTTCTTTATGTCTGCCATGTGTTCCTTCATTCTTATTCCAAGTATTCTCTTTGTTTTCACAATTTATACTTGTTTTCAATTTTTTCCGTTTTTTCCTTTGCGATAGTCTAGTGGTAGCACGCTTGACTATCGCTCAGGGGTCCCGGGCTCGAATCCTGATGGTCCTACTCTTAAGCCATTCTTTCCTTATTCCTAATCAAAGGAACTTAAAAACACTTCAATTTACGACGAAAAGTTGTAGTTGGTAGTGGTAGGAAAAGTTTGTGGAGAGAAATACTTAGTAACTTGATTTAACTAAGGTCAAGGCATAACACTTGCTTCAGATTCAATATCACATGCCCCTACAGCTTCTGCCACATTGAGAACTTCCTACTCAAAAGTTTCACTTGATTACTCCTTCTTCCATTCTGTGGTATCACAACGGACCAAAAATATGGGCTAAGTGGTCTGCCGCCACCTTAACCTAACCTTTCCTACTCAATTTACAAATTTTAATTGTAGGAATTGTATGATTGTTAAAAAAAGCTATCATTACATATAATGGAATTAAAGACAGAAAATGCAAAATCGCACATAAATCCTTTTTTCCTTACTTTTGTATAAATAAAGATAATTTATTTAAAATTTAAGCATAATTTTATAATTTCCATAAATATCGTATTTTTCAAATAAATTTTATAGCTAAGCTTATTGAAAGATTTCAAAAAATATATATTACTAAAAGCATTAGATTTCATATGTTTCAAAAATATGCAATTTCATATATTTTGAATAACTTGTTGGAGAGTTATGATATTTTATCTGTAAAAGGAATATACTAAGACAAAAATTGGTAAATTCAAAGAAAAAATAATCAATTTTGAGCTCATGGTGTGAGTTCAAATCTCCATGTTTTTACAAAATATTATTCTCTACGTGTTTCCAGACTTCTCTTAGTTGAGGCATTATCTGTCGATTTATATATCCTATAATCCATCATAATATATAACAAAATAAAAATTAGTTTAGGCCATATTTGGTACACTGTGCGATATTCTTTAAAAATATCCCAGTCAAATTTATACAGTTTACTATTTTTAAAATAAAAGTGAATTAGAGAAATTGATTTTTTAATTTAAAGTACTTGCAAGCTTAATTTTTAAAGTGAAACTTCTTAGGTGGCGATTTGATATTTAGGGTAAAAATTTTCGAGTCTCGTCACGAAAATTTTTCGAGTCTTGTCACGTTTTATTGTGCACCAACAATGATATTTTTATTTTTTGGTGTTTTTGTATAGGTTAAAAAAAAAGTCGAAGAAGGAAATTAATAGGACCAGCTCATATATTTCACCCCCCTAACAGTCATAAATTTTTTGATATGAACTATAATAGAGATTTTTTTATATTTTGTATTGGGACCACCACAATAGATAGATGCATTTTTTGACGTCGAAAATAGCAAATTACGAATGTATATCTCAAAATTTAGTTATAACAAACTATTCAAATCAGTATTACAAATTGAAGCACCAACCAATTCTGTTTATGTAAGTATTAAATACTATTTATGTAAAACTCGACTTATGCATTCCTGAGCTGTGCTCGTGTGATGATGTAATCAATAGGGGTATTCTCTTTGTCTAGGATATGCCCATTGCACGGTGTAAGAATAAAAAATATACAATCCGTGCACCTCCGCAACAACAATATATAAGTAAAAATAACCGTGCTCTATTTCTTATGTATTGTACACTGAAACCCATGTATACGGCGATGCTATGAAGAATAGTTTATGAAATGTTACCCTGTGACTGTAATGAGAGAGAAGAGAATGAGAGAGCAGCCAAACAGAAGGTGAAATGAGCGTGAAGTGCAGCTCATTATAGAAGTCTTTGAGCTGTTACTATGCTACGCTTCTACAATAGGACACTCTCGATCCATTGGATATTTTAGTATAGGATCGTTACAATACATGCTCTCATGCAACTATGCTAGACATAGAGAATACCCCTTATCTGTTGAAGCTACTAAAGAAAAGTATTTGAGCGCAATTTTATCTTAATTTTGCGTTATAAGTCAACTCTATGTACAATGTAAAATTTGTGATTTATTAACCTTTTTTGCTAATGACATCAAAATCATATAAATATCTTCAAAAATAACAAAGTAAGTTATACTTCAAAAATTTAACTTCGAAAAGTTCTCATCATTTTTTCTTTGTTAAAAAAATACTATTAAAATCATTATGTTTTCAATTTAGTGTAGTTTTTAAAGTACAACCAACTCTGTTTGTTTTAGAGATATGTGTATAGTTTTGATGTAATTGGAAATACAGTTAAATAAATCACAAATTGGATGCAAAAAGAAAATATTAATTTGTTGCGCAAAATTCAAAGAAAATTGCTTTCATACTTAAAATAAAAAAATTCCAACGGATTGATTTCATATTCACACGAGCACAGTTCGGTAATTTCTGGATCAGGTGGATTTGTCGATACACCGTTAAAAAGGATTATTCATTGCCTTTCAAATGCTTTCTTAAAAAATAAGTTTTTTATGAGTTAGTCTTTATGCTTAAAACAATAATGTGCATCAAAGTCATGAAATACTAATTATTCCTGTAACTGTGTGAAAATACACCCTCCCTCTCATACGATTTTTTGATCAACTCAACATCACCTTTCACCTCTTTAAAAAGTTACACTCTATCGCGGGACAGTCTTTATATATATTTTTGGAAGGAAACTTATTATCTTCATTTGAAACTATAGAAAAAGTCTAAGAAAATAGCATTTGAATCAGCATTTTTAAACTTGTTTGTTATGGTTGTCAACAGGAGTCATCTCTCGTACACCTTTCAGATTTATATCCACAAATATATATAATAAGTTATTAAAGAAATTTTTAATTTCTTAAAATGTATGAAAAAACCATTATAAAGAAAGTAGGTAGAGGTCTTATTCAAATTTACCCACTGTTCGCCAAGGCACAGTAAAACAACTAAAGCCAGCCGTCAAGCCTAATACAAACGCAACTGATAACATGTGTGCGCATTTGAGATGTTTGCACTTGTGTTTATGTTTATGTTTGAGTTTGTATTGATTGTGTTGGTGTATGTGTAAATGTGTGTTTGTGTTAGTACCAGTGTGTGTTTGTTTGCATATTCCGCTTTTTGTTTGCACATTACCGAAATGGATTCCCTTCCGGCACCAACGGATGTTGCCGGATCCAAACGTTTCCAGCTGTCATAGAACTCGCGAACAAGACGCCGATTTGTGTCAACAATGCGAAATCCGGTTATATTAATAGCACCAAATTCGATGACTTCGCTTTCCCAGCGGTCGTCCATAACCTATGTGATAAAATAAAATGTTACAAAATATGCACAAGAAAAAGAAAAACAAAACAACAAACATGTCATAAAAACGGAAACGGATATTTGATTATACAGCAAAATATTTTGCTTCCTCATACTGTGATTAAATTTTATGCTCATAACTTTTTAAAAGCTTCTACAAATCATGTTTTATGCATATTACTGAAGAAATATTATGTCTTTAACATTAATCAATGAAATTTAAACTTTTGTGGAGTTCATGTTTGTTAATTCTTTGCAGAATTTAATTTTTTAAAAATATAGGTACTTTTTATTAACTTTTAAGGTTTGGTTTCAAATTAAGCAAAGTAAGAATAATTTATATTTTACCTGCTGACTCATAAGAAAAAAATGTTCTATTGCCTTATTTTTCAAAAATTAACTAAAGTTATTTTTAAAATTAATAAAGTTAATAAAATTAATAATGAAGAAATACATTTACAATATGTCATAAGAAGAATCAATTATCATAACCTTACAATGCGAAAAAGACCTTTCATTTAATATTTAATAAGATAGGATGAGTGTGTTTGTTCTTCTTCAGTATAACCTAAAAGAGGGTGAGTATTATACTACTAAAACCGTATTGAAATAGAAAAAGTTTTCTTTTTATTTAATGTTCTATTTTCTCCACATCTCATTGTTACTATACAACAAATCCCACTAATGTACAAAAATTGTGAAGACAAACGCAAAAAGGTATTCACAATTTTGACTGAACCATTTTGACTGATGGTTATTTAATCAGTTTCGGCTAAAATTAAAATATCCATTTTTTTCCAAAACAACAGATTTCTATTAAAAGATTTTGGTAGAAGAGACAAAAAAAAAAAAAAAAAAGAAGAAAGAATACGAATGTAAGCGCAGTGTAAATAAAAATTTTCCTGAAGTAATATTTAAAAATGATATTAAATGCAAATTAAATTTAGCTTTTTACGAATATAAGAATTGAGAAATTTTTTTTATTAATGATTAATTTCACGTTATAACTTGCTTTATAGAATGTTTTAAAATTGCATATCTCGGACATCACAATTGACAAAAAGACATCACATTTTTATTGAGTAAAGTCAAGATTAGTGCTTCTAAAAAAATTAAAATAAATTTGTAACATAAAAAAAAGTTTGGATTTTTTTGTTCTCTTTTTCCTCCATTTCCTAACCTTTCCTAATCATTAAAAAAGTGTTGTATCAAAGGTTTATCAATGCCTCCCTTGCATTTTTTGTAAAAAAATCTTCTGTACTTTGCATAGAAAACGTTTTTATATTACATATTTGAATTCACTTTAAAACGAAGGGACAGGTTTTAACAGAGTAAACGTCAAATGAAAGATACTTAACGTGCCTTTTAATTATAACATTAAAGTACTATACAGCAATTCCATTTTGAACGTACCGGCCTTACGGAATGATCATCTCCGATTTGGGTGAAATTTTGCAAGAAGCATCATTGACGGAAATAAAAAACTTAATTTGCAGGAAAATAGTTTGGTGTGATTTTCGATGGAGTTACAGTGTGCACAAAATTGACAAAAATCGTCAAAAATGTCGAAAATCGATTTTTACGAAAACTCATATCTAAAATAGTTTCTTTACCGAATGTTAAGTTTGAACTACCGTTTGAAAGGTAATTAGTTGAACTTTAGTCCAAAAATAAATTTGAGAAAGTTTGGTTGTTAGGGGTTACATTCTTTGCGGGAAGGTAAGTAATTTCGATGAAGGGATGTGAATAACACCATTTAAAAAACTTAAATAATTTTTTCTTCAAGCTGATAAAATAATTAAATTAATTACCAAATTAAAATAAGGGTGGATACTTAATGGGTTAATGAGGTATGGTAATTTTACCACCCAAACAAAAATATTTTTTTGATTAAAAACGACTTTTTTAACGAATTTTAAGTTTGAACTAACGTTGGTAATTAAACAGACTTTAATCTAAAAATAATTTTTAGACATTTTTGGGGTTGGGGTTTTTATCCCTGGTGGTAATATAATTGATTTCGAAGAAGAGGCGCGAAGAACACCATTTAAAAATTCAAAATAATTTCAGCAAAAATCTAAAAACAACTTCAGTAACCATGCTTTGTTAGTGGAAGACTTCCAGCAGACTGTTGGACTCCATATTAATAACATAAGCATAAAGACCAAAGTAAAGCAAAAATACAACAACAAATGTGAAAATGTAAAATCGGAGAAAAACTGAGAAATTTACACTTTAAATCTCATCGCCTCCCTCTGTGGTGCAGTGCGCTAGTGCGCGCTTGCACGGGTATCACAAAGATTTCTTATGAAGCCTTTAGCACGGCAGAAATTGCAATAAAATCAGCTAGTTATTTTTTCCTTTTCATATTGAAAAAACTTTGTTCTTGTTGTTGTTTCTTTGAAAAGATTCGTTAGAACAATTATTTGTTCTTACTTTGACATAAAGCTCAATAAACGATTTTAAACTATCAAACAACTAGAATTTGTATTTAGAAACAGGTATGATTTAAACTATCAAACATTTAGAATTTGTATTTAAATCATATAAAATCAACAAAATAAAATAACAAGGTTATTTAGAAAAAAACTTTAATTCAAAATAATTTTATTCCTTAAGATGGAAAAATTTCCTTTTCAACAATATAAAAATAAGGGTGGGGACTCAATGGGTTCATGAGATGTGGACATTGGAAAAAATGTCAACAAAAAATGGACGGAGAATATATTTATAAGCAATAGAAAAAACAGCTGTAGGTAAGCATTTGCAACATAATAAATTTCAAAGTGTGCAAAACAATCCTTGTATGTGATCTGACTTGCTGATAATGGGAGTTCTGAAGAACAGAATTTTAGAAAGATTAGGGCAAAAAAAAAATCCATTTGGTGAATTTTTTTCTCTTTAACGTTATACTCGAACGCATATTTCAGCAAATATATTGAAAATATTTCATGAAACCAAAAAAATTTTGTATGCGTAAAGAAAGTAGGCTTCAAGACTTTTATGTGAACAAACTTTTCTTCTAACTTTTGTTGTTTTGAAGATATAACCAATATCATGTGGTTCCTAACGTTACATTTTGTGGAAGCAAGTTTCAAGGAAGGTCTGCATTTGAGAAAAAACCTAAATTAGAGAAATATATCCTAGAAGAGGGATCAAGTAAACGACTTAAATACAACTTATGAAAAAAGAAATAGAGGCTCATAACCTATTATATAAAAAATTACTGAAGTTCGCAATGAAAATACCTAAATTAAAGAACTATATCAAAAAAGAGGAATTAAATAAATGACTTAAATCAAAATAATGAAAAAAACATTCTCTTGCACTACTAGGAGCTAAAATGTGTGGTCTTTAACGTTACATTTTGTTCCTTTTTGTTCCCATATAAATTTTTCGCAATTTTGATCTGGTGCGTGATACAGCCACCAAATGAACGTATCTGAATTAAGCGCGAAAAAAGCACACTGCTTTAAATATTTAAGTTAAATGAACAGAATATAGTCGATACAGAGTAAAATAATTTTTTCGGCCTCTTACAGAAAAAATTGACCATATATATACTAGACCCGGTCAAAAAAAAAGGTGTTTGATAAACTATGTTTAAAAAGTTCTTTGGCTTGTTGTTTCCCTCCACGGAAGGATTTCACAATTCTCTTCACTAATCTTACTTTTACGTTTTTGAACAAAGTTAACCCATTGAGGACAAATAAAAGATCCTTGTCTTCAGAGCGTTCAATTAGTACCGTGTTTTTTATTGTTACTTTTTTGATTTTGATAAAATTAGATTATAACTTTCCTTGCATGATTAAGGACATGTGTAGCAAATTTTATTACCTTTTTAACGGTGGTTTACCGAAGATAATCGGACAAGAAATGGCGTAGTTATGCAAATTGAGGACTAAATCACATAAAAACACATCCAATAAAGTCACAAAAAAAAAACCAAACCGCGAAGATTTCTCAAAATGTTAATTTTATATGAATTAAATACAAATTCTAAATGTTTGATAGTTTAAATCATACTTGATTTTAAAAACAAATTCTAGCTCATTTTTGAAGCTTTACTTTTATTTTATTTTGTTTTTGAAAATTTTTAGGAACAAAATACTTTCCCATACAAAAAGTGGGTTTTGTCCAAAAAAGAAACATTTTTAAAACAATTCAAGGAAGCTTACGCGTTACCGTATTGTGAAATCCTACCGTGGAGGGTACAAAAATAAGCCAAAGAATATTTTAGACGGAGTTTATCAAAAATTTTTTTTTTGTATGGAGACCCCCGGCCTAATATATACTTTATAACACGTGATACAAAAGATTTTTTGATTATAGTCATTACTTTTCCAAAAAAAAAAAAAAAATCGAAACAGTTTTGTTTTCAACCGTATTGTAACAACAGCAAATATTAAAATTATTTCTAAATAAATTTGTGATTTGATGCAGTTTGATATATATTTTTTAATAAAATAATCTTAAAAGAAATCAAATAGGATAAAAAGGGCTATGATAAAGAGGTCTCTTTCAACAATAGAGAAAAAATAAAAAATTTATCGTTAGAACTTAATCATCTGCAGAAAATATAGCAATGCATCACCAAAATAAATTTTCTGTGCAAACTTTAAGTATGATTTAAGATTAAGTAATCTTTTTCTTACGTAAAAGAAGACAATCTTTAGTATTCTGCTGATAACAATTGAAAAAGAAGTGATATTCAACAATACAATAAGGAAAAAAAGGACTGCATTTAATAAAGGGCCCTACATTGTTGTTTCTGTTGCTTTTACGACTGGCTAAAATAGCCTCTCTGCCCCGGCATACTTACCAAGCCACTCAATAAATAATGATATGTTCGACGGCCCAACGTCACATCCCGTACATGCGTGATGAGTATCTCTTTGGCCATTTCCGTTGGACAGTCGAGTACGATGTACTTATTTGTAAAACGTCCTAAATCCTCGAGTGTATGCAGGAAATCTATGGCCATTGTAACGTTTGCGATACGCTTAACCATCTCCACTTGAAAGGATTCGTTGCCTGGCCGCAGACCCTGATAGATTTGTTGCAGTCGCAGCAGACCTGAATGATACATAGTAAGCAAAAGAGAGAGAGAGATAGAAAGAGAGAGAGAGAGTGGAGAGAAAGAAATAAAAAAACGGGTTGCATTAGAATGGGTTGCAATACAAAAAACAAAGAGAAAAAACAACTGTATTTGAAGAGAAAAGCGCAAAACCAACAGCAATAACTTCATCATCGTCAACATGATGTACGAATTAACATCAGACTCAAATGATTGTGTATGCAACAGCAGAAGCAGTAGCAACACAAGGGCAACGAAATCAAGAGTTGCAACAGTAGATAGATCAATGCTGACAACGACAACAACGTCAACAGCAGCAACAACAATAATAAAAGCAACAACAGCAACAAATATGCAACTGATGTGCTTTATATTGTTGCAGCAACAGTAGCTAAAATCAAAGTGTTTTTGCTTTTACACTCTGCAGCAAACATGTGTGTACATTTGTGTACATTTGTGTATATGTGTGTAGGAGTTTGTATGAAGAAAATCAAATGAAAATTTTCCTATTTCAAATTTGATGCCTTTGTTGCTGTTGTTGTTGTGTTTATCGCATATGCACACATAAATGTAGTTTTATTTGTTTATGATGTTGTTGTTGTTGCTGATTGTACTGTCATCCTTGTTGAAGTGACTCTGACGTTGTAATTCCAGTATTTCGTTTCCCCGAAGCCAAAACTCTGAGACTATGACTTTGAATCTGATTCTGAATCTGAAACTGACTGACTGTGAGGCTGATTTAGATTTGCATTCTGCTTATTGAGTTATATCTGTCATTTCTCAATGGAGACATGACACACATACACACAGTCCCACAACTACACCGACACACACATTTACAAACATACAAGCAAACAAACAAACACATAAGCAAGCACAGTTTTACACGCATAAGTTCAGCAATTTTATCAAAGCCTGCATAAATTGAGCATATTCCTCAATCATAGCTGCTAGTCCACAGCTCTTGGAAGAAAAGTAAGCAAGCATTTTGCTTTATTAACAAGTTGGATTAACATGTTGGTTCTTTGGTTTTGTGAGCTTTTATTTTAAGAATTATTTTAAATATCCAAATAAATACGTATCTAGTTGTTTATTTTCTTTGAAAAATAAACATTTTTCAGCTTCAACAATTTCAATACTTTTTATATACCTACGCATTGAAAAAGAACCATCTTATTTAACTATGCATATCAATTTTAAGCTTTGACGAAATGATGGTACGAACAGAAAAAACGGGGTTGTTGCAGTCTATTGCAAAAATAAGTTAATATGTAAAGGTGTTGGGAATGTCAAAAGATTTTTAGGTAGAATTTCTTAATATTGAGATTTATAATAATTATGTTAAAGTTTTCTTAACGTGTGCTTATCCATATCGTAACTGTTGCCATGATAAATTGTTTAGGGTAGAAGGGGGGGGGTGACAGGAATGAGGCCCGAAAATTTTTCGAAAAAATAAGACGCCTTGCCGATGGTTTTAAAACCGGGGCCTCTTCCTGCAAGGATGAAAACGGGAATCTAGTGACAGATGTCCAGAGTACACTGACGTTATGGAGGGAACACTTCTCTAAGCTTCTAAATGGCGACGCTGACAACAATCCCGCCAATAGAGATGATATTCCGGAAACCCCAATTGCGGATGACAGCGTCGAGGTTTCGCTGCCCGACTATGATGAAGTTCTGACAGCTATAGCTCGGCTTAAAAATAACAAAGCCGCGGGAGCTGATGGCTTACCTGCTGAGCTGTTTAAGAACGGAGGCGAAGCTCTACTTAAATGCATTCACGAGCTTCTATGCAGAATATGGTCGGAAGAATGCATTCCGAACGATTGGAATCTCAGTGTGCTCTGCCCAATCCACAAGAAAGGCGATCCCACTATCTGTGCCAATTACCGTGGGATAAGCCTTCTTAATATCGCATATAAGGTCCTGTCGAGCGTTTTATGTGAAAGATTGAAGCCCATTGTAAACGAACTGATCGGACCTTATCAGTGTGGCTTCAGACCTGGGAAGTCCACCATCGACCAGATTTTCACGCTACGACAAATCTTGGAGAAGACTCAAGAAAAACAAGTCGACACCCACCATCTTTTTGTTGACTACAAAGCCGCCTTCGACAGCCCAATAAGGAAGCACCTGTACTCCACCATGTCTGAATTTGGTATTCCTGCAAAACTAATACGACTTTGCAGGATGACACTGAGCAACACCAGCAGCGCAGTTAAAGTCGGGAAGGACCTCTCCCCACCATTTATTACCAAACGAGGTTTCAGACAAGGTGATTCCTTATCGTGCGACTTTTTCAACCTAATGATGGAAAAGATCATCCGAGCTGCTGATCTGAGACGTAGTGGCACAATATTCTACAAGAGTGTTATGCTGCTTGCGTATGCTGATGACATAGATATCATTGGCCATAATACGCGCGAAGTCAGTGCAGCATTTTCCAGATTAGAAAGAGAGTCAAGTCGAATGGGTCTGTCAGTGAATGCAGATAAGACGAAATACTTAGTGTCAACAAACAAACAGTCCCAGCGTCTTGGAACCCACGTTACCGTTGACAATACCTCCTTCGAGGTTGTGAAGAACTTCGTCTATCTAGGATCCAGCATTAATTCAACCAACGACATCAGCATTGAGATCAAACGAAGAATAACTCTTGCCAACAGGTGTTACTTTGGGCTCAGTAGGCAATTGAGAAGCAGAGCCCTCTCTCGACGAACGAAAATCACGCTCTATAAATCGCTCATCATGCCCGTCCTACTTTACGCATCACAAACCTGGACGCTGAGCAGTTTAGATGAAAAGACTTTAGGAGCATTCGAGAGAAAGATTCTTCGTAAGATCTACGGACCAATCTGCGTCAATGGCGAGTACCGAATACGGTGGAATGATGAACTGTATGAGCTGTACGCTGACATCGACATAGTCAAGCGCATTAAAATCGAGCGGCTTCGCTGGCTTGGTCATGTTCAGCGCATGAAAGACGATGCTCCAGTGAAGAAAACATTCGATTCGGTACCCAGCGGCGGTCAACGCAGAAGAGGACGACCGCATCTTCGTTGGAAAGACCAAGTAGAGGACAACCTGACGAAGCTTGGAATTTCCAACTGGCGCCAGCAAGCAAAAGACAGAAATGGCTGGCGCAAATTCTTAGATGAGGCCAAGACCGACATACGGTTGTAGCGCCAACTAAGTAAGTAAGTAAGAAGGGGGGGGGGGTTAGCCACTTAGGCACATTTTCCACCCCTTCCTAACACCAAATTTATGATAGCTTTCTTATTGAAATAATCGATGATATGTGCATCTATCAACTATTTTTCATACACTCTACTTTGACAGTTGAGCTCTGCATGCTGGCTGAAAAAATATTTATACGTAAGTATATAATATTATAACTTTTTTAATTATCGAGTCTTATTTTTATACGTTATTTTAACGTGGAGGACGTTTAAAAAACGTAAAATGGGTATATTAACTTTGTCACTACGTTTGTAATGCCGATAAGGAGGCGTAGCCGGTATAGAAAAGTATATATATTCTTGATCAGCAACTTCCTGAGTCCATTTAGCCATGTCCGTCTGTCCGTCTGTCCGCCTGTGGTCACGATAACAGCCGTAATTCTTAAGCTACCGTAACGAAATTCAATGTAAAAGCTTTTTATTAAAAAATGGAGGTCAAGTTCAAAAATGACCCAAATCGGATGAAAATCACGCCTACCTCCCATAAAAAGTGGCTTAACCAAAACGGTAAAATCTCTTTAAAATCCACAAATATTAATATAATAACTTCAAATTTTGCACAGCCTCTTTAATATTTATTATAAACTTTAGGTATGAATTTTGTAAAAATGGGATGTAAACCACGCCTACCTCCCATACAAAGTGACTTACCCCAAACGGTTAATCTCTTTAAATTCCACAAAAACTAATTTAATGACTTCAAACTTTGCACAGTGTCATTAATATTTTATATAAACTTTGTGTATGATATTTGTAAAAATCGCATGAAAACCACGGCTATCTCCCATACAAAGTGACTTAACCAAAACGGTAAAATCTCTTTAAAATCCACAAAAACTTATCTAATGACTTGAAATTTTGCATATAAGATTTAACCTTTAATATGCATTTTTAGTATAAAATTTGTAAAAGTCGAATAAAATTTGTGTCTACCTCCCATACAAAGTGAGTTCACCAAAATGGTAAAATCTCTTTTGATTTCCCACAACAATTAATATAATTACTTCAAATTTTGCACAGCGTCTTTAATATTTATTATAATTTTTAAATATGAAATTTTTAAAAATCGGGCGAAAACCACGGCTACCTCCCATACAAAGCGACTTAACCAAAACGGTAAAATCTCTTTAAAATCCACAAAAACTTATCTAATGACTTGAAATTTTGCATATAAGATTTAACCTTTAATATGCATTTTTAGTATAAAATTTGTAAAAGTCGAATAAAATTTGTGTCTACCTCCCATACAAAGTGAGTTCACCAAAATGGTAAAATTCTTTTGATTCTACAAAAATTAATCTTATTACTTGAAATTTTGAACAAAACCTTTAACAATTAATATAAACTTTAAGTATGAAATTTGGAAAAATCGTCGTCCGTGGGGTATTTTAACTTCGGTCCAGTCGAAGATAATTCTTTACTAGTTTTATGTGATTCCGTCATTATTTTATCATTCAATAAGCAATATTTTGTATTTATAATCGCTCAAAAAGTAAAAAAAAAGCCATTTCGCGAGAGTAATCCTTTTGCTCCTGGGCTAATACCACATTGTAAGGAAATTTACCCATTCCCCATTCTACCCTACCATTTTCTAAAATTGTGCAATTGACTACAACCATTGTCTTATTTTTGGTTATTTTAATAATTATATGTTATTCAAAGACAGTTTCGTTGGCCAATTTTTAGATAGACTTACTGAAGTTGGTCTTCAAACATAATGCCCACTCGCTACGCAAATAAGGCCTTTCCGAGCTTTTTCATTATGCTTGTTGTTTCAGATGTATCGTTTGTTTTGTTATTTGATCAAATATTTTTATTTCCGATCATGATCTTCTTTGGTGTTCGTTAAATATAAATCTTTCACCTGTTGCCATTGATAAAACTATACCTTATTGGGATTATAAATCTATGGATTATATGTCTTTGTTTTCTGACTTGTCGTTTATAAATTGGTCTTCATTCTAATTTCTTAGCTCAGTTAATGAGAAGCCTAATATTTTCATATATTAGATATACACTATTTGATGAGCATGTTCCAGTAATAACTTGCTGAGTCTCTAATAAAAGTTGTCCTTGGTTTACCAGAAAAGCTATGTTAGACATAAAAAAACGTAATATTATTTACAATAGCTCGAAAAGAAATTTTAAAAAACTTATTGAGAACAGTATAAAAGATCAAGAAACGAAGATAACTCGAATGTCAAATTATCTAAATGCCTTTTTAATGAACAAGATAGATTCAGTCTTAGCTTCCAAATAGCTTTGGAATAAACTGGCTCGGGTTTGCAATGTAAAACCTTATGATTGTGGCAGTGATACCGAATAACAAGGCAGGAAATTTTACGGGTCACATGAAGATACTCAAAACCTTCGAAAATTACTCCTTTTAAAAATCCCAGACTGGATGCTGCCGAAGGTAAACTTCTCAAAATGCTATAGGGTCGTTATACCCAATAGGCAACTATGAAGGAATGATAGCTTCAGAGTTGATCCTGGCTCACAGATATGGTACACTGATGGGTCAAAACTTGAAAATACAGTAACGAGAGCAGGAATATATGGTCCCAATTTTCAAAAAGCTCTTCCAATGGGATACACGCCGACAATATTCCAGGCGGAGGTATATTCCATTGAAGTATGTGTCAGAGAATATCTCTGCAGAAAATCAAAAGGGGGCTCACATCTACATACTTTCAGATAGTCAAGCGGCTGTAAAAGTCCTTCAAGCCTACGAAATGGAATCAAGACTAGTCTCCAACTGCGTAGAACTATTAAATAAGTTGGGACAAAGCAAAAACTAGAATTACTGTGGCTTCGAGGTCACGAAGAATTCGAGGGCAACGAAAGGGCGGACTGCTTTGCCAAACGAGGAGAGTCTCAAACTCTTACAGGACCTGAACCATTCTGTAGCCTAGCAAAAGGTTACATTCTAGAAAAAACTAGAATATGGGAAGACAAGAAATTTTTTATTTTTTTTTATTTTTTTTTATTTTATTTCAGTCAATGAACAAATGTTCTTACAGACTAAGATGATATAAATATAATAAATATAACCTATCAGATAAAAAGCATTAATTTATACATAATAACAAAATAGGCAATTTTAATAATAGTTATTTAGCACATTTTTCAATAACTGTTTGGAATCTGCAAAATCAATATTACAATATAGCATACAGTTATTGAACTCCAGCATAGCTCTAAACATTGGTGAATTAATGGCATAGTTCGTTCTGCACATTCCCAAATAAAACACATCAAAAAGACGCAGTGTTCGGCAAGGAACATTAAAATTTATAAGTTCAAGTAGTTTTGGACAATCAATTGTCCCAACAACAATATCAAAAATAAACATTAGAGATAGAATACTTCTTCTATTCTGAAGAGTTTTCAAATTAAGTGTGCTGCAACGATCATTATAAGATGGAACTGGATTAAATGAATAATTTATTTTGAAAACAAAACGAGTAAAAGCTTTTTGTACTCGCTCAAGGCGTAACGTATGGGATGCATAGTAAGGGTTCCAAATAATTGAAGCATATTCTAACTTCGAACGAACAATGGACGTGTAAATTTCAGTGCCACTGGAACAACACTAATGAACAGAGGCAATCTAAGATAATTTTTACTCTAAGTAAAGCAAAATCGAAATATTTACTCAAGCTTACCAAAGCAGACCTTAGAATTTTCACTTGTTTCTTCACAGGTCACTGCTTACTTAGATACCATCTTAAAAGGATGGGTCTTTCTGAATAAGACGTCTGCAGACTATGCGAAGAGGAAGAAGAAACCCCTGAACACATTCTATGTGAATGTCCGATAATCCACAGCCTAAGACACCTCCATTTTGGAGGGGAAGTAGTGCCCCCGTCAACAATTTGGAACACCAAGCCAGAGACAGTGCTAAAATTTATAAAAAGCCTAAATCTGGAGAGTTAATTAAGGGCATGCACAATAGATCCCATGGGTCGCGGTGCACTAACTAACTAACTAACTAGAAATCTTGTACTAAAATTTAAACATTTTTGGTTAACATATCCACACCCACTTTGGTTTCACATAAAGTATTTGCTAAACTCTAAAATATGGTTTTAATACAGCTTTGATTTAAAATTTAGTATAGGCTTGGACTTAAATATTAAAAAAAAACAATTTGAGTGAGATTCGAACCCACGACATCAAGTTTGTAAGTTATCTAGTATAACCACTGGGCTATTGGGCTATTGTAAAAGAAGCAATAAACAAACATATGAGCCGAATCGTCTAAATTGAGTTTCAGCATTGCCAGGCTAACTTTTTACGGGTTTAAATCAAAATTTAGTAAACAAATGTACTAAAATTTAGTCTTAACTGTTTTAGAAACAAAAAGTAATACAGAATTTTTCTCAAATTTAAACCAAAATGTTAAAAAGATCGCTGTAGTGTTTTTTATTTATTTATTTATTTATTTATTTATTCATCAATGGAAAAGGTTCCTTGCTGACTACAAAATATTTGGCTAAGCCATTTAAAATATATAAACTATAAAATTTTTGGGAAAACCACTTTATAAAATTAAGATTAACAATTTTTGATTAGAGATTAAAAAATAATATTCTATGTATAATATATTATAATATAGTATTTTCATCTATATAAACTATCTATTAGGACTCTTAACGCCTGCTTCGTCATGGCAAAATCAATAGCAATATTGTTAGAGAGCATATTATATTCTATGAGAGTCCTATTCAAAGGAGCATTAATCGCATAGTTTGTTCTGAGCATTTTAATAAAAAAAAAGATCATAATTTCTAAGACTTCTTGTAGGAATATTAAAAGTTATCATTTCCAATAATCGAGGACAGTCAACTGTCCCTTTAATTACATCTGATACAAATAAAAGTGATATTATAGTTCTTCTACTTTGTAGCGATTTCAAACCAATATATAAGCACCGAGCACTATATGAGGTGGCTGGATCAAAATTTAAAGACTTAAGAGCGTATCGTGTAAATGATTTTTGAATACGTTCAATACGATTAATATGAGAGCTATAGTAAGGGCTCCAAATAAACGATGCATATTCAAGCTTAGATCTCACAAAAGCAGAAAAGAGTGCTTTATGCGTTTATGGATCAATAAAAGTTGAACTATTGCGACGAATAAAAGCATACATCGCATATGCTTTAGGTATAATAAAATTGATATCGCTAACAAAAGAAAACTTAATATCGAAAATCACACCCAAATCAGATATTTCATCGACAGATTTTAAAATGTGGCTATCAATAGAATATGAGGTGTTAATGGGATTTGGAGTTTTTGAAAACGAGATTTTTATATCTTTTTTATATATAATGAAAGGCGGTTTTTAGAACACCATGCAGATATATTTGACAATTGTTGTTGTAGATCACGTGCATCAGATATATTTTCAGTAGTAGAATACAATTTTAGATCATCCGCATATAGTAGGTAGCTGGCATTTGAAAAACAGCTACCAATATCTTTGATGAATAAAATGAAAAGTAAAGGGCCAAGAATGCTGCCTTGTGGAACACCAGAAGAGGCAGCAAAAGGGCTGATCTTACATTGTCAATTACAACATAGCTAACTCTTCCAATTAAATAAGACCTTAACCATTTTAAAAAAATGGAGTGAAAACCCATTTTTGATAGTTTTGAAACCAAGAATTTATGAGATACCTTATCAAAGGCCTTAGAAAAATCTGTATAAATAGCATCCACCTGATATCCCCTGCTGAAAGCAGAGATGCAATCTTTAGTGAATACTGCAAGGTTAGATACTGTTGAGCGTCCCAATACAAAACCAGGTTGGTTAGGAGAAATTAACCTCTTGACTTGAAAATACACTTTTTTTATTATACTCTCAAAGAGTTTCGAAATAGAAGAAAGTTTTGAAATTGGTCTATTATTAGATACATCACTTTTATTACCATTTTTAAATATTGGTGTTACTAAAGCCATTTTCCAATCAGAAATAAATAAATCTGAAGAAAGCGATTTATTGAAAATTGTCATAATAGGGTCAACCAATGACAAACATCTTTTTAAAAATATAAAAGACATTCCGTCAATATCAGTTTGCATTGATGGCTTCAGATCAGAAATTCTATTTATATGAACTGTGTGAGTTTAAAGGTATGTTTTGATAACAAATTTCACAGATTTTGGCCTTAAAATCATTAAAGCAAAACGTTGCATCAGAACCATTAAACATAGAAAACCAATCAATAATTTAAAAATGATTGTTTAGGATATTAAAGTCACAAAGATTATAATTAAAACTGATTATAGAATTATTGTTATTTAGAGACGGAAATTCATGAAATTCGAGCAAAATGGTTAGTGGTACATGATGTAGGTCAGTAGAAGTAAAAGGAAACGGATTTTCATATACTTTATAGCTAATATTATTACTTATATAAATTAGATCCAAAATTCTATTCAGTACTTACATATAACCCAAAAAGCTAAAAAGGAACCTGCAGTACTTCTTTGGTTTAAATTTTAGCACTTTAGAGTTTTAAATATGAGTTCGTATTTGAAAAGCTAAAATTTAGAACCGCAAGGTTAAAAATGCAGTAATATTTTAATGGGACTAAAATTTAATCAACGATTTTTAACCGTGAAGTTCATGGTATTCTGATTATTTGTTGCCTTATGTTTTAAGTACTTTAACTTCTATAAGATAATTTTATTTTGAGTTTGTTGCTGTTGGTGCTGAAGATGGAGTATCTATTAGGGGCGGGGACAGTACACTCCTGGATTTTTTAAAAAATGAAAGAAAAGAAAGAGATATCGTTTTGAAACTTTGCACATTTGTTTTTATGTAAAAAAAGCATAATTTTTTTTTTTTGATATTTCCAGCGTGTTTTTTGGCTGCTGCAGGTTTTTGAAAATAACATCAAAAATCACGGCGGGCGTGATTTTGGGCAACGGAAGGTATGAAAAAAAAAAAATAAAAAGGGGTTTAAATAAGCACTAAAGCCGCTATAGATTGACTAAATATAAATTTTTTTAGCTAAAATTGACAAAATGGCGGCGTTTTTTCGAAGTTAGTCAATTTTTGGGACCGAAAAATCCCCTGAAAATCAAATTTCATATTTCAGAACGAACAGTTTTGTAGTTTTTTTTTTATCACGCCCGCCAACTCAAAAAATGTAATTTCTAGAAAAAGCGCTTTAAAGTTTTTAACAATAATTTTTATACAAAATGATACTTAAATTTAGTCGGCAATGCCTGGACCATACAATAATCCTTCTTCCTACTCATACTCTTCCTCCATACGTGATTTTTCATTTCTACGGTCAGTCCTCGCTTCTTTACACGCCTTAGTGCTGCGGCGATTCCTCTGCTTGATTCGATCAGCGTCAAAGTCCTCCAAGTGGTGCACGGTTTCGGGCCGTGGTTTTTATAATATGTTTTTGTTAGAGAATAATATAATATGTAACTATATCTATAAAAATTTTCGCAGAGCAGATGTTTCTGAAAGAAAGGTGCGAAGAACGAAAAACAAGAAAAATCACCGATTTTACGCCCTTGACGCTTTGCACTTAAAACCTTCATCAAATAACATAGAAATTATTTTCAAATTTTATATTATTAAAAATACATTCCTTAAGGTGTTTTGAACCAAAATTAATCATAAAAAATTGTTTCTTTTTGAAAATTCATGTGTGCACTAACTCCTTAAGTTATTTTTAGGTTTTTTTTAAAGGGTTAAAATAATGAACAAAGTTATTTTAACTTTTAAGGTATATTGTAACGATCGTTCGTCATAAAAAATGTATGTTTTTTATTTAAGAAATTGTTGCTCATGTTCACAATGGTGCTAAATGAGACCCTCTCAAAGCAAAGGTGCCTGAACGGTGTTGTAGATTTTACCTATTCTATTTATCTGAAAAATAAAAAGTTACTACGAGTAAAATATACGATGTTTTAGCAATAAAACTTTGATCCTAGTTGTCGGCCTTTGTAGTCTAGTGAAGAGTGCGCTAGACTCTCAACCCAAAGGTCCCTGGTTCGAATCCGGGCTCGGGCATGGTTCTTTTCACTTTCTTTGTTATTTCTTTGTCCTACATGTAAGAATTATGGAAAACTAAAAATCCACAACTAAATTGTGGAAAATGTGAAGGAATGGAACAACTAAGGGCTTGAAATGCTTGCCGAGGTTAAGGCAAACCACTAGCCTCGGTTAAAAAGCAATTCAAATTGTCTTTCGCAGTTGTTTCCCCTAATCAATAATTCACGTATAGTTCCAATCAATTCCTCTAAATAATCTATCCCTTTCCTGTCAGGTCAAAGACCAAACCTTGTTTGTATAAGGCGCATGCCTTGGTTCTTTGATCTTTTTTTAAAAAAAAAAAAAAAAAAAAAAAGCGTTAGCCTCTATTGTTGTTAATAGCATAATAAAATTTCAGATGTTTCGGCTGAATAGTTTTCGAACAAAAAAGTTTCGAAATAAATGAGTATAAAGAGAATGAATGCAGCCGAAAAACTGTGGTTCGATACCTACTAAAACAGCGTAGAAGCGGAAATAAAGTCAATAGCCTTACAAAAATTTGATAGTATATTTGTGAAGAACTGCACTTTTAAAGTATCAAAAAATAAAAATAAATCGATTTTGTAAAAGTTATCTAGACCACCGCCTGCCTTAAGTTCATCACAATTATATTATCCCACATTTTGAGTCCATTAACCCACATTCTCAATCACTGTTTGTGTGGCGATAAGCAATAAGTCTGCTATGAGCGTTACCAAAAGTACTCGAGTCTCTCATGTCAGTCCAAATTTCGGAACACATTATAAAATAAAACTTTATGTCTCCACTTCAGTCCAACTTTCGTCTTTTATACAGTTGCGCTACAGCAGTTTTAAAGATTTTAAATGACATCAAGGTTAAGTATAGTTTAGGAAACATAAAGTAACTCTGTCTGTTGGACTTTTACAAGGCATTTGATTTCTATTAAGCCTGTCCGTGTGTTATACAGTTATTTAGTTTGAAGGTCTCAAAGAGTAAGGCTGGGTAATAATCTGTCTACTTTTCGTAACTTAACCTGTGGAGTGCCTAAAGGCTCTGAACTTGGTTAGTTTCTAATTTCATTATTTATTATTTATTAATGATATCTTTAGCGAATTCTGGTATTTTACCATTCATGCATATGGTGATAATCTTCAACTGTACTTGTTCAGACCAATTAAACTTGCTGATGATTTATGCAGTAAGATGAATAAAGACTTAATGAAAATGAGAAAATGGACGGAATCTAATAATTTTAAGCTCAAACCCTTTTTTAAATCTTATGTCTTGCTGATTTATAAGTCCAGTCACTCTTTTTTAGTGTACATGTCATACATAAGATTATGTTGTCGAACTGAACTTTGTTGATAGAGTGAAAAATCTTGATTACCAAATTAACTCCTCAATTTATTTTGCAACAAGAAGGTGAAGGGTGGCGACAAAAAAAAATTGTATAACTTGTTTTTTCCGAATTGGCATACACAGCTACTATTTCAGACTCAAATAAGCTCGGAAAGTCCGAATACTAACACTTGCCTTATTTTCCTGCTAGCCAAATTCTTGAAAGCGGAACCTTTTACAGTCCCTGCGGGATAATGTGATTGAAATCAGGATTATCGCATTAAAATTGGGCCATTTGTTCTTATTAGGTATTGTTAAGAAAAGTTAAGCTACATTTGAAAAAATCATAAAAAAATCGACAATGAAGTTGTAGTTACAGCTTGTCTCATAATAAAATATCAGAAATAATATTCAAACAAGACTGAAATATTTATGTGAAACGAATAAATAAAACAGTAAGACGGCATTCTAATAATTTTTCCTAATTTGGATGTATTTTTGACGTCTAAAAAAAAAATACTAAAAACGTTATTATCTACTTTGTGTAATAGAGTTTATTTCACTAGCGACCTTTTTGCAGCAGCTTAATATCTAAATGCTTAAGCCATAGAATAATATGCCAATTTTACAAAGAACCATAAAAAATATGCCTAGTCTTGGGAAAAAACTTATTTCATTTCATGTATGTAATCATGTCACATTATGTTTGTTACGTGTATTCTACAAGTTTCAGCTGAAAAGCCTCTCTTTAATTTTATTTCCTAAGCTTTTATTTCATAAGATTATCGAAAGAAAATAATGAATGAACAAAGCAATAGCAAAGAAAACATGAAATCCCCGCATATGTAAATAACTGCACACAAATGTTTATATGTGTAGCTAATATAAATTTTATACACCGAGATTGAGTTAGAACCAAAAAAACAAATATCAATATTTCAACTTATATTTATTGCAAACAATGTTGTAAAAACAAAATTCAAAAACTAGAACAAATATCATGTTAATCGAAATAAATATATTCTTGTGTAAAGCTTAAGGCAAGGAAATAAGTGCAACAATAGCAACAACAGTAATAATACAGATTATGAAAAAAATTGTATCTATCAAAAATCAAATCAAAAATCAAATGTAAAGCATATCATTGACATACACATGCTGGAGAAGTCACACAAACACATACACATTTACAGCCACCCAAAAGCAAATACGCCAGCTCCAACAAAAAAAACACAGACACACACATATACACACATTTGTATACGACTTCAATTACACTTTCATTTTCGCAAATCCGTTTGAATAAATGGAAAATCAAACGCACACTGTTTCTTACTCATACATACGCACACACACACATACACACACACACACACATACACACACACACCCTCATATAAATACAAATACGCAAATCCCAAACAAATATTAAAACAAAAACGAAAACTATAACAAAGGATTCGAACAACACCCACCAATATCCTTTGGCATTATATTGCCAAAAATAAAAATGAGCGAAAAGGAAATCAAATCAAATGCACACAACTGTGTGAGCACACAGTATGTGAGCGTGTGTTGCATTGATTGTGTGCGTTTATGTATTCCGTGTTTTTCTGGTTGAGCAAAAAGGACGGCATATACATAAAAATCAAAAATATATTCCAAACTAAATCCTCAATCCTCAATCCTAATCCTGTGCTTAAGTATTAAATCGGAAATCACATTGAAGTCGGCTTAAATATGATGTCATATCGTGTGGTGGTGTTGGTGGCGTTGCGAATAGAGGTCAAATTGTGAACTTGGGAGTGCGAATAAAACGTGTGTGCATGTGTGCTTTATGCGTTGGGATGCTACGCTTGGATTGTGTTATATTGTATTTTCTGATTATAATGGATATAGCTTGATGACTTATTAAGATGGTGCAACGGGCCGACTGCACGAAAATAATTTGAGACCTTTGCATAACCACGATTCATAAATAGTATAGCACTACATAAATCATAAGAAATATTCCAATTTTTTGGGCAGAATTCAATTTTTACTGTAAATATTTGGGATCAAACAGAATAGGAAAATTAGATGCATATGGCAAGGTGTGCTATATTTCTATAGGATACTTTTTTTTTTATTAAAGCAACACTCAGGTGGTGCCCCCTATAAATGTATTGTGTTGACTCGGAAGATGAGTGATAATTAGTTGGAGGGTGGATACAAAGTAATCAAGTGAAACTTTTTGTGAAGAATATTCTCTCCACAAACTTTATGCACCACCAACAACTACAACTTTTCGTCGTAAGCTAATGTGTTTTAAAGATCTTTTGATTAGAAATTAGGAAAGAAAGGTAAAAACTTAGGACCATGCATGGCTCAGCCAGGATTCTAACCCGAGACTTTAGGGTAAAATTAAACATAACTATTTTGATTATTGGTTTGATATTGATCGATTTGTTTATTAATCCTAAATCTCTGATTTGGTGATGTCTCTGAGTGAAGCTTAGAAGTAATTGTTGGAATGTATGATATTAGTGCCCACACATTTCCTAGGTAATTATCGCGCACCCAATTGCAAAGCTTTAATTAAAATATGCTAATAGCAGTCGAAAAATTAAAAGTTCGCATGTTACATGTCTCTTTTTCTTTCTAGAGAATTTTGGATCGGCTAGCGATAAGCAAGGCGAAAGATTTCACCAGGACATTGCTGCAATTAAAGATCGATACAAGGGAAAGGATCCTCTTTCAATTATGATCAATTGTCAGAAACATTGATTCAGAAACATTTAATCAAACAGTAAATGGTGCTGCATGAACAACTGCCAACACAGCAGCATCTGCGTCATCAACTGCGAACCAGCGATGTCAGAAATTCCTTTGGGTTTTATATAGACACCTACCGCGTTGGCTTAAGTCTATGGTGTTCCCAAGCATAGGACCGATATAATGCGTTGCCAAACGCCCTGAAATACTGATATACTGATAACTAAGCCAGCATTTGGTACGCAATTTCGTTATCATACTAAAAAAGTACCATCTTTGTGTACGGAAACTAGGAACCATCCTGTTCATATTTCAAACAATTCCTAACAACAATTTCATATTTTGTGTCAATAAAGTAGCTTTTATAATATATAAAATATTATTTCCGGTGACCGTGTCGGTAAAGGCTAGCTTTCAACAATGTTAATTAAGTAATATGTTCCTTTGTACACTTAGTTTTACAACGGACTCTGTTAATTGTGGTCTCTTGCTTCATCTACTGACGTAGATACAATTAATTAAAAAATTTTCAATTCTGGCGTTTTCGGACGATTTGAAGAATTGAAAGGTCAATAACTTTTTAACGAATGGCGATAAAAAAAAATAAATGAACTTATGTTCTTAGAGTTTTAATAAGAACCTATAGCCGAAAAAGAAGACAAATCGAAAGCCATGAGGTCAATTTTTGAAAAAAGTGTTGCGTTATGCGTGGAATGGGCGTTATCAAGATTATAAGTACCACAAATGAAAATATATCGCAAAATTCTTTTAGATTCACATAACTAAGAATCTTAACTATAAATGTGCATATGTATTTACTTTAACAAATTTACAACCTTTTCTCCTCACCTCGTAACACTGAGCGCCACCTTGAATCTTAAAGTTAACAGAGTGTTGATACGGTTCTTGGTTACCTTCATAGTACTTTCTGTTTGAAATTGTCCAGAATTCTATACACAATCGCATTCTTAGTAGCAGCGGCTGTCATGGTACAAAAAATTATTTTATTGGATACGCGGTCTTTAATTTCCAATAAGATGAGAAGCATTAAACCAAAAGATCATTCATGGTTTAATAAGATTTACAGGATTATAGTCAGGTCCAAAAAGGAAGCCTTTTAGCATTGGCGTTCTTACAAGAGTACTGGTACTACAATAAAAGACTTCGTATCGATGCAAGGAATCGCTGTAATGCAGTTTTAAAACTCGAAAAGTTTCTGTGCAAAGCTCGCATTCGAGAACAAGTTGTTCTCTGCCCCAAAGGGAACCGAATTGTTGGCCAATTTGTTAAAAGAGTGAAGAATCAGACATCGTCATCGATTCCAACTTTTTACAAAGATGACCAAATCTTCACTGACTCGGCTGATAAAGCAAAGCTATTGGATGTATTGTTTGCAGAAAATTTCACTCTCGCAGGAAGCAATCAGGAACTGCCTTTTGTTGAGAATGAATCTTCTGCAATGCAGGAGCAGTTGATCCTGCAAGTTTACTTTTGAACGAGAGTAGTTAATAAGGTCCTTACAAATCTCAACGTAAACAAAGCCTCTGGTCTTGATGGCATACCGCCAATTGTGCTTAAAATGTGTGCTTCTTCACTGACTCCATCTTGTTGGAAGGTGGCAAATGTCCAGCCGGTACCTAAAAAGGCGATGCCACGAACCCTGCAAACTACCGTCCCATTGCGATATGCTCAATGCTTTCCAAAGTTATGGAAAGCGTAATAAACTTCAACGTTGTTAACTATTTAGAGCACAAACAACTGTTCAGTGACCATCAATATGGTTATCCTAGGACTCGCTCTACTAGTGATCTTATGGCGTTCTTAAATGAAAAATGGAACCAATGCGTTCACTTCTTAGGTGAGAGCCGGTTTGTTGCTCTAGATATTTCAAAAGCTTAAACTTATTGCATATGGTTTTGGTGGCTACTTTGCACGATGGATCACGTGTTTCCAAAGGACAGTACGATTCTTGTCGTAGTTGACGGTATTTTGTCCGAGGAGCACGCCGCCCTGTTTCTGATTTTTGTCAATGACCTTGTGTCGTTGATGCACAACCCAATATATTCGTTTGCGGATGACAGCAGCATTTTTCATTCATAACCATCTAAAAATTTCCCAAGCTGCATGGAGATTAAGAGAAAGAGGCAAAATATGAATGACACACTCCTTAATGATCTAAAAAAATCTCCGAGTAGGGTCTTGCTAATAGAGTAGAGTTCAATGCAAGCAAGACCCAGTGCTGTCTGTAAACCCACAAATTGATGGATTGCCCCTTAGCTCCCCTTGATATGAATGATTTTGATCTTGTGGAATCAGACGCTCTTGACGTTCTGGGCATATCATTCCAATCTGATCTTCGTTGGAGTGATCATATTTTCGATGTGTCGAAAGAAGCGGGCAAGTACCTAGGTTTTTTAAAACGGTGTAAGAAATATTTCACTACACCTGATCTTTCCATGATCTACACCTTATAAATAAGGCCGAAAATGGAGAACAATTAAAGAAAAAAGAGACTGAATTAAACATCGTGCGATATATTTAATAGGAGATGAATCATATTTATGTGTATGGGATAATAGTACTAAGATATTTTTGTCATGCGTGTATAATCCTAATAAGTGTTTCTCTGTTGATCCTCTGTTTTCTGCTTTGACAAGCAGTATTCTTGATTATGACTTCATAATGTTGTGTGGAGATTTCAACATCAATATTATTTCCAATGAAACTAGTAAGTTTTTACTGTATGATAATTTATCGACAGTAGGGCTATCAGTTGTAAATGATACTGTACCCACGCGATACTGCAATAATTTCACTCCTAGTCTACTTGATTATTTTATTGTTTTTGATCTTTCAGTAGTTTCTCTATTCGATCAACTCTATTTTCTATCTGACCACGATTTAATCTTTTGTTAGTTAAATGTTAATTTGTCTCGTAATGCAATTTCTAATAATTTTTCTTTCCGTGATTTTCAAAAAATATTAACTATCAGTCCCTGTTCCTCAATGTGTCAATGTTATTTTTCAATGAATGTTGGCTTCACCATAATATAAACGATAAGCTTAGGTCTCTTTTAGCACCGATTACATATCTTTTTGACAAACATGTACCGCTACGTACGACAACCGTGAAAAATGTCTCTTGTCCCTGGTTCATCCAATATGTGTCTTATAGCATTAAAAAAAGAAACAAATTATAGAAAATATGGAAAATCAGACCATCTCCTGAAAACTGGGAATCTTTTCGCTTGGCTAGAAATGAAGCTGTTCTGTTAGTAAGACAGGCCAAAACACGATTTTTTTTTTGAGAAACTAGATTTATCCCTTAATTCTAAAACGTTGTGGAACAACATAAAAAGACTTGGGTTATGTAATAAAAATCGTAATGAATGCAATGAAGATCCTGAGATTTTAAATAATTTTTTTGTTGACATTTTTTCTACCTCTAATGATATCTCTACGCTTTCCAGTGACAACCTGACTTTACCACAGTCTTTTAAGTTTGAAACGGTTAGTCAAATTGATGTTGGAAACTGTGTTATGCAGATAAAATCAAATGCAGTTGCCGAAGATGGCATTCCCATCAAATTCTTTAAACTTTTACTACCTCACATAATAACTTCTCTTACGCACATTATAAATCATTGCTTTATAACATCCTCCTTTCCCGACATGTGGAAAATTGCCATCGTTACACCTATAGCTAAAAAGCAAAATCCATCTGGTGCGAATGATTATAGGCCTATAAGTATACTGTCACCATTGTCAAAGGTATGTGAAAAACTTATGGCTCAACAAATTAGCAAATATCTTTCTGAGAAAAAACTGCTATTACGCTATCAGTCTGGTTTTAGGGCAGGGCATGGGTGTTCTTTAGCGGTAGTAAAGGTTCTTGATGATATTCGACCTGAATATGATGCCGACTCCTTGATTTTACTCTGCTTACTTGATTTTTCCAAGGCCTTTGATAAAGTCAATCATAGTTATTTGTGTCAAAAGCTTAGGTATCTTTTTGGGTTCTGTGATAGTGCTGTTAATCTAATGTCTAGTTATTTGTGTAATAGAATGCAAAGAGTTAAGGTTGGTCAGGTATCCTTGTCATACAAATTAGTAGTAAGTGGTGTTCCACAAGGCTCTATACTAGGTCCCCTGTTATTTTCAATTTTTATAAACGACATATTTATTGTTTGCCGGAATGCATCTGTTCATGCTTATGCAGATGATATCCAGCTTTATCTTTCGCGACGAACTGGGCTTCTTGATGATCTGTGTTGTAGGTTAAATGAGGATCTCAGTAGCATCAATGAGTGGGCCAAAAGTAATGGCCTTCAACTTAACGCTGCCAAATCGTATGTTCTTCCTATATGTAAAACTTGTGTCGTTGATGTCCCTGATCTGTTTATTGGTAATAGCAAACTGACTGTGGTGTCGAAAGTAGTAAACCTAGGTTTCTACATTAATTCTTCTTTGTCTTGTGTAGACCATGTTAATAGTATAGTCCAAAAAGTTTATTATGTCCTACGAAACTTAAGAATGTCTGCTAGTGTCACTCCTACTGAAATTAAACGTAGATTAGTCATACAGCTAATTTTACCAATCATTTCTTATTTAGATATAGTTTATAGTAAACTTGGCGCATCTTCCCAGTTAAAAATTCAAATTGCATTTAATTACACCATGCGCTATGTGTATGGTCTCCGAAAATACGATCGTTTGTCTCGTTTCCGAAATGCAATACTTGGATGCGACATAACTGCTTACCTAAATGCTAGAAACTGTATTTACCTGCACAAACTAATCCATGGGAAAACTCCTTGCTATCTGCATGAAAAACTTCAGTTTAGTATGTCAAGTAGAAACCATGTTCTGATAGTTCCGAGGCACAACTCATTAAACTCTTCCCACCTGTTTTTCATTAACGTCATTAGGTTGTGGAATGCTTTGCCAAGATGGCTTAGGGAGGTCACTGGGAGAGGTCCTTTTAGGCAATCTATTTTTTAATTTTTCTCTACTTAATAGCTTTTCACTTCCTTACTTCTCTATGTTATCTATTTTTTATCCATTATTTGTGTCAGAAACTTTTTTCAATCTTAGCTTAACTTTAATTCTTTTTTTTATATTCTTTAAATAAAAAAATAACATAAAGCCAATATTGTTTAAAAATTAAGGTCATTATTTTTGATTCTGTTTTGAACAGTTGTTATTATACTTCATTTTTAGTTTTTAACTTTAACTTTAATTTCAAATTTTTAATATAAAATAATTCATTTTCATTTTAATTTCAATTTTAATATTAATTTTAATTAAATTTAATGTAAATTAATTATATGTATGCATTTATATTGTACTATAAAAGAGCATAGCTCTTATTGTACTTATGATTACTTAAATAAATAAATTCATCCTCACTCAACTCTCTTGGGCATCGAAGTAATGTTGGTTGCCTAAGCCTACTGCATAGGTATTACCATGGGAAGTGTGCAAGGGCGATACATGGCCTAACGCCACCAGATCGTGTGCTTCCCAGGTCCACTCAGGCAGCTGTCCAAGCCCACTCGTTTACCATTGCCTCGATGCTCCACAGAACCTCGCATTACCGAGATAATTCGTTTTTTAGCAGCACGGTAAAGTTGTGGAATAGTCTCCATGCGAGTGTGTTTCCCGTCAGTTTTTAGCTGTGCAAATATAAAACAAATCTGCACCGACACTATCTATATATCCACTCTCCAGCTAACTATGACCTATCTTCCGAGTAAGACGAGGTGTAACTCGCACTGACCTATTCTGGTCTCCAAACACAATAAGCACGTATGAGCCTCGAAGGACCAGCCCAATGACAATCAATGCCCGGGAAAAGGTCCCATCAGACAAGGCTCTTCAACATCCCGAAAACAGACCAAAAGTCCTTTAGAGCATTTATACTTGATCGTAACATTTTCTGTCACTTAACTTGTACATGATAAGGTTCCAACAACCATTGGTATTACAGTAATTTAATACTGCTAGATAACCACAATCCTAATTACGCAACTTCGTTAGCTTAGTTATATAGTCAGTTTGTACTGGGCCCATGTGCACCGTGACCCATAAGTTATTTTGTGCATGCCCTTAAATAACTCTTCATATTTAGGCTTTTAATAAATTTTAGCACTGTCTCCGGCTTGGTGTTCCAAATTAATGATGGAGGCACTACTTCCCCTATAAAATGGAAACGTCTTAGACTGTAGATTGCCGCACATTCACATGGAATGTGCTCAAAGATTCCTTCTTCCTACTCGCATAATCTGCAGACGTCTGATTCAGAGAGACCCATATTTTTAAGGTGGTATCTGAGTGAAGTAGCTAGCTAGAATTCTAAGGTCTGCATTGGTAAGCTTGAGGAAATCTTTGAGTTAGGGTTTACTGGAAGTTAAAAATTTCTTAGCTTGCCTTTGTCCATTAGTATCGTTCTACACTCAAAAAATTTATTAGTAAAATTTCTACGAATGATATTAGTAAACAAAATATTCGTACATTCTACAAATATTCGTACAATATACAAAGTATTTTTATTGTGATATCTTTACGAATTTTTTCGTAAAATTATTCTAGTACTTGATGTAGTATATACGAATATATTTGTTTTATATACTAATGATATTCGTAAACAAAAAAAAATCAATTCGTATTAAAGCATTGTACGAATGATTGTGTACGTATAAATAATAATATTCGTAAATTTCTCGTACGAGTAGCTTCGTAATTTCTTTCATTACATTCATAGTATTTACTAGTGCTTTCGTACTATTTACGAATGAAAAATAATATTAGTAGAAACAATTCATTCTTAGGCTGACCTTACAAATTATTAGTAGAATGTACGTATTATTAGTAGAGTTTAAAAAATGAAAACCGAAATCGTTCAGCCTTGTTTGTCGAACATCTATAGAATGTGAGGAACTGTATGATTGTAAAGTGCCTGTAGCCTAATGGTAGAGTGCGTGGCCCGTAAACTAAAGAACCGAGGTTCAAACCCCAGCTCAAAAAGAATTTTTTTTTTTTAGAATACGAATAAAATATTCGTAATATGTACTAATATACGTCGATTCTAAGAATCCTATTCGTGGCTGAAAACTACGAATAAAGTTCGTAGAATGAACGCAGTTATTAGTAATATTTGAGTGTAGTGGCACTGACATTTCCTGTCTTAAACTTCGTTAGCTTACTTAAAGATGATAACATGTTACTTCGGAAAACTTGGAAGCGTGCCGTAGTATACTTAGTGCTATAAAATGTTCAAGGATTACTATGTCTAATTAGCACACAGAGAGGAAAGGAAAGCACCTTTCTACAACTTTATCGTTTACTTCAAGATAACTGAAGATCAAGTCTCCTCATCATTTAATAAATTATTGTCCCCGTGACTCAAGTTATATTAGATTGATCATCTATCGAATCTCTAGTTTTATTTGTTATAATATTTAATTCCATAACCATAAGATCTTCTCCAAGATCTGGCAACGAATAATCAAGGTTTAAGGTTGACCTCTTGTTTAACATAAATCAGATGAATAATTCCGTGCCTCGAGAATGAACTCATTCGTAAAACAGTTATTGGGAAATTCTTCATTCAATATCCAACCATCACCCTTTAGCCTGACTTTGGACAGGCAGACATACCCAAGGTCCTCTTACCAGCGATGCCAATAAAATCACCGCAGCAGCACCTGTGTCACCAGCTGCCAGCTCTGCACCATCAACAGTAGCAACAGCATATCATTGGCATACTAATTCAGCCTCAAATACAATTTTTACCCAAAAAAAATTATTTTTTTCGCTTTCAAGAAATCCCAAAAAAAAAATCCACCGGATGGAGACAAACGAAGGTCACCAAAATTTGTTTTTTTTCCTCAAAGCTTTACTGCTAAGTATTTCAGTTAATGTTAGGAAAGTTGTGGTGCACGGTGTTATTTTTTTTTATCTTTCGAGAGATGAAATAGAATAAACCAATAACTGATAAAGATAATAAAAGTAGCAAAGAAACCCAGAACTTATGCCAACAACTGTGGTTCCTTTTGAAAATATGAACAAACCATCAAATATGTGGTATATTACAAAATACCGTTAACCGCAAGAATGCACCCTATAGCAAAAACAAAAATACTAAATACTCGCATCAATTCATATTGGAAATGTCAAAAAGCTATGAGAAAAAAAATTCAACTGTCTTTTAAACACGCACAAGCAGAAAAACAACGCACAAAACCACTGCAAGGATTACCACAGAGCAAAAGTTGCTGAAATGCCAAAACATGTCAAAATAAAATTTTATATATTAATAAATTTGTGAACAAATTAAAAACTTTTCCTTCTGGGTGTGAGAACTAATATAAGGTCCAATGTTCATGCTGCTGTTGTTGCTCTATATTACTTAAACAACAAGAAACTTATACGTAAATAAAATGAAAGAAAATCAAGCTATGCCAACAACGCTTCACAGCAGAAAAAGCAAAACAATGCACAACAAGTATGACTGGTTGTCTTAACAACAATAAAAACAACAACAACAAGGAAAACAACAAAAAAAAAATAATAAGTAAAACTTATAATAACAAAAAGTTTTTGTTTGATTGTTGGCTTAGATATAAAAAAAAGAAATTCTGACCATGAGACAAAATATTTTAGCAGAGATAACTTTGTTATGATTGTGCTTGTGGCTTCAGCGTCAGTTGAAGTGGGTGTGAGAGCTGTTTCTTTGCTCTTTGTTGTTGGTCCCAAAGAATACTTATGAGAAACACATAATAACATTATTATTCAAATATACACAAAAAACAATCAAATAGCAACAAGAGGCGCCTAAAAATATACATGGAATAATATTATACACAGGCACAAAAGAAATGTGTACAATCCTACACGCATAATAAAACCCTACACACTTCCACACACACACACACACACACTCACATGTGAGTGCCAAAATGAGTTAAAGCTAAAATTGCGACCGGAAGGAAGTAGGCCAAATATTCTTTATGTTGATTTCATACTTAATAACCTTAAGCTGTGCGAAAAAGCGTTAGAGCAATAGCGAAGGCTAGAAAAGAAGAAACAGACAATTTTAATACAACAATCGAGCATATTTAAGTGTAAGTGTGTGTGTGTGTGTCTGTGTGTTTGTGCTTCATAAACTGTAAGCTTTTATTTCCGCAAGCGTTAAAACATGTTCTGTTTACCTAAATAAATAGCAACTAGATGCTTTGTTTACTTCCGGTTAATCGCTTGCTTCCGTTGTCTGTCTGTATGCCTGTCTGTGTTGCTTAGGAAAAAAGCCTACATACATAAGCAAGTTTGGCAATTTTTATTAACATTTATTTATAAATTTTCTGCGGAAAGTGTTAAAGTTGGATTGCAATGCTTAATGAGTTGAGAAGTGGTGAGCACAATCATAAGCTTAAGATAGAGAAGAGAGCAAAATAGAAAAAGATGTTTGTATGTGTGGGTGTGTGCGTGTTAGTACCCAGATGAAAAACAAAGCATGCCTGCCGATGGAAGGAATGTGGCCGGCTATAATTTTAATGCTAATTTAATGCTATGTTCTAAAATTTTAAAAACTTCCTCTTTACTTTTAAGTGAGGTGCATTATTATTATTTATAAACAAAAAGCATCAGTACAGTAAGAACTAAGTTTTTTTATAGCACAACATAAAAACATTCTATATAAGTATAATAACAACTGTATCATAATAAAGTATCATGTTAACTAATGCAAAATTCCGCTTTATTTTAAGGGACAACAACTTCAATATTTCCCTGATTTTTGTAATTCGCCGACAGTTTGTGTTTTCGTCAAAGCACTTTTGCTATCAATGTTGTTATGTATATTATTTCAACAAAATCACAACAGTGCGAATGGCTTTAACTTTTATTTATGTATTTTGGAATCTTGAGTAGTGGATTAAAAACCACCAGAGACATATTTTTTTTTTCTTGATGGCTCTTAGTTTTGCTTTGTTTTTTTTAGCGATTTTGTTCTGTTTTTTGCATTAATTGCTTATAATAACAAAGTGAACACGTCAATTTTCTAATTATGTGCTCGTACGTTTATTCTTAATAAAGTAAATTAAGCGACGATTAGTTAACTGCTGTGATGGTCGAATGGGTAAGCAGATGCACTTGCACTCACGTGGTCGAGGTTCAAGTCTCAGAATAATAGTAACTTTTTAACTGCTGGCAACAGTGCTTGGAAATTGAGCAGACATGTTCGCCTCTATACCGCTTATATCTTTTTTCTATAAGCATGTCCTAGAACGGCATGTCTGTTAAATAAACTGCCGTAGCAGCAATGAGGCAGCAATGTCTTCGTCCAGACAGACTTAAATGAAAACGTCTTTAATTTAATAAACAATCAAAACAGTTCTTGAGCTTAATTAGTTTTTAAGGTCTTTTTACTTAAATATAAAATTTTTTATTTATTTGGAAATATAATTTGTATTTATTTTTTGCAACCTTGAAATGCTGGCTTTTGATATCATTTCCTTTACTGCAATTTTCCAGAAATTTCTTTTCGGTGTTCCTTAAGGCCATGTGCAACACTAAAAATCTTAAAAATTTGTTTCGGTATAAAAAATATTTAAGTATCGGGAAAATCTTTTAACTTATAAACGAGCAAAGAACATATTTTTGTTCAATTCATATCATTAAAAAATATTAATTTCTCTTTTGCTGCCATATCTATGCTTTTATATTCAAAAAAATTGAATGAAAAGCTTAATTTTCTTTTTAAATAAACCAGTAGTGAGTCTCCAGTACTAAAATTGCTCAAAACTGCACAAAAATGCAATTCGGTGGACGCCAAAATTGATTCGGACAAAAAAAAAAAGAGAGTATTTTCAATCGAATGGATTTTTTATATATGTTTTAATTTTGCTATCGTGATCTGGGGTAGGTTTTTCCCATAAAGATCGAGAGACTCTAACATGTATGCATTTTAGTTATTTGACTAAAATAAAAAGATTTTTTAACAAATAAGCTTTTGTTTTGTTGTCAGATTGTTGACTATGGGCTAACTTTTTGTCACCCATAACAATATTTTGAGACAAAAGTTGTTTAAAAAAACAAAAAAAAAATATATTTTTTTTAAATACGTTTGACCATCACAGCCTTTAAGTTTTCGTCTAGCTCTCCTCTACAGTAAACAAAAATTTGACAATTCATTGGCAGAAAATTAATTTTTACAAGCATTTGTGAAAAGTATTGCTCTCAAGAGTGGATTTTTTTGAACTTTGCCATTTATATGGGAAATTAAGGTCAATCGAAAAAAAAATCATAATATTCGAATTCTACGGAAAATTACAGTATGGAAAATGTCGCCATTCATTGTGGTGAAATTTTTCCTAAATTGGTGGAGTAGTGTAATAAGAACAGCTTGGTAATTTTCTGATAGAGTTTGTACTTTGGAAATATAAGGATTTGGCATGCTGCTTGATTGGCGATGCAAGAACCAAACCAAACGAAAACTGGAAAATAAAGGGTCCGCCAAATAACTTTTTTTTTGAAAATTCTATAAAAAAAACTACTGGATATTTTCTCAAATTTCTTTTTTTATTTGAAAGTACAATCTTTCCGGTTAGTAATGAATTTCAATCAAATGGCTGCCTCGGCTGGCCATGCAGTAGCCTACACGATCGGTCCAATTTTTAAGCACATTATCGATTGCGTGCAGCTGTATTTCACCAATGGCTTCACGAATATTGTCCTTTAAAGCGTCAATTGTCTCTGGCTTGTTGGTGTAACACTTATCTTTGAGGGCACCCCACAAATAATAGTCCAACGGTGTCAAATCGCAGCTCCGAAGTGGCCAAACGACATCAGCTCTGCGGCTGATAATGCGATCTTCAAAAACAGGGCGCAAATCATCGAGTGTAGCTTCGGCTGTGTGGCACGTAGCGTCGTCCTGTTGAAACCAAATGCTGCCAATATCCTTCTCTTCAATTTTTGTGAACAAAAATTCGTTCAACATGGCCCGATAACGATCGCCATTGACTGTAGCGGCCACTCCATGATCATTTTCGAAGAAAAATGGCCCAATTATGCCTCTGGACCAAAATCCGCACCAAACAGTGACTCGTTTTGGGTGCAGCGGCTTTTCAATGTATGCGTGCGGGTTTTCTGTGCCTCAAATGCGACAATTTTGCTTGTTTACATACCCGCCAAGATCAAAATGAGCTTCATCAGAAAAGATGATTTTTTGGCAAAATCGGCATCTTCTTAGCGAAGCGAAAACGCATTGGATGGTCAGTTGGCTTCAACTCCTGAACCAATTGGACTTTGTACGGCGTCATACCAAGGTCTTTATGCAAAATCGTCTCAATGATGTCTCCAAAATGTTCAATTGTTGGGAACGACGGTGAATTGATGTTGATGGCGCTTCACGCACACTTTCTGCCACAGCAGCAATATTCTCGGGTGTACGCACTGCTTTTGGCTTTTCACGCTTTGGTTTATCGATGAGGATACCAGTTTCTTTCACTTTTTTCACAAGATAACGAACATACGGAGCTGACGGTGCTTCTCTTCTTCCAAAATCCGTACGCAATTTTCGCACACATTCGGCAACATTACCATAATTTTCAAAGTAATGTCGCAATATTTCCCGGCGTTGTTCAAGCGTATACACAACCATATTCGTTCAGCGGAAAGATAAAAATAATTATCTGTCAAATCAGACATGAGCTAAGTATTACCATTTACGAAATAAGCACTAGTTGAAAAAAAAACATTAGATGGCGAACCCTGTATTTAATGACCTTTTTTGAATCGCTTTTAATGTAGATAGAACAATTTGTAACAAAAAATACATGTGCGCCTTCTTGTAAGCTTTCAAATTTTGTTTTCTTAAACTAATTCATATAATTTTTTGATTGCGAGAAATAGAGATATGCAACAATTTTCCAATATTTTTGATTTTGTAAAAAAAACCAAAAATTTTAGTTTTCTTTCGTTTTTTAAATTTTGAGGAAAAACATTTTTTTTGTTATTATTTTACGCAAAATTAAAAGTAAGAATTTTCCTGATATTCTAAAATTTTAGAGGTTCTAATGATACCTGTGAAAAAAGGTTAGACAATTTGGTCAATATTCGCCATATAATAATATTTTGGCAAATATTTTAAATTTGAACGTTGAATATTAAAGGCTGCCTAAAATTAAAGAAAAACAAACACAAAAAAAAACGAACAAACAAATTTTTGAAAAATTGCGCATTTAGACATAATTGTACGTCAAAGCAGTATCACTTTTTGTAGCTATGACAAATAATAAAATCTATTTTAAGGAACAATCGTATTAATATGCAGAATGTGCAACACTGTTTTTTCATAACAACATGCTCTCGCTCTCAAGGTTTATGTATATCTACGCTCTTCATCTGCTCAAAATTTTTCTTTCCTCTTTCTGCTTCACCGCCGAATTCTTCCAGAAGACGACGAAGTCCAATGCCTGACCTCTGTTGAAGCACGAGCAGCGTTGCCAGACGTTTTTTAAAAAAACTGTAAATTCCAAAGAAAAAACAACTGTATTTTCAACAAAAAAAACTTTAACCCTAAAAAAAGCAAGTTTAATTTTATTGGTATTTATTAATTTTTTAAAATGAAAATAATAAAGAACATTTCATTTATAAAAACATAAACTATAACATAACCGGTTCAGTGATGCCAATAGTAGGGAAAAGAGGCTACATGTAGGGAAGTTCAGCCTTAAATTTGCAATACAGGGAAAAAAGGATAGATTTTCAACATTTACTTAAATGTAGGAAATTTCAAAAATCTAAAATTTGTGTTTTTATTTAAAAAAAAATTTGTTTTATGTTCGCATATAATTTCTTTAATTGATTTTGAAATTGTTTTTGTATGAAAAATCTGAGTAAATTAAATCTCTATATATGCTTGAACACAGCCACTGACCTGCTAGACATTTAAAGTACTAAAGTACTTTTTTGCTTGAACATACTCATTTTTCACCAAGCTTGCTTAATGGCAATTGTGCGGCGATTTTGATTACATTTTTCCACAAGATTCGATTAACCAATTAAATTGTTATAAAAAAACACAAAATCAGAGTCTGAATTAATGAATGAAAATCGTAAGTTGCAAATTGACAGTAAAATTATTTTTAGAAACACGAACAATTCTTCCAATTCATCTGCTTCGGAAACGGGCGTTGCGAAGCAACGTGCTAAGTACATAAAATAAAAATTTAACAACTGCTGGCTGGAGACCGGTGAATTAAATGGATAGCTTGAAAAAATTGAAATAAATGCTTTCAAGTGTAAGTGTGCAGCTTGAAATAAGATTCTAAGGTGTGGAAAATCTGACCTCCTGAAGCTTTCTTAAAGCAAATTTTAAGAAAAAGACGTAGTTTCCATTAAAAAGACAAAAGCAATTTAAGAATTTTCCGAAAAAACTCCCAAAAATGGCTTTGCTTTGGGAAAACTTTGAGCTGAAGCTGTGAAAAAAATATGTAGGGAAACTTGTAGGGAAAAATTATATTTGCCTAGGCAAAAGTAGGGATTTTCTTGAGATGCGGTAGGGATTTTTTATAAATTTCTTGGCATCACTGAACTGGTTAAACAAAAACTTTAAATAGCATTTGTACTTTTGAAGTTGTCATCTCATGACATTTTTTTAGTATTTTTCTTTGACATGCTGCATTATTTTGACAATCGAAAGGGTTTTATATAAAAAATTTCAAATGAAATGCCAAAAAAAGGCAGCCTATTTTTTTCTGATATTGCGAATGAGAACACCTTATTATAATTACACCATTCTTTTAAATATATCACATTTCGTTCTTCGTTTTTGAAATTTGATTTGATTAATTTTCGTAAATTGACTTGTCAATTTTTTTGTACATTCAGTTTGTTTTATCAAATCTATATATATAAAAATGGTGTAAAAAATGTATAGTAAAACATCAATTGAGAATGGCTGGGCCGATTTGTCTAAAATTTTTTTTCAGTTGCTTATAATTGCCAGGAGAAGGTTTTTACGAAGGAAAATTTTGGAAAAACCCTCCGGGAAAGTCCGATAGGTGGCGTTGGGGTGGACTTATATCGAAAATTTAAATTTATGGACCAATTTAACTGAAATTCAGAATGTATGTTTGTTTAATCATAAGAAAATAATTTGTGTATAAATGGACCCGATAGGTGGCGCTGGGGTGGACTTATATCGAAAATTTGAATTTATGGACCAATTTAACTGAAATTCAGAATGTATGTTTGTTTAATCATAAGAAAATAATTTGTGTATAAATGGACCCGATAGGTGGCGCTGGGGTGGACTTATATCGAAAATTTGAATTTATGGACCAATTTAACTGAAATTCAGAATGTATGTTTGTTTAATCATAAGAAAATAATTTGTGTATAAATGGACACGGTAGGTGGCGCTGGGGTGGACTTATTTCGAAAATTCAATGGCGTGAAAAGTGATTTTGGTATTGCCACAATTTTGAAATGCAATCCTGGTACGAGGGGGGTAGCGAAGCACACCGGGTTCAGCTAGTTGAATATAATTTGATGCATTAATAATTTAATAATTTAATATAATTTTTTAAGAGATTTTTTGTTCTTAGAATACAAGAAAGTGCGGGAATTTCTGACTTATTTCTAAATATTGTTTTATTAATATAAATTTTGAAAAATATTCTTTCTACATTTGCTGTGTCTTGCATGAGCAGCAGAAACCATTTTTCTTAAACAAGGAAATGCTTCACTGCCATCACTTTTTTTTATTTTTAAAATAGATTCTCAAAAAACTTCAATAGTGCATTCAGGATTTAAATTTAAGTCGGTAAAATCATTTGACGTTATTCCCGCTATTAATAATAAGCTTCTTGCAATTCACCAATGCTTACAACATTTGTCAAATGACGACTCCATTGCGATATAGATGGTTGATAATTATAAATATATACCTTAGTTAGAGACAGAAGTTCCACATCTTTTAAAAATGCATTTAACATTCAAATTTTATTAACTGTTTATCACGTCGCTCAACTCAAAATTTAACGCAATGTTCTCTGAAGTCGATTTGCTCCGATTAACCCTTAAATGCATGATTTTTTATTTTTGATTAAAAAAAATTTTAATCATCTACAAAATTAATGTAAGTGAAGGAAAAAATAATATTATAACCACCAAATTCGTATTTTCTTTTTATTTTGGAAAAAACATACTGATGTATATCTACATCATCATGCACAATCATTCCTTGAGTTCTTATAATAACCTGTAAATAGTAATAAATTGTTCAACAATGTTGATTGTATTTTAATCCAAGTTTTTATTTATGAAATATGAAATGATGTTCAAAAAATTTTTAAAATAAATTATGTGGTGTGGAATTTTAAAAAACAATTATTTTTTGTATTTAAGCATAAAGGCACATTGCATTTTTGGCATGCCCACTGAGTTGTTCCCTTGCACTCCGGTATTTTGCATCGCAATCTGTTGGCAAATATAGGCCAGTGATCAACGCCGTCTTTTCTGACATCTTTTGGTAGCAAAGGGTGAGGTTCCCCTCTCGATTTTTTTGTTGCTTGTAAATTTGTTTCAAGCGAGTTATTACCAGGTCGACCTCTTTTGTTTCCGCTTAATTGTGGACCAATTTTGCAAAGGGTATCAGCCAATTCATTTCGAAACTGACCAAGATTTAGTAACTGCTTACTGGAGACACCCCTTGCAATAGCATTTTTTTTCATAAGATGCCAAGAGTTTATTACCGCAAGGTCCAAAATGTGGTAAAATAAGCGAAGGTACCACTTTCGGCTCTTGACCCTTATGCGATAGCGACCTAAGTAGCTATCCATAAGGTCAACTCCACCCATATGCATATTATACACTTGGACAATTTTAGGATAAGGTATATTCACTTTTTGTTTTAGGCGCTTATCATACCGGCTTATACTGCCCACAGGTTGAGAACCAATATATGTCGACAATAAGGTAACCACTTTGTTGTCTTTCCACACAGTCGCTGTAAAATCAACCCCGTCATAAAGAGGAGTTCTTTCTTCATACGTTCCTCTAGGAATCGCAGTTTTCATAAGATCCTTCTTATCCGGAAGCCGACAGTTTGGCAATCTGTTTTGACGTACGGTCCCAACGCAATGTATACCTTGTTTTGACAAATAATAAGCCAGCGGCAATGAAGTATAAAAATTATCAAAATATAATATGTGATTTTTCATCCGCGGTATCACTTTGGCTAACCGTACAACAACATTATTCGTGAGTCCTAGGTCTGGCTCATCTGGTACCCTTTTATCTTCTTGGCCAGAATAAACTTCAAAACGGTATGCATATCAAGTAAGATTGTATAGCACAAACACTTTGTAGCCCCACTTATGGGGCTTGTTTGGCAAGTACTGTTTGAGAAAATGACCTATTTTAGTTGAACACATCTGCTCGTCTAAAGAGAGACGCTGGTCAATTGGTATAGATGAAAATGTTTCATTTAGATGGTCTAAGACAGGTCGTATCTTGTGTAAGCGATCGTGATTTGGGTGATCTCTTGGAAGATGCTTTTCGTTGTTGTTAAAGTGCAACACACTGCTTATAGTTTCAAAACGGTTAACTGGCATTGCACTCTTTATTGGTTCATAACCATATTTTTCGTGCCAACAAGAGCGAACACTCGGGAAATGTTGAACTGACATAAAAAGCAAAATTCCTATGAATTTTTTTAATTCGTCAACATTTGTTACAAAAGAAGTTGCAGGGTTGCTTTGAGTGGCATAAAGATTAGTTTCATCTAAGATTTTTTGAAGGAAGTCTAGAGTAAAAAAGTGGAGAAAACACCTGTATGGGGTGTCTAACTCGGCTACATCTTCATCTAATGTTCCAGGTTCGTGAGTAATTGTAGAATCATCATAACATAAATGATTTTTTTTCCAAACAAGGCTGCGTTTGTCAAACAAATTCATGAAGTTGTCTTGGACTTCATTTTGTACAGATGGGCCATGTGAACCATACTCAGTAGGAAGTGGATCAGTTTCTTCGCCAAGATCGTGGTCAGCGGTTTCTTGTTCACCTAAAGGGTCGGCTTCTTCCGCCAAATTTTCAAGAAGGTCCCTAGTGATCGCGTAAAATTGATCTTCGTCATCATTTTCATCTTCTAGCCCATCATCCGAAACGTTACCATCTTCTAAATCAGCTAGAATCTTTTAAATGTCTTTAGTTTTCAGCGATCGGGACATACTGTAATAATAAAAATGTCAATTCACAAGAAATTGTTAAAAAAGTAGAATATTAAGGCAAATTTAACAGTACATATTTATGCAAACATAAAAATATAAACAAGAACTCTCTTTACTACAACATAAAATATTATATACTATACTATATGATATACTGATGTATATCTACATCATATACAAAATACAGTTTTTCATGCACAAATTCATCAGCATTTAAAAACTTGAAGATAAAATGCATTTTACTTACCTTTTGCTATCCAAAAACAATTTTTTTACTATATTTTATGTTAATTTTAAATAAATAATCACACTTTTTAAGGCACAACAAAATGAAATTATACACAAACTGAGTTGCTCCTGTTAAAATTGTCACAGACAATAAAAAAACTTATTGAGCTTTTGTTTGCAAAAGATAACGGAAAATCAGTGATGTCAATTTCATATGTAAAAAAAAAACAATGCAAACGTTGCCACATCAAGCGCTATGAAGGTTTTAATATGTGATGCAGATCTACATCACGATGCATTTAAGGGTTAAGGTAATGTCTGTGTTATATATTATAATATTTTTTTTCAAATCCGAAATTTAACCCTCATGTGTATACGAAAAGTTTCCCCCTTTCGTGTATACGAAGGCACCCGGGTACCCTTATACGATCTGTATGAGAGAAACTATATGTGAATGAAAAAAATCTGTGTATACCTAAAAATTCCCCTTTCGTGTATACGAAGGTACCCAGGTACCTTTACACTATCTATGTATGAAAGAAACTAGATGCGAATGAAAAAATCCAAAGTAACTTTGTAATCCTTCATCCTGATTGCATCAGTACGTGATTTTCTAAACGTAAAAAATCGACAAAGACCATAACAGTTCGAATTCGCATGTATTTTACGCGGAGGTACCCGGGTACCTTCGTATAAGACGAAGGGGTAGTGCTTAAAAATATTTTATAAAAACTTGCCAAAACATTTTCTATACAATATAAATACTTTATTGGAAAAAAAAAATTAATTTTAGGAAGGTACTAAAGATTTCAGTATATAGCTCCTTGGACGAAAGTTACTTTTTTTTGTTTTAAAATTGCAAAAGGTACCCGAGTACCTAAAAATATGCCTTAGAAATCATATCACATTATTTACTTGTACTTGTACATATTACTTGAGTGTAACTGCAAACATTTCTTTTCGATTTTTAATCCTATGCAGTTTTGATTTTGCATGTTTATTAGTTTGATTTTGATCTTATATTAGTTTTGTTTAAATTATTGACATAAAAACGCTCTTGTTTCGAGAAAAATTACTATAAATTTTTTAATTTTTGGGAAAATTTCATTTATGTCTACAAATTTTATACATAAAACATGATGCCTTCGTCCCAGAAATGAAGTACATTTCCCATAGTTTGTCAAGCAAATAATTTAAATGATGCTGGACTGAGAACAAATTACGTTTGAGCTTAAAGCTGATGACAATCCAAATGAATTTAGATGAAATAAAAAGGTTTATTCTAATAATAATAAAATTAAATCAAAGCTCAAAATGTCTCAGATAATTTTAGAGTGTATTTTAATACAAGATGTAAAAAAATTCATAGCATAATTTGTTGATTTTGTGAAATTACTCTTTTTGCACAAAAACGCGGTCAACATCATTTTTCCCCGTTTTTAAGAGTGTTATTCCCTTTTTCCGTTTTGGGCGGAAAATTCCCGCAAAACGGGAAAATTACGTTTTCTGGCAACACTGGCTTTAAGGCATGCAAGGCCTTAAGTGTTTTAGGTTTGTTCTTAGAGACGAAATTTGGTTGATGTCTTATTGAAATGGGTTTAACTGATTTATTTTTTTGTGCCTCTTTGAAGCATAAAGAAGGGAAGTTCATGTATATGAAAATCAAATAAATCCATTTAAAAAGTTCAAGCAAGCGTTCAAGCACAAAAGATTTACAAAAAATGAAACATTATTTTAGAGATCAAAGAATACGAAGGACAACAAGATCAGATGGGTAGCATATTTTGTAATGTTTTTGATTTCGCAGTTATAACATCTGTCATCTTTTTATCAATCATGACTTGGGGATGACCATGAAGTTCAAATTTAAATCTCTTTAACTATTTGTAAAAACTTTCTTTTCTTATATGTTCTTAAAGAGCTTTGAGTAGAGATAATTTATATTTTTTATCTTAAACAATAAAGTTTACAGTAAGGTTTGTAAATTACTGCTACTAAAATTGTACATACCTTTATTATGTACACTAAGAAAAAAACAAAGTGCAAAGAAGAGGATTTTGCACTTAAAAAAATTCATATAATTTTTTTTGTTTGGTTTGAACAACAACTAAATTGTTATTGAAAGAAATGTATTACAGCTTTTTAAATTTGAGCAGACTATTGGTTTATTCATTTAAGAATCTTGAATTTGCAATATTCTTCTTTTAAAAAGGTTTTGCATTTGTTGTAGCTAACAAAAGTTACATTGTTGTTATTAAGACATTTATCTAAAAGTACACTCACAAAACTGGCGATGCTATCAAAACTTCGCTCTTCGAGCCGTAATATTACGGTTCTCAAAAAATTTAATATGCAAGGCTCTGACAACTTCCATAAGGGCTGTTAGATTCCTGTTTAAGAGATGCTCTGCCGGTTTTGACAATCTCACAGAAAGTTGTAAGAACTTTTAGTGGTGAGAGGAATTCGTTTTTGATAGCCGAATTGTGGAGGGGTCATAACAGCGTCTTTTGCGATGGTGAGAGTAATTCGGTTTTGACAGCCGAATTGTGGAGGGGTCATAACAGCGCCTTTTGCAATAGTGAGAGGAATTCGGTTTTAATAGCCATAAATCCTTATGTTGAGGTTGTCAGATCTTTTTCTATTTAAGCTACTTACCTCTGCGCTTTTAAGGTTATCACCGATTTCTTAATGCCGTTTGCTTAATAAAAGTGTTATTTTAAAATATTTTTATAAATTTTAATTTCAAATCATTTGAAAAAATATTACTTTTTTGATCAAATAAATATAAAATTTTAATTGTTCAAAGAACTTTACAAACTATTTTATTTTTAATTTTTTTTTGTTATGGAACTTTAAAATCCCATATTATAAACGACAAACCATTAGCATGCATCTGAAACATGCTTACAAATAGTTTTAGACAATGGAATTGTAAAATAGTCCATGCCTTTTTCAATACAATAGGCATAATATTTATTATCAAAGTAAAGCGATTATCAAAGTAAATACCGATTAACTTTAAAAACAATTTTTTTAATATTTGCCAACAAGCTCGCTGCAAAGCCAAAACTAAAATGGAGAAATTTGTCTTTTGTGGTTTTAGTATCTTCAGTAAAAGCGTGAAAACCGTATTGAGGCTACAATAGCCGTATTGGAGTTTCTCTACAAGCAAGATTTAACATTTGGTTGCAGTAGCCACAATACTGAATGTATCACAACTGTTACCACAGCTCTTATTTTCAAAAGACACTCAACATAATTTTTGTTTTTTTTTATGATTATTGCAGATTCAATTAGGGCTATGAGAGTTCTCATAAAGTGCTTGTAATAAACTTTCAGCTAAGGTGACTTCATTTCATATATAATAACTCTAGTATGGCTACTACAGCCTCATCTTTTTCATGGCAGCCGTGTACGAAATTCAACAATTCCCTGAGTGTAATAACGAAATTGTTGTTAAATGTAGTTCTCTAATTTGCAGCTTTTCAACTCATTTTGCAAAGTAATATATTACACGATAGCTAAAAGTGTTGAAACACTAGCATCTCAGACAACACTAAAGGACGTGGTTCCACTCTTAGCTAAGGTAAGTTTGAAATAGAGTCAATTCTAAATTAAATTCAAAATTAAACATCCTCGGTTGAATCGCTCCATCAAAACTGATTTTAAAAAATATAAATTAGTGAATGAAAAGTCACTTTAATTGACCAAATCATCAAAACTGAGAATAGTGAACTATTTAATGTCAATAAATTGGTCAGTCAAGTTACAAGTGTTGGTATGTTTGTTGAGCTAACTAACTAACTTCACTAACTTACCAAACTAACTTCAGACTAAGTCTGAAATTGTTTAATTGCAACCACTTTTTTTCTTGGTGAATGAAAAACAGGTCTCACAAATTCTTAAATCACGCTTTGAACATATTAATCTGGTAGCAAGCTAAGTTCACTGAAGTTTCTTGGTTGCTGTTAAGTAAAAATGTTATCTAATCTATTTTTTTGCTTTCTACATTGTTTCTTTCTGCATTGCTTATTTTAAATTATAAATATCTTAAAATTTTAATACGATAAACTAACGAAAATGTTCAAAAAAATTTTTAAATTCCTTTTACCGCATGCAATATAAACTAATTGTATATTTTACTAACCGCCACCATCCTATTTCTTTAGCGCACATTATCCAGCAAAACAAAAGAAAAAAATGAAAAGTATTTATAAGTTTTCGCATATAAAACAAAGAAAATTAAAAACTTTTTCTAAAACTTGGCACATGTTGCCAGTTGAGACATTAATTTCACAGAATTTATTGCGGTACGGAAAAAAATTCCACGCCAATCAGAAGAAGACTCCATCAATTAATGTCCCTTAGCGGTGTTTTTTTTTTTTATTATTTAGAAACATTTTAATTCATTTATTTATGACGACGACAACTGTTAGTTTTTTCCCATGTTGTTGTTGTTTTCTGAGCTTTCTAGCTAATTCAATAAATTGGGACACAAAAAAAAAAAGAAAAAAAAAAAAGAAAGAAGAAACCAACGATTCAACTTTTTACTGTAGTACAAACCTACGTATACATTCATACAAATGGCAGTTCAACTCATATTTTTTTCTATAATTGGAGATGCCATTTTTTTAGTGGCTCAATTATTGCAAATTGCACGACAAAGTTGGATTTGTAAAAAAAAATTGAAAGGAGGTAAGGAAAAAAGAAATTTAGAAAAACCATTTAACAAGCTTGTTGGCAAGTGGAACGTAGTAGCGTGTTGGAAACATTATTTGTAGTGTGCATAGTACGAGACGCAGAAGAAAAACTTGAATTTAATTTTCACAGAAATTTACAAAAAAAGAGTCTTTAACAAAGGCACAGCAAAACTTTTGGACATAAAGCAAAACAGCGCATATGCAAATGCAATAAATTAAAAAAATAACAAAATTGGCAAACTTTTTAAAATTTTTTTATTGAATAAGAAAAAAAAAAAAAAATAGAAAAGCGGCGGTAAGAAGAATGGTAAAAAAAGGTACAAAAGTGAATTGGCACAAAAAAAGGTAATATTTTACCCAATAAAAATATCTTCAACAAAATTAACATAAACTGTCGAATTCTAAAATGATCATTAAAAAAATAAAAATAAAATTCGATTAAAAAGTTTGAACTTGCAAGCACCATGTAAAATTGATCACAAAGTCATTTGAATTTTTACTAACAATTTGGAATTTATGTCAAATAATTTTGCAATTAAAAAACTTTCTATTAGAAGAGTTTGTTGCTTTTAATAAATATTGCAACTGCTTTTAATGCACATTAAAACTAAGAAACTCAATAAAATAGAAGACAGTTAAAAAAAAAACAAAAGTGACAGTTGAAGCAATTGAATTAAAGGTGATTGCAAAATAACAGGGATACTTTATAGATTCAGGTTTGGTCTAGAAATCGATTTAATACATTCCACAAAAACCTTGTTAAATTTCTCAAATCTTGCAATCGAAAAATTAATATAGGGCTGGGCTGTTTTTGAAGTTACAACGACATCGTGTCTGAAAATTTATTGTAAAAACTTTTTGATTTTTTTTCAAAGTGCTATCCAAGTCAGTGAAGTTTTTCCAAAAAGGTGAGAGTAATGCATATATATTTAGTGTTTTGATTCCATTTTACAATCTAGTATATGGTTATGTCAAAATATGATGGAACGTGTCGTTGTTTTTGACGTTTCCAAAATGGTGTTATGGCCGGGTTGTGCACAACTGTGGTGATTAGGCAAGATTTGTACTAGAACTGTCAAATAGCGTCAGGTAGCACCAGTGTCATTTGTCACTTCTGGATAAAATTGGGCTATTAAAAGCAGCTACCCTAAAGAAACCATCGAAACGTGGCCGAACGGCAATGGAGAGCTGCGAGCAAAATTTTCCAGACAATATTGATGATTTAAAGCAGAAAAAACAGCAGAAAAGTCAAAACCACCAGCAAAGGCAGCACTGAAGAAGGCACAACCAGCCCTACCCAGCTAGCACAGATTTCGATTTGTAACAAAAATATGTTATAATTCGGTGGTATTCCAGTCTTTTAAACAAATTTAGTCACAAATGGGTTGTATTAAAGTTTCAAATAAGTAATTTTTAAGAAATCATTCATTTTGCTCCAAATAAGTTAAACTGCGGTGTTAATTATGTTACGAATAAATGCACTTGTTGTAAAAATGTTTCATAAAGTTTTGAAAAAAAGAAGTTATTTTTACGTTATATTGTAACAAATATAGCAACGAGTTAGCAACCTTTATGTGACTAACAGCCTTATTCTGGTTGTTAGCTTAACAAAAAATAGTTATGGAGCTCTTTTTAAGCTGATTGTTATGTTATGTAAATGTTGGTATTCTTAAAAATCATTAACAACATAAAAGCTTAAAAAGCTTTTAAAGTTCACCATGCATGGTGAAAATCGATATGCCTATTGAAAGAAGAGATGCGCTATATAAACAGATGCTTCGAGTGCAGCTTGTGACTTTGCAAGCGCTTGAAAAATTTGCCACGGCTACTGAAAGATTTCATTGTCAACACTTAAAATAAGTAAAAAATTCTTCCATTTTTCAGTTTAATGTATTTAAACTCAATATTATATTATAATGTGTATTTTTTTATTATTTTCACAATTTTCTATCTAAGCACAAACATTTCATTCGTTGTTAAGACTCTTTCTGTTATTAACAAAATTGTAAGGAAAAGAGCTTTTAAATTTGCAGCAGAATACGAAACCTTAACAAATTGTTAATATTAACTATTTTGTTAATGTGGTGAGCTTAGTTAAGCTGCCAGAATAGGGCTGTAAGTTGCTTTATGTTTATATTAAGTTATATCAGTGTCACAACAACTTAATGTTCAAAATTCGGTTTGCAGATGTTTTTCTTAAGTTATAGGAAAGTCACTATAACTAAATGTTTCCAATTTTGCTGTGACGCACTAAAATGCCAGAAGCAAATTAGAAATTTTATTGTTCACAAAAATTCTGTGTTGCTTTTCAATTTCCTTCAATTACCATGTAATCCATTTTTGTTTCAGTTTTGCACAAATCAATAACCAACTTCATTTATATGAATAGGCCAAATATTGGCAGCGTTCAACGAGACTACCAAATTGAACAAATTCTTTGTTGAATGGCAATGAATCATTGTGAAATTATGAGAATTTGTTTTGTTGCAAGAAGGTTGAAATGAGGTTTTTATTCAGTTACAAGAACATTGAAAATAGTCATTGTAACCTTATGCTGTATTAACCCTCAAATGCCCCATTTTTTGTTTGAGCTCCAAATTACATTATACTAATCAGATTATATTAATTTGGGGACGAGAAAAACAGTTCTAAAGCTCGTTTTCAATTTTAGCTCTTCGTTCAACTTTTACAGGTGAAAATGTCCACAATAGGTGAAAATGTCCACAACAGGTGAAAATGTTAACGGTTTTTTTAACATCTTGCATTGTTGTTTGACATATTTTTTTTTAATCTCAATTAAATGAAAAAACAACTTCTTACTAACTAGTATCTTTTTTTCACTTCGATCTCACTTCAATTAGTGTTTTTTTTTTTATTTACCGAAAATCTTGCTAAAAATTTAGAGTAAAAAATTAATTGAATTCGTAAAAGAATGATAAAATTTAAATTCAAATTGACGTAAATGTCAAACAAAGCATGCTAGTTCCAAGCGAGAAAAACTGAAATATAGCTTAAAGATTCGTCTAGACTCTGAAGGAAACCATTTGAAAAATTTTCTACAGACTACGATTTTATAGCGATCGGTGTGAGCCGATGTATGTAGGCGGGCTTGGGATTTAGAGGGTTAAGGTTATTATTCAGTTGCTACAACTTAAGGAAACATTATTATAACTCAAAAAATGTATTTAGGAAATACAACGGTGAATTGAGATTTTTATTAAGTTGCAAGAACATTAAAAATAATAATTGCAAACTTCTGCTGTTTTAAGGTTATTATTCAGTTAATACAAGTTTGAAAAACATAATTGCAACTTATAATATTTTACTTGATATACAAACGATGTTTTGAGTTTGTTATTCTGTTTCAAGAACTTTAGAAAAAACCATTGCAACTTTAGTAATGTTATTAGTTACATAAACGTTGTACTGGAGTTATAATTCAGTTGCAAGAAGTTTTGAAGAAACTTGTTGTAAGTAAATGCTGCATTTAGATTATTATTCACTTGCAACAACTTTAAAAAATATTTGTATCTGCTGATATATAGTTAGTTGCAAGAACTATGTATTGAGGTTATTTTTCAGTTGCAATAACTTTGGAAAAAAAGTGTCTAAAGACTTCAAACTCGTCATTATTTGATTTTTTTTCCACACTATGAATTTTGATTGGAATACATTTTTTAGTATATATTATTTTCTTTTAGATTTTTCAGTGTAATATGACACTAGGAACTTAAAAAAAATATATATATTTAGCTATATTTTATACATTATTACGCGGAAATTAAAAACTCTTAATATTTCTTATTTACAAATTATTTTAAAAATTTTTATTTTTTGGGTGGCGCGTGAATTTTCTAGAGGTAAAACACAAACATTAATCGACGAAATGTCCTTTGTTGTAAAATTTTAGTGTATAACTCTTCATATTTTTAATGAAACTTCACATCTTTTTATAACATTCCAATTTGTCTTTGACTTTTAAAATACACTCCAAAAAATTATCATTTTTTTGGCAAATTATCACTTTGAAAGTAACGTGGATCTGGTTAATACGATGAGGTTAACTCTCCTAACCAAATTCGTCAGGTAAAAATAACCTGGATCAGGTAAGAGTATTTTTCCCTGAGTGCAGTTAAAAAATTTTTTCTTCAAAATTGATTACTCCATAAAAAGTTTAATAATTCTTTCTTTTTGACGAAAACTGTGACCAAAACCGTCAAAAATACCCTACATATTTGGCTGTTTTAGGTCTCAACTTTTTACGAATGGCAGCAGTTGAGCTTTTGAGTATTATTAGATCAGCGAACTAATGAAAAAATCAATTCGATGTAGCGAAATGTAAAAAAAGATATACGTGCTTGTAGTCTACATAGATATTGATGTGAAACAAAGTGTTAAAAAAACAAATTAAAGAAAACCAGAACATGTGGTATTTCATTTTCAGTCTTTTTTTTTTTCTTTCCTCTGCTAAAAGATAAGACTAGAATAATTTCACATCGAAATACTTTTTCTTAAGCGGAATTTGAAAAATTTTGTACTCAAACCAGAAAAGATGGTTTGTGATTGTAGTATATTTTTTTCAAATCTTGTGTCATTTTTAATTTCAATAATTCTTAAGAATTCAATAAAAATCTAAATTTTTGTAAATAATAATTTGTAATCATTTTAGTACGAGATCCGGCTGCAAGTTTACTACGTTCATCGAGCTTTTAATCAAAATCAAATTTTTATGTATAATTATATATAGGAAAATTCATTTTGGATAGGTTGCCAAAATGTGGCCGCTGGTATTTTTAATTTAATTAATATCAGCTGATTTTTCGGACGAAATTGCACTCATCTGTTTTTAAAAAAAAATATATACCAATACACAGCTACATATGTATAGAACTTAAAATATAAGGGTTGCCTTGGTGTAAACAGGTATGATTTCGGGACATTTATACGTTCATAACGTATTAATCATACGTTTTGATTAATCATATATTAAAGTAAAGCTAATTTTTTTTATGCATGGTGGAATAGAGTTGCCTGTGTTAAAGTGGCCGCAAATATGGGTTGCCTGCTGTTAAAGATAGATTAGAATGAAAAATAGTTTGCGCGCTACATCGAACAGAAAGTAGTGGAAACGACTTTATAATACCTAAAAACAATTTTTAAATAAGTTATTGTTTAGTAGTTTCTAAAATTTATTTTTTTGATAATTCTAAAAAAATATAATTTTTTTAGAATTATATATAAGCTTAATGCCAAAAAAGTTCATGAAGCAACACTGGTGCGAGCCCGACCTATGAAAACAAGTATGTTATTATGTCTACACATAAAACAACTTTTTTCAAAAAAACCTTCTTCACGCCTTCTATGGTTTATACCAACGAACTGTTGGAGCCTAGATTGATTCGTGATAAAGAAGTTAACAAAGAGCACAACAAACAAGTCTTTGCAGAATCAATGCAGTCGCTTTTTTGAACCTTTGCTTTTGCAAAGTAGTAGAAAAACATTGCTTTGAAAGGCGACATACAGCACATAATTCTGTTTTAATTTAACAGAAGGTGTTAGTATAAGCTTATCAAAGTGGATGGTACTGCAGAAGCCACAGAAGACTACTGATGAGTTGATGTAGCTATCAACGAAACAGCTGTCTAGTCTGCTTGGTGGTTTGTTCTGCAAAGAACTTATTGTTGTTGCAACCTGTTGCTTCATGAACTTTTTTGGCATTAAGCTTATATATAATTCTAAAAAAATTATATTTTTTTAGAATTATCAAAAAAATATATTGTAATGAAAATATGCCATCATTAGTTTTTAAAATTACTTAAATACAACAAAAAATTCATTCTTAAGTGAAAAACTTAGTTGTTTTTTCTTTATAAAATTAAAAACAAATTAATATTTATAAAAAAATAAAAAATCTCAATTATTGTGTAAACGAAAATTATATTTTATAAGCAAGTAATGTTTGGGAAAATATCGGATTTCTTATTATTTTTATAATAGGTTACTAATTAATTAAATATTAAGAAACACGGCAAATAAAGCATGTATGATATTTTCGTGCCATTTATTACACATCCTATTCATCACTGCTCTCACCGCAGCTATGGTTTTCATCGCTACCAATATTATCATTATCGTCATTATCAGAAAAATTGTTCGTGGAACTACATAGCACACTCTTAAATTGCATTGGTGTTGAGTCTCCTAAGAACCATGTTGGTTTTAGAAAACCATCTAGAATCCAGCCATATTTTACGCGCTAAACTTAATGCAATTCGGCTCAGTTGCATTTAACCACATTAAATTAACAAAGATTATCCGCAACAATTTTTCTTTCAAAGATTTCCAGCACATTAGCATATTAGTCGAATCGAAGCCTTTAATTTTTTTATGAATATTTCATTGTTTGTTTTTGTAGCATACAATTTTTTCGACATAATAAATCTTCCAGCATTTACACTTTGACAATTTGGGATTCCATACATAAGACAAGTAAACTCTTCTACTACTTTCGTGTTGTTTTCATCAAAAATATCATTTGGGTTAGTCAATGACGCGAAAAATGCTTGAATTTCCTAGTGCTTAACAAATGTATTGAAGGGCCGGACTTTCCCTTTGTTGAAGAATGCAGTTGTATAGTCGCAATCCGTAAATGCATGAAATGCTGGCAGCGCAAGACATAAAGTTGGACCTATCTTGTAAAAGTATAAGAATGTCAGTGTCAGTTGCTTTCACTAAAATTTTTGATTCTTCATGCCCTTTGCTTTTATGAAATACAATTCTTGTATCCGCTTCCTCCGTTGACATGCTAATTCAGTTTCTTCATTTTTCACAACGTGGTTTCTAACGGAACAATATCAAACATTCGAATACATTTTTTCGAAACGATCCTAATCTTTATTTCGACCATTTTACTCTACGGAGAACAGCTACTAAATGAACACGTGCAAGGCTTTCAATAGAACAAATAGCTGTAAGCTTGCACTGCACAACACATAAGGCTATATGATGCAAAAACCACTGGTAAAAACCATGAAAATTACGAACCCTATTTGTACAATCTTGCCTTTAGGCATGAAAATTGGGCATGAAAGGATTAAGGTGGCGATACATAATTTATATAGTAACTAAAAAGTCAATTAATCTAAAGTTCAAATAAAAACTATTTTAAACATTTCATATGATATTCGAAAACGTCTAAAGACTTCATTGTTAATAAAATGTCATGGTGCTTGTATTTTTTTCCGACGAAATAATAACATCAATTCACACTTTTTAAATAATGAACGATTAAACTTTAGGACATTATTTGTATTATGACACAGAAAACACTTCATTTTTTGTAATTTAAGCTTCTCTTCACAAAGAAAAGAATATAATTGACAAAAAATAATAGTGAAGGATATTATTATGTTTAAAAACTTGTTTATATCAAACAAGTTCATTTTTCATTCAATTCTCATGTAATCTATCTTTAACAACAGGCAACCCATATTTGTGGCCACTTTAACACAGGCAACCTTATTCCACCATGCATAAAAAATAGCTTTAATTTAATATATGATTAATCAAAATGTGTTATGAAGGTATAAATGTCCCGAAACCATACCTGTTTACACCGGGCTGCCTGGAGGTTGCGGCCAGTTGCGCAAAATCAGTTGAACTTATTTAAATTAAAAATACTAGCGGCCACATTTTGATTGGCAATCTATCCAAAATGAATTCTCCTATATATAATTATACATAAAAATTTGATTTCGATTAAAAACTCGATGAACGTAGTAAAGTTGCAGCCGGATCTTAGACTATTTATTTTGTTCATTTTATAAACAAAAATTCTGTTAGAAAAAATGTATAAGAAATAATGTATAAAGTAAAATTATATTAAAAATAAATTATAAATTATTGTATTTATTTATTAATTAGAGTTTAGTTTAAATGAAAAATAAAAATAATAAACAATTGAAGTATTGTTATTTCTTATAAAATTTTAAAATTACTTTTCGATAATTATTTTAATACTGTATTTGTTATATTAAAAAAAAATTAAATAAAAAAAAAAACCAAAAGCCTGTATAATAAAAATAATCTACCACGTTTAGTAAAAACTAATTACCTAAATGGTTAAATAGCTAACTTGATAATTATACGAGTTTTGAACAAACTGCAAATTTAAATTTATATCCACAAAATAATCATACAAAAACTAAATATTATTTGAGAGAGTGTGTGTGTGGCAGAGGAATACATTATTTGAAATGAAACCATAAATTTTTGTTGTTATCCTTTTTGTTGCTGTTGCTTGTGCTCGTGTTATTGTTTGTTATTGTTATTGGCACGTGCTGTGTTTGTTGTAATACGGCATTTGCTGCCAGCTCTTGACTTGGTGTCTGGCGTTGGTGGTGGTGGTGTTGGAACCAAACTCATGCAAATGGAGTATAGAATTCGCAGTCGCTTCCGGCAAAATGGAAGGAAGTGCAGACACACATACAAACACACACACACACACAAACACCCGAATGCAATCACAAACATTTCAATAAATGTTCAATGCCAAATTAATATCCTAACCACAACAAGAGTAACTGTAGTAATAACATAGATGTATGCATGCATGTTTAATTGAACGTATGTGTTCGAGTTCATGTTTGTCTATGCAAGCAAGTCTATTTTAGCTGATTTCTACCAAGAAGCTGTGATTTCCAAGTTTCTTTTCTTTATAAATTGTGAAACTACGTATTTGGCTGTTGCTTATTTTTTCACATTGCTATTGTAGCAAAAATTATACTGTGCTGTTGTTGTTGTGTTTTGCTCTATTTTTTGTTTGTGCTACTTGGGTTTTTTACTTTAGTCCTTTTGCGAATCGCCTGTTTCTGCTGTGAAGTTTGCGAAGCGTGCGGCATTTCAGACAAATATGCGGATGTTATTGTATTGATGTGTGTTTGTGTGTGGGTTGGTGGCGTTCTAAGAGGTGTGTGTGTGGTTGTTTTTTTGTTAGTTACACTGCTTGTTTCTGGGGGAATTGAAAATATATGATGACTTTATATATTTTTTTAAGCAATTCCATTTGCCAAAGTGTAATGGATTGACGCTTGGGCGCGTTTGGTAGCCATTAAAATGGGTTGTAGGATTTAACAGTGGGTGATGCTTTTGTTGCTCTTTGCTTTTTTGGCATCTTTGGTAAGCAGTAAAGCCAAGCATTATTTAACAATATGTTGTTAAAGATTTGCTTAAAACGTGTTAAACTTTTGATGCTCTTGATTTAGTTTTTTGTTGGAAACTAAATCGAAAATTTATTTATTTACAGGAATTGTTTTGAAAAATTACAAAAAAATTATCAAAACGTAAAATTGGTTTAGTCATGTAAATATTGCTAAAAATGGAAAAATGTTGAATAAAAAGTGGAAAGAAAGACTTCAAAGTGCTCTTAGCTGATATTTGCTTATTTTGTTAGGATTAAATATGGTTGGTTGCATCAACTTTTGGTACAAAGTAATTGGAAGAAGATTATATTTTCACTCTTACAAAATGCAGTATTCTTATTTCATACATTTACTACATAAAATTTGGAATATGTATAAGAGTGGCCCGATTTGATGAAATTATGTTTGCACAAATTTTTCCTATTAGAGGACAAAAAAAGGGACTCTAGGGGCTTATTTTTTATTTCTCCGTAAAATGAAACGTACATTTTGACTTTTGAAATTTGAATTTATTGTAATTTTCCCAACATTTTTGTACTGGAGCACCCTAATGGCTCGTTCTTTTGGTAATCTGATACCAAAACAAAATTCCTTGGCTTGTAGAACCTGAATGCTAACGAAATCCATTTGTCGAAAACGAAGTTACAGATTATCTTATCAGTTAAGTCATATGAATATTAAGCCAGATCGAAATTAATATTTTGCCAGATACCGACTCAAAAGTTAGAGGGACTCTAAGCTATTTTGGCATCATATTTCCTTGGATCGAAAAATCCACAAGGAGCAGTTTTGCTTCTCCTGAACCCTTTCTTTGCCAAAAAAATCATGGTTTATAAATTTTTTTCTTCAGAATAAACACCGAAGATACGATCATACACAAATTTTGGATAAAATATTTTTAATTTTTTTCTTGCAAACGCCTTCAAAATATGTATTTTTCATGGCATTCACACATGGTATTTTTATTTATTGGAAAGGTGTTGAGCTATAATTTTGAATAAATTTAGTATTGCAAGCAATATTTCGCTGACTTTGTTCAAACTAAGCATATTATCGATATGCATTAATATGATAATTTATGATTGAAAAAAATTAATTGCTGAGTGCCAAAAACGTGATTTTTTTAACTCGTTTTCGAACAAAAAAGGTTTGTTTTCGAGAGGCAATTCAGTTCGGCGAATGAATTCAAAATGGTTATTTTTTTATTGTCAAAAGGTGCAATTGATGAATTTTTTTTAAATCATTTCTAAGGGAAAAAAGGGTTCGCTTTTGTGGGGCATTTTGGACTGACGAATCCCAGTGAACCAAAACTATCTGTTTTGAATTAATTTATGACCCTTTAAGGGTAGTAAAGTTCAGTTTCATCACTCATTAATTAACCTTTTTGGACTTGGGCGTATCGAATTACAGTAGTCTTGGATTCAAGTATACATTTATTAAAAACAAAAAAATGCAAATGCGAAAAATACGCAAATTATTCATCAAATTTAAGAAAAATGTTATGTCACTTTAATCAATACCACCACATTTAGATTCGAATATCCTTCTCACATAACACTGTGGGTAAAAATCGAAATTGTCATAGTGTTTGGCAATATATTGTAAGCTGAAGTCCATAGTTATTTTTGCTTTAAGACATACAGTGTTGCTCAAAATAATAGCAACAAAATAAGTGCGCTGTAACAAAATCGTGTATCTTTTTAAATATTGCGGACACACAAAAATGATTATAGGAATCAAAGCATATATTCATACATCATATATAAAAAAAATAAAATTAAAATTTAGTTTTGTGTTTTTTAATTAAATTTCAAATTAATGTGGCTACATTCAATTTGTCTGAGAGCAAAACAAAAGCAACAAAACTTAAAAAATGTTAAAAGAGAATAGAAGTTCCAAGAATACCGGTAAAAGTTCCGTTTTTGTAAAGCACGTGTTGTTTGTAAGTCATAAACATTTAAGTTTAGTTTTGTTTTTGCGCTAGTTGTGACATTGACTGTTCCATTGACTGTATAATGGCACGTTTTAAATACTGTGAAGCTCTAAAATTGCAAATTATTTCCGAATATAAAAACGGAAATTCACAAATATCTAACATGAAACAGTTTGATATTGATCAGTCAATAGTTTGCAGATTAATAAAGAAATATACCATCACAAAAGACGTAACAACGGTACGTTAAGGAGGGCGGCCGCGGAAGACATCGCTGCGTGATGACAGGAACATTTGTGGCGTGTTCAAACGAAATGCATTTGCCACATCGAGAGAGGTTGTTCGGACACTTGATTTAGATATCCATCAGAGCACTGTTTGATGACGAGCCGTTGAGAACGATTAAAGAAGTTACAAACCGGCAGAGAAACCTTTGCTTGCAGCTAAGCATAAAAAACAAGGTGAGGTGTTACAATTTAAACAATTCTGTCTGAAATTGTGACAAAAAGTTGCAATTTATTGTTTTTTAGACTCAGTCTTGTAAAAGAGCACCTAAATTGGACCATTCAAAAATCGAAAACCGTTTTTTAGCGATGAATCAAAATTCAACTTGATTAATTCAGATGAGATGTGCACGGTACGGCGCCACCCAGGTATACGACTTGCCCGAAACTGCAAAATAAATTTTAAGCACGGAGGCGGTGGCATTATGGTCTGCACTTGTTTTTCCTATAATAAAGTTGAACCATTTCAAAAAATCGATAGAATTATGGATCGATTTGTGTTTAATGACACTTCAAGCAAGATGTAACCACATTCAGAGTGGAATATGTCGCTTCAGTGAACGCAGACTTCAAAGCTCATCAAAGATTACATTAGAGGCAATGGGATTCAATTCCTTGATTAGCCGGCACAGTCACAATGACTTGAATCCCATTGAAAATCTTTTTGGGATTTTGAAGGTAAAAGTTTCTGGTCAAAGGTTTTCCAATAAAGGTATGAAGACCTGAAAGTTAATTGGGAACATATACCTAATACTAACATATCTAGTTTAATAGAGTCGATGTCGCTCAGATGTGCAGCGGTTATCAAGAATAATGAATCTTACACCAAATATTAATTATGTTGCTTTTGTTTTGCTCTCAGACAAACTGAATTAAATCACATTAATTTTAGATTTAATAAAGAAAACAAAACCAAATATGAATATGATTTTTAATATGATGTATGAATATATGCTTTGGTTCCTATAATCATTTTTGTGTGTACCTAATATTTAAAAAGATACACGATTTTGTAGCAGCGTACTGATTTTGTTGCTATTGTTTTGCGCAACACTGTATGTAGTTTTCCAAAACAAAAATCTAAGCATTTGGAGATCGTTATTTTTTACTGTTTTTCTCTAAAAACTTCTTTGTTCTTGCGGAAGAGGAAGACATCCTTTTGTTTAATCTACAAATTTTTTTTTGAAGATACCGACAACCCCATAAAACTTTTGAGACCTCTTAGAATACGACATAAATTTTCGATACGCCCTAATGCTCAGCCTTGTTCTGAATAACAAAATACCATTTAAAATAATTTTTAAGTAATTTTTATCGTTTTATGAAAAATGAAATTATTGTGATAATTTATTTTTCATGCTTAACGAAACAAACCAAAAAAACTGTTGATTTCGTTGTTCATGTGTTTTTGCGACGCGGAAATCAATAAAAAAAAAATCTTGAACCTAATAAACTTTCTGAAAAATACTGAATGTCTTTTATTTACTTGGCCCAAATGTCACAGGTAATAAAAACCCTAGTTTGACACAACTACAGAGACTACCACATAAAGGCTAACATAAAATAATTTATTGCAAAATAATTTTGTACGTTACGCTAATAAAGAACGAACTCAAATATTCCGTAACAAATATTAACACTTTGGCTTTACACTCACCCATACGCATTCATACATACAGCCAGCCATCAAGTGTAATTGTCAGCGCAAGCCATACACAGACGAACACGAAGCCAAGCAGACAACAACGACAACGACGACAACAATACAACAATACAAAAGGCACAAACGGAAATGACAAAAAATATTGAGTTAAATGAATTGAAAATGATTGCGTGAAAAATAATATCCGCCATTGATACACAGGCAGACACACACTCACGCACAAACACAAAGTCAAACACACACACCCACACACACAGACACCGAAAAGCTGTCAGACAATTGCACACTGATACACAGACGCATCAAGCAACTAACACACAAACGCTAATACAAAAGCACGTGCTAACAATACAATCAACAGTCGATAATAAAATAAGCAATTTCTTTTTTTATTATTTTTTTATTATTATTATTATCATTTCTCGTGTTTTTTTTCGCCCACACTTTTTTTATTCTACTTTCATTTTATATTGCAACCTATCAAAATAAAATGTGAGATGCGAATTTATTGCCAAAGAAAGCGAACAGAACCAAGCACTCACACTCAAAAGCTTCTGAACGTCAGTCGTCATTGTGTAAATAATTTTTAAATGAGTTTGAGCTTACGCGCGCGTGCAAACATTTATATGTGTGCCAATAAGTGAGTTTGTCTGAGTATGTGTGTGTGTGTTTGTTTATTGTTTTCGGCCATGCGTGTAAAACAATTTTAATAACTTCACCGCTTGCTGAAGCAGCAATGAAGAAAGAGACTTAAAAAAATAAAATTGTGCTGAAAGCACAAAAATGATTACTACGTGTTTTAATTTGTTTGGTTGTTGAAGGGTCAAGGCGGAGCAGCGGTAGCAGCAGAGCACAAATCCGAAAATATGTGTAGGTCACGATGGTCATGTTTGAATTGCAACCAATTCAATTGGTTGGATTTCATACAATTTGACTTTTTTTTTGGATTATCAATGTTTTTCAACGATTTTTTTGTTTGACCTGCTTTATAAAATGTTGTTTTTCTATTAAATGTCTTTATTAAATGTCATTCTACTATAAAGTGAGATTTATTTTTTTAACAAAATATATTAAGTTATGAAAAATTTATGCAGTAAATATTTGCTGTAGGTAGCATCACTTCAATTTTAAACAATCTAGCGCCTTGGACTTGTGAGGTCACCAAGTCAAAAAATCGGAACGAAAGATATATAAAATAATTTTTTATTTGGTAACGTATGATAATTGCTATGACTTTACTCGACGATACGTATCGCTCATTTCGTGCAGACCGTCACAACTCAATATATGGGTTTTTTTGAGTAAAATACACAGAAATATGCAATGTTGCACTTAAAAAATTTATTAGTAAAATTTTTACGAATAATATTAGTAAACAAAATATTCGTACATTCTACAAATATGCGTACATAATACAAAGTATTTTTATTGTGATGTCTTTACGAATTCATTCGTAAGATCTTTCTAATATCTGATGTAGTATCTACAAATAAACTTGTTTCATATACTAATGATGGTTGGTTAATTTAGATGGTGATTCTACAAGTAGGATCCAAGTAGCTCTAGTGAGCCGTTTTGATACCATAACCTCGTGTTTCTGTTGGTTGAGTGGGTAACGCACTGTTAGGTTATAACCATCCGGTGCGGTTGATGAACGTTAGTAGATTGTTGATTTTTGTTGTTGAAAGTTCCTCTAGATTGCTGAGGAAGGGCTTGCCAAGCGTTGTTAGTCTGGACCTGACCAGGGCCGGGCAGGTGCACAGAAAGTGTGTCAGTATTTCTTTTTCATATGGGTCATCGCAGCTGCGACAGTGGGTGCTGAAGAGTAGTCCAATTCTCTCAGCGTGAACTCCTATGCACCAGTGACTCGTAATAATAGCCATTATTCTGGCTATGTCGTTCCGGGGTTTTGAGAGCATCTGTTGAGCTCTACCTATGTTCAAAAGGGGCCATATTTTTCTTGATGTGTTGCAGGTTGGTGGTTCTCTCCATCTACGACCGACTAAGGTTAAGTAGTAAGAATGAACTCTTCCCTTAACTGTGTTCAGTGAGACTTCGACTGGTTCCGCTCTGGAAACGTCAAGGGAAGAACCCCGCCTAGCCAATTCATCCGCCTTTTCATTACTATAAATGTTCCTATGGCCGGGAACCCAGATTATAGTAATGCTAAGTTGGTGACTTAGCCGGGCAGTTCATCCTTACACTGCCTTACCAGTTTGGAGTTAGTACTGTGATCGCAGCTAAAGATTTAACGGCAGCTTGGCTATCCGTCAGAATAGCTGCATTAAGGTTATTGGTGTTAGCTCTCCTTAAGGTGCGACAAGCTTATCTTATCACAAAAAGCTCGGCCTGGAAGACGCTGGCTGAGTTTGGCAGACGAAAAGCCTCCGCCACCCCCAGTTTCTCAGAGTATATGCCTGCTCCCACTCCGCACTCCATCTTGGAGCCATCCGTGTAAATGGACATATCGACGGCTAGATCGATTCCCCCAATGGGTCATTCCACCCTGGTGGGAAACGCGGTTGAAAAGGATTTCGTGAAGTCGAGTTTGGGAGTGTCGTAGTCCGCTTTTCCAGGAATCAGTTCCCGAGGTAATGATATTCGTAAACAAAAATAAATCAATTCGTATTAGTGCATTGTACGAATGTTTGTGTACATATAAATAATAATTTTCGTAAATTTGTCGTACGAATAACTTCGTAATTTCTTTCACTACATTCGTAGTATTTACTAATGCTTTCGTACTACTTATGAATGAAAAAAATGTTAGTAGAAACAGTTCATTCGTAGGCTGACCGTACGAATTATTAGTAGAATGTACGAATTATTAGTAGAGTTTTAAAAATTGAAAACCGAAATCGTTCAGCCTTGTTTGTAGAACATCTACAGAACATAAGGAACTGTATGATTGTCAAGTGACTGTAGCCTACTGCTGGAGTGTGTGGCCTGTAAACTAAAGAGCCGAGGTTTAAACCCCAGCTCAGACAGAATTTTTTTTTGGCTAGTTTTTACGAATAAAATATTCGTAATATGTACTAATATACATCGGTTCTACGAATTCTCTTCGTGACTGAAAATTATGAATAAAATTCGTAGAAAAGACGCAGTTATTAGTAATATTTACACACAAATATTTTTGAATGTATCATATCTTCAAATTGAGTGAATTCCAGACCGCTTTGCTGTTAACTGATGGCTTTACAGATACTTGTGTCGTTTTGACTTTTAGCGATTTCTTCACTTTTTTGTATCAGTAACGTTTCATTTGTATTTATAGCAAAATTTATTTTTTCAACACTAACGACTTATTATACCATAAACTATTTCTTAAATAAAAATCCAAGCAAGTAACCTAATATTTTTTGTAGTAAAAATAGTACCAACTCAAAACGTGACATCTCTCTAGCTCAAAAGTATGTTATCATATTGTAACAAAATTGTCACAACTCAAAATGAAACAATTTTTTAAAATGAGTTTTTGTAGTTTTAATGTCACAACACAAAGAGGCACTTGAAAAAATATTGCTTAAAAATTCGCTATTGACGCAAAATGAAAAATGATATTTTTGGTAGAAAATTCATTTGAATCACCCGTTTGAAAAAAAAGAATCAGAAAGTAATTCGTCTTTTAAACAAAATCGGCAAAAATATGTTTGCCGAATTGATTAGCAACCCCAGAATTAGTTTTGGCCCCACCCTATTTAATGCAGTATAATATTTTCATCTGATTCGTTCGGCTATTTTTGTTTCCTACTTTTCTTAAGCAAGTGAATTCTTCCCTTTTTTGTATAACATCTAATAATGCCTTCTACCGTGTAAGGCTTTATGTTAACGATTTCAGCAATTTTTCATCCTTATAATGAAAAATTACGAGTTCTCTCTATTCTTAAAAATAATTTTCTTCTTTATGTCTCATAAGTCTTACTATTTAAATTTCGGTATAAATATCATTCAATGAAATAAAACAATTATTTTTCTAAAATTTCTCAATGATACTTACATAAAATGTATGTACTTGTTTCACTGAATTTTTAACACGTTAACTTTGAAAGCAAGGAATAACAATGGTTGGAAAATGACTCCACATGTCTGTAAAGTTTGATAAATTTCAATACTATGATTAAAAATTTATCTCAGCTATTGACTGTTAGCAGAAGTGGAGAGTAATTTCGCAAGTAAAAGTAAGAAGAAACATTTCGACCGTAACTACCACACTGCCGCACTACCACTTAATATTAAATCAATCATCAGTACGAACAAAGTCAAACAATCTATTATGTTATATTTTTCGAACATCTAAAACAGTTTAATAAAAGCCTGGAAATTTTTATATTTTAATCAATTTGATTTTAATTATAAATAGTCATATTAGTTATTTAACTTTAAGATTTTTATTTGCTATCTGTTGATTATGATTTTTTATTTTTATGTTTATTTCTATTTTATTTTTACCTATAAAATTACTGTCGTTAAGTGCTACTTATAATTTCATTAGTTGATTATATATTCTTATGCGTTGTACTAATTAAAGATCTTTTTGTATTTTACTGTAATAATTTATGTTCAAATAAATAATAATAAAAATAATAAAATAATAACTAATGTGTTCGTAGAAGATCTAAGCAAAAAATTCATAGATATTTCTATGCCTGTGAAAAATAACAACGACTTTAGTCATTACTAAAGTGACATTAACTCGAACTCTGCTTTTTATTTTCAATGCGTTGAAAGCAGTAAAGCATTCTGCAAAGTTTCTTAACAATCAAATCAAATGCCATCAGTTTTTATGGAATATAACGCAAATTTTTAAAAGCTTTTCTCACAGCTCTTTTTCATAACGCATATTTTCAACACAATTATAACTAAATCCTATTTCCTCGCTATCTGCAAAAAAGCAAAAATAATTCTTATACCCAAAATTGGAAATGACTATCGTTCCATTGCTATTCTGCCATTTCTTTCGAAAGTTTTTGAATCGCTGATGCAGAAACAAACAAATAATTTTCTTCTCGAGAACTGTCTTCTTACACGGGGGTTACACGAGACAGTACTGTTAAGACAGTCACAACACATTCACAAATTTTTACCCACACACACACTCACTTTTGCTACTGTCTGCTTTGCTGTCTTAAGTTTTTTGTAGACAGTGGCGGGACAGTAGCTAGGACAGTAGAATGATATTTAGCATATCAAATGACAGAAGAAGAAAAAATTTAATAGAATTAATTGAAAATTTGCAATACTTTGGCGTGCTCGTAGTTTTAACAAAAAATGTCTTGATAAAATAGAAATTTTTCACTATTTTGTCTACTGTCTTGCCAACTGTTTTACCAAGTGTCTGGACTCTTTTTCACAGATACAAAGTTTGACAATTCATACGTATTTTTCACTGTCTTAACACCCCCGTGTTACCGAAAGACAGTCTGGATTCCTTCCAAAACGCAGTTGTGTGACAGGGTTATAAAACATATTGTCACTGATGAAATTTGAAATAATGTTCGAAAATCAAGCCCAAAACCATTCATAAGTAAAATTAGCTCAATAAAGCTCAAAACCATCCCAAAATATGCCATTCACGTTCGCAGTTTATGCAAGAAATTGGGCCTCAAAATTTTTTTCATAAACACGTCAAATTATGCCCAATTTAAGTCATTTTTTGATTGCTTATAAAAAAAATAATGTTTTTGTTGTACAAGAAAACAAACGACATTTTTTTTTCTGTTTATTTTTTTTGCTCGGTCACTTTGATGCTTTGTCGCTAGTAAATTTTTCGTCATATTTTCCCTCGATCGTTCGTTGTAACCCTTTTACATTTCATCGGTTCAGTTGGCTTTTGTTCCTGCAACAGTGAAAAGTCAAGAAAATAGTTTAAATCATATTTTCATTGCTCAAAATAGAAGAAATATATTCAATACAATATAAATAAAATATAGAATTGTTCTAATCTAGGCAATGAAAATATGATCTTTGAAATTATTTCAAGCTGAAAGTACAGGGTCCACCATATAACGTTTTTTTTTCAACTAGTTCTTTATTCCGTGAATGTTAACACTTAGCTCATGTCTGATCTGACAGGTAATTAGTTTTATCCTTCCGCTGGACGAATATGGTTGTGTATACGCTTGAACAACGCTGGAAAATATTGCGACCTTACTTTGAAAATCATGATGCCGATTTTGCCAAAAAAATCATCTTTTCAGATGAAGCTCATTTTGATCTTGGCGGGTATGTAAACTAGCAAAATTGTCGCATTTGGGGCAAAAAAAACCTGCACGCATACATTGAAAAGCCGCTGCATCCAAAACGAGTCACTGTTTGGTGCGGATTTTGGTCCAGAGGCATAATTAGGCCATTTTTCTTCGAAAATGAGCAAGGAGTGGCCGTTAGTCAATGGCGATCGTTATCGGGCCATGTTGAACAAATTTTTGTTCACAAAAATTGAAGAGGAGGATATTGGGAACATTTGGTTTCAACAGGACGGCGCTACGTGCCACACAGCCGAAGCTACACTCGATGTTTTGCGCCCTGTTTTTGAAGATCGCATTATCAGCCGCAGAGCTGATGTCGTTTGGCCACCTCGGAGCTGCGGAGCTTGACACCGTTGGACTATTGTTTGTGAGGTGCTCTCAAAGATAAGTGTTACGCTGACAAGCCAGAAACAATTGACGCTTTAAAGGACAATATTTGTGAAGCCATTGGTGAAATACAGCTGCACACAATCGATAATGTGCTTAAAAATTGAACCGATCGTGTAGGCTACTGCATGGCCAGCCGAGGCAGCCATTTGAATGAAATTATTTTTCATTATTAACCGAAAGGATTGTACTTTCAAATAAAAAAAGAAATTTGAGAAAATATACAATAGTTTTTTTTTATAGAATTTAAAAAAAAGTTATTTGGCGGACCCTGTATAAACCTTAGCAACAACAAAGCAAGGCTTCGATTCGTTGTTTTTTCGCGCTCGTGTTCTTTTGTCTAGTTCGTTGCTTGTAATGCTTTTCCGTTTCATCGGTCATTCTTCGCTCTGTATTAATGATTTTCCAAATATTTTAAAAAAACTGTAACATTCAGATGTATGCAGATGACTTACAACTTTACGTTAGTTGTCTAAGGAATTATTTCGATATTAGTGTTACTTATTTCAACGAAGATTTGAGTAAAATTAATGATTGGGCATCTACTAATGGGTTACGCCTCAATCCAAATTAGGAAGTTATCCTCAATGGCTTACGTATTAAGGTCATTAACAGGACAAAAACCTTGGCATTACCTTTAAAAGCACCTTGGATTGGATGAATCATATATTTGACTTGACTTTTGACAGTCTCTTGAATTAGAGGGCATTGATTGCTTCACACAAAATAATTTTTACGTAGGAACCACCACACTTGTATCACAAACTGAAAGTTTTGAAATCTCAACGTAGACATACGAGTACCTTAACTATACGTACGCATTTTTATCGTCCGAAGGATAGTTTTTCGTGAATTCTATACGCCTTAGGAAATCGCTACCAGTTCACATTCAGCGAATTTCAATTGTAAATTTGTTTTAATTTAACCTCTCAGATCATTTGTATTCTAAGTAATTTTTTTTCTTCACTTACATTTCACAAATTTTTTCTTGTTTTCTTCCTTGAACCAAAATTTTTATTTTGCTTTTGCAGTTTATAATAACTTATTTATTTATTTAGTATAATGAAGTTTTTCTATTTAAAATTATTGAATAAAGGTTTTTACAAGAAATAAAACTTCATGGCTTGGTATGATGGATATAGTATGAAAAGTTGATGGTACAATAATATTAAATTTTTCGAAATTATATTAAAACAGATTTTAGCTTGTTTTGCCATCCCAGTACCGGATGGAATATATTCCGAATATATGAAGCATCAATTACCTTGTAATGACCACTACTTCTGACTATATTACCTTACTATGCATAAAAGGCCTTACATATAACATTGAATGAGACAGGAGGTAAGTGATCGCCTCCCTTCAGCATTACCTAGAAGTTATGGAGTAACATACTACTTGTATTAAGTTATAAAAATCACTGCATTACTTTTCCTTGTATGCTACATTACAGGTAATGAGGTATGAGTTAATTACTTCTACTATATGCAGACGCATTACTTTTTGAAAAAAGGAATGCTTCCTTACCTGGTAATTTATTCTGTATTAGTTCTATGGTAGCCACTGGCAAATCCGCTGCTGGGATTATATGAAATTGGATTTTCTTAATAAGACTAAATGATAGGGTAAATCAATTAACCACTAAATAACTTCTACTTTTTTGTCCTTCGGCCACACACATATTTTGTACTGTTTAGTTATATTTAAAATATTATCATGTTGTTAATTAAAACCTTATTTAATCGGTGCTTAACTGAAAATAATTCTTGCAAAATTCTAAATTGAACTGAAATAAATAATTTTATAAATAAAATCTAATACTAATGACTCATAATTTTCTATGTATTTCTAGAAACTTCGGAATTAAACTTCACAGGGTGCATTAAATTCCTTAAAATGGTTATTAACAATATGAATTCACTTTTATCATGAGCCTGGCTTAATTAAATTTAAAATTTTCTATTTCTACTGCTTCTCTACTTCCTCCTTCTCTTTCTGTTGCACTCATTTGTCATGTGTTTCGAGCTCATCTCAAAGGAAATGACGCAATTGAGATTTTGTTAGTGGGACGAGATGAATTGAAAGTTCTTGATCATGGAAATCTTTAGCGTTTTAAAGCTCTAAACTCTAAAGTTAACATAACTTCTCGCATTTTTTCACAGGCAGCTCAGTGTTTTAAGGTCTTAAAAAACCAATTTATAAAATTTCCTGAAGAATCATTTTCAAGCTCTGTTCATTTTGACTGTGCGTACTCAAACAAATACGTGCTTGCATAATAATGCACGCACTTATTCACATGCAGATACACACTCTTACCCATGGATTCATGCAAATAACTATTTGCATTGTTATTTACAGTGACAATTTAAGTGTTAGTTTACACGTTTACAACACTGAACATAACTTTAATGTTCATGCATTTTCAATTGATCTGGCCTTTTTTTTCTATACTTCAGTTTTCATTCTTATTCACAGTCTATTTAGTTTCATTTGAAATGAAGTTTAACCAGATACTTGCTTTTAATATAAGCAGACATAAAGCCTCAGCTTCAATATAACAAGTTTAATGTGTAACAATAATAGCAGACATGTGTATATGAGTAAGTGTGTGTTATTTTTACTATCCCAATGTGCACAAAAACGGATTCGGACTCGTTTCGAACCCGTTACAAGTCCGTTAGCGCAGACGTTTGAACGCATTCAACATACTCAGAGTTCAAATATCCTTGAAAATTAATTTTTTGCATTTTCATTTGGATGTTTTCGCGTGCCAAATGTCTTCAGAGTTCAACGAAAAAGGCGAACGCTTTCACCAAACTTGCCGAGCGATGGAAGATGGCTACAAAAAAATTTACAATTATTTATTGCGTATCTGTGTTGGTTTTAAACACCGAATTAAAGATAGACTCTGGTCTTGCATAAAAAAATAACATCGAGTGTGCCACTGTTCTTAATTTGAAATATCCATACTGCTCAACTGTGCACTGAAAAAAAACCGGTTCATAGTTGGTTTAATTTTTCAAAATTCGGTTTTGAAACATGCTGGTTATCGTGTTGCCTTTCCATTGAGATGTAGATAAGCAAAATCGGCGTATGATTGAAAGTTTTCTATATGACCTTATTATTTATTATTATGTTAATTTTCTATCAGCCCAACCAAAAACAATTTTAATGTCGACTCTAAATTTAGTGTGAGCTTTACTGACATTATTTCTTTAGAATTTGTTGTCAAAAAGCTTACACTAAATTAAGAGTCGACATTAAAATGTTTTTTGGTTAGGCTGTATGATTTAAATACAAATTCTAAATGTTTGATAGTTTAATTCATATTTGATTTTAAATACAAATTGTAGTTGTTTGATAGCTTGAAATCGTTTATTGAGCTTTAGGTCAGATTAGAACAATTAATTGCTCTAACGAATTTTTTTCCCAAGAAACAACAACAAAATTTTCAATATGAAAAGGAAAACATCACTATCAGATTTGATTTGATTGCAATTTCGGCCCTGCTACAGGCTTCAACAGAAATCTTTATGATGCCACCACCTGGGATCGAACCAGGGCATGGTCACTTCACCACAGAGGCGCTGAGATTTCAGTGTCAATTTCTCAGTTTTTCTCCCTTTCATACTTTTTTGTTGCTGTTCGTTTTGCTTACTTTAGTTCATGTTTGACGAAATGGGAGCATTTTGTACTGTGGCAGAAATATATATGAATATCAGTTTTTTACCGTGAAAAAAAAACGTTAAAATTGCCGCCATTACGCGAATTCTCACTGATGTCTATATTCTTGGGTCCAATGGAAAGGTTTTTTAAGTGCAATTTAGTTTCGTGAAAAAAATTGTTGTCCAATGCACATTATTTAAATAAAATTGATAGAAACACAAATTGTTTTTGAGAAATTTACAAAAATTACAAGAATAGGCTTCGCTTCACGCTCCCTTTAGTTTTTTTTTAACTTTCTTTTCACACAATCATATTCTACGTTAAATCCTACTGACAAATGGATTTGATTTTCCATTTCTAATAAAGCAAATGGCTGTTAAACATCAATGAATGAAAATTCAACAAGATTTGAACAGATAAATTTTAAAAATCAATTAAAAAAATTGCGATGACATTGAGAGGTCAGAGCAGGTGCGATGGACTCTCAAAATGTCTTTTTGTGAGAATTTCTACAAATAGTTAAAAAAAACTCAAGAATGATAGATAAAAGGATTACGTATTGCGCAGGTCCGACATGTTGTTTACTTTTCATTTTGACTTTTCTAGCTACGATAAAAATATTTTTTACGATCATGACGTCAGGCTAGACGAAGTTTGTTTCTTGAATCTTTTGCCAGTGCAGAAAACCCAAAAAAAAAAAAACTAAAAAAATTAGCACGACAATAATATGCGCAGCACTCTTTCATAATTCTTTATTCATATTTTAATATAAAACGGTGGAAAAATTTGTTTAGTCAATTATATTAACAATTTTATTGCACTGCTTACAGACTAGTTTCACATTTGTTTACATTAATTGACAACAATCTCATATCGTAAGTTCATATCGTAAGGCTATCATGACGACATGCGCAGATCGTAGACAATAATTTTTCCGATCTGCGCAATCTATTATTCTATCATTCTTGAAAAAAAACTAAAGGGAGCGTGTAGAAGAATATTGTAATTTGTGTAAATTTCTCCAAAAAATTTGTATTTCTATCAAACCGAATAGAACTACTTCTCAAAATTTTTAAATAATTATGATGAGTGAACAACCTTCATGTGACTATAGGATAGCGGTACTCAAGATATTTTCCGGAATTTTTTTCTAATACCGTTAATTTTGTATGCTTTGACAATATAGCTGAAAAAGTTATTGGCATATTGCAAGTTAAACTAGTAATCAATTGTTTGAAGATATAAGTGGGAGCCATCCTTCAACCCACCAACATTGTACTGGTATGATTATTTAAATTAATATGTTTACCATTTCAGCTTACAAATTTCATTACAAAATAATTTTTTTTTGTTTTGACTTACGTTTGATTTCTTGAGAAGTTTTCGAATTTGAATGCATTAAAGTAGTAGCAAAATGCATGGATAAAATATATAATTTTATATACTTAACCATAAATTATTTAAAAAACAATGAGTCTGTTGCAAATACGCAATATTTAAACAAATAGTCCTTCACACATCAAAAAAAGTTAGTCCAAAACGGATCCGTATTTATATATAAGATCTTTATTAGTAGAAAAAATTAAACGTTACAGAACTTATGCTATCGCACTATTTACAGATACATAGTTCTTATACCTTAATTCTAGAACATTATCTTAACTCTAATTTTATAGCAGATTTTATTTTGAATGTAAAATTATTTTTCGAAGGAAAACATTACTATCTAAAACCTTCGATATGAAAGTTTGTCCGAAACGGATCCGTACATGAAGTCCGTTTCGAGGCTGAGATGAATCCAAAAAAGTTTGCAATTCAAAAGAATCCAAAAGCAATTTGCATTTCTGAGAGGAATTTAATACTGAGAGAAGTTTCAAAAAGGGATCAGTTTTGGATCCGAGACGCAACCCGTTTCGATATACGAAGAAGTTAGTTCATCTCGAATTCGAAAAGGATCCGTATGTCACACTGGGATATAGCACTAAAACTAGAATTTTATGGATTGTTTTCTTTTTCTCTCTCAAACTATGCAGCTATACTAGAAAACGTTGCAATGCGATATTAAATTTACACGTCAAAAACGGATTCACGCTAAGTCGGGCACACACACAGCCATGCAAGGAAACGGGAAAAGGAAACAGCATGGAGCACATTAAGTTAAAATGCTCACAATACACACACTAAGACAGCGAATGAGTGCAAAATCGAAAGCACCGTTAGTATTAAGTGCAGCGCACTTAGCTGCTGATGTATGCATGTATGTATGTATAAGTTTTGTAGATATAGATACAATTTATCATACAAACCAGCATTAAAGCGAAGCTTGTTGCTGTAGTTGTTGTAATTCTTGTAGCATGTTTTGTTATATTTTCTATTTAGTATTTTATTTTATTTTTTTTTGACTCTGTTGTTTGATATTCAAAGAAAAGCAAGCTATTGGAAATGATTTTCAGCTTACGAGGTCAGTTGGAGGGTAGCAGAGCAGAGTAGCACATGTTGTAACATATAATGCTGCATAATCAAATACACACAAACACACATACTAACATAAACACAATGAACTAGTTGACTGACAAAGTATATATGCATGTTTGATACACGTATTTATGTATGTGACTGCGTCTGTTTGTTTGTTTGCTTGTTTGATGGCAACTTCTGTGGGTAAAACCAACAAGCTGTGTTTCAACAAAACTTTATTGCCAAGCAATACTAGCATACTTTTAGCAATACACATTCACATATTCACTTACATAAACAAACATATACTAATGCAAACATGTGTCATGTTTTATAAGCGCCACCGTTGAGCTCTTTTTCTTTGATTTTGTGTTCGTTTTTTTTCATTTATTTTTTGCCTTGCTTTGCTATTATTTTATTATTGCTTTTGTATTAAAAGTTTCATTTTCATTTTCAGTTCCAGTTCCGTTTGGTGTTGAGCTTTTAAGGAATTTACATGCCTCCCATATCTGCGTAACACTTGCTGAAATATTTTCTGACTGACTCACTTGTCAGTCGACTTAAAATATTGTAAGTCGTCGTGTGTGACACAAATAAAAAAAAGAAAGTAATGTTAAAATAAATAAGAGGGTAGCAAATATTATGCAGTCAGCTTGCTTGAAGTTACTTTATTTTTGATGGCCTAAGCAAATAAAAAAAAAACACCGGCAGTCGATATTAATACCAAGTTAATTCGATAGTATTGATTAATTATTTTCACTTATTGACTGTTGCAGACTGCAAAATTTTGTAGAAAATGATTTTCAAGGTAGATTATTTTTATTTGGAATAAAAAAAGTATATTAGTGTTTTCTTTTACAATTAAAGAATTTATTAAAAAATTAATGATGCTAAGTTTTTATTAATATGTAATTGTAAATAATAAAAGTCTTTTTAGAAGTCTAAAAAAAATTTTAAGAAATATATATTAGCTCATTACTTAATAAATTCATGAAGCAACAGATTGCAACAACAAAAAGTCCTTTGCAGAACAAACTATCAAGCAGATTAGGCAGTTTTTTCGTCGATCGCTAGATAAGCTCTTCAGTTATCTTCTGTGGCGTCTGCAATCCACCAACTTTGATAAGCTATAAGCTTATATAAACAACATTTGTTTAATCAAAACAGTTTGTGCATTATTTTTCCTTTCAAAGCAATGTTTTTCTACTCTAGCAAAAAGCAAAAGTTCGAATAAGTGTTTGCAATGATTCTGCAAATATTTGTTGTTGTGATGTTTATGAACATTATAATATCGTTTCCAGATGTTTCTGTTTCAATAATTTTTTTTGTGAGCTTTCGTTTTGTGTCATTTTAAGAAAATTATTTTACATTAGGAACAAGAAAGATTGGATGATTAGTTAGAAAAACTGTTTAAATTAAAAACAAGTAAATAAAAATTTGCAAAAAATCAACAAAGGCACACATATATAATTTATCTGGATCGGACAAGAAAGACCAAAGATATAAAAAGTCATCATAAAAGCACCATAGGGACTCTTTTCAATTTTTTTGTTGGAAGTGCCATTCAAATGTCTAACTATTTATTGAGACAGTGTCAAAAATAGGTGAGTATCGGTGATACGCTCTAATGTGAATATCTTTGACGAAACATGCTCTTTCACACATTGACTAAAATTTTGAGTATTCGTAAAAAACAAACACTCGAAATAAACTGTGAAAAATCGATGCTGAGCTGCCACATATAAAGTGTTTAAATTAAAAATTTCTGTCAGCTTTGTGAAAAATGAGTGAGCCGTATTTTTGCCAACACTCTTTGCACTTTGCCAACGCAGTTTATTAGTTTGAAAGTCATAATTTTTTTCACTTTGAGTGCGGGCAGTGGCAAACGTGTATATCTGCAAATTTGAAAGTTTTTTTTACATTATTTTAAGAAATTACATAAAACTTTGATAGAAACTTTTTGTCTAGGCATTTTAGCAACACAAAATTTATTTTCTTTTTGTGAAATAGCGTTTTTATATATTTTATTTTTTTTTAACTTTCATTTACGTAATAAAAATGTGTATTTTTACTATGTTAATGGAAATATAGTTGTGACTTGAGTAAAGATTTTACAGATTAAGTAATTTTGTATGGGAGGTATTTGTGACTCTTATCCGATTTGGTTGAATTTCATATTTAAAGGGAATATTAAATATTAAAGCTCATTTACAAAATTTCAAGTTCATATATTAAGTATTTTAGTTTTTAGTTCAGTTTCCATAAACTCAACCAACGACATCAGCATTGAGATCAAACGAAGAATAACCCTTGCTAACAGGTTGTACTTTGGGCTCAGTAGGCAATTGAGAAGCAGAGCCCTCTCTCGACGAACGAAAATCACGCTCTATAAATCCCTCATCATTCCCGTCCTACTTTATGCATCACAAACCTGGACGCTGAGCAGTTCAGATGAAAAGACTTTAAGACCATTCGAGAGAAATATTCTTCGTAAGATCTACGGACCAATCTGCGTCAATGGCGAGTACCGAATACGGTGGAATGATGAACTGTATGAGCTGTACGCTGACATTGACATAGTCAAGCGTATTAAAATCGAGCGGCTTCGCTGGCTTGGTCATGTTCAGCGCACGAAAGACGATGCTCCAGTGAAGAAAACATTCGATTCGGTACCCAGCGGCGGTCAACGCAGAAGAGGACGACCGCATCTTCGTTGGAAAGACCAAGTAGAGGACAACCTGACGAAGCTTGGAATTTTCAACTGGCGCCAGCAAGCGAAAGACAGAAATGGCTGGCGCAAATTCTTAGATGAGGCCAAGACCGACATACGGTTGTAGTGTCAACTAAGTAAGTAAGTTCAGTTTCAGTTTAGTTCAGTTTATTGATAAAAATATTACAGAATTTACAGAATTACAAAAAAAAAAACATAAAGAAAGAATATCAACTTATTCTATAGTTCACTAGGAACTAGAGGTGAATACACTGAACCAAAAAGGTACATTATATTAATGAAAAGGTGCATTAATTTCAATGAATTATTCAATGGTCCAATGAACCTAAACATTTGGTCCAATGAACTGTGGTCATTGATTTCAATGAATTTTCTTCATAGTTTAATGAATAGTTCATTAAACTTAGTGATTTTCAATGAATGGTTCCTTGAATATCAATGTACACTTCATTGAATTCAATGAACACGTTTATTAAAAAAATGCTAAAATTAATGATTTTTTCATTGAATTTAATGAAAAGTTCATTAAATTCAATGTAAAGTTCACTGAACCTTATATTGAATTCAATGTATAGTTCATTGAATTCAATGTATTATAGTTCATTGAATTCAATGTATATTTCATTGAAATTAATTTATAGTTAATTGAATTTAATGTTTATTTCATTGAATTTAATGTATTTAGTTTATTGGATTCAATGTACAGTTCATTAAATTTGATGTATTCAGTTCATTGAATTCCATGTATATTTCATTAAATTTAATCTATTTGGTTCATTGGAATGAATGATCTATACATTAAATTCAACGAATTATTTGTTAATCCCTCTTTAATCCTTTTTTTAAATAAGGAAATAATTACAATTTCAACAATATTTTTTTTATTTTAAAGAATCAGTTAATATACAAATTTTCGAAGATTTTGAATGGTTTTTAAATTTATAAAAATATACGGCAATAAACTTCCACACGAGAGTGCATGCCGCAGGATATTTTAATTGAAATAATTGAAACATTTTAAAGCACACATCTACGGCTCTAATAAAACTAGCAAATTTAAATTTTACACCATCTATGAACACATAAAATTATTGGAATGAGGAAAAGTTCTTCTCTCCAACAGCAAGGATTAATGGTTGAATATTTTCGCCTTTAGTTTTAAAAAACTCAATATTCTGGAACTGGTAATTGTATGCTTTAGGAAAGTTTTTCTTCCAAAGTTGTAATTACTGCATACTTTTTGAGTGGGCACCAAATACCCATGAAGGCTCCAAAGAAGTTTCATAGCAGTACTGTCTGGAAAGATATTAATTGAAAAAAATAACTATTTATTAATTTAGCCTCGAGAAAAATTAAGCTTACTACTGTAATTAGTAAAATCTTCAATTTCTGCCAACTTTGCCCGCACAGCTTTATCTTTTATGTGGTTTTCATCCTTTAAAAATGTAAGCATTTTTTGAAAATGATGGCAGCAGTCGCTTAAAATGCCAGGTATATTTCCTACTTTTTACTAATACTAATAGTAATTCAACAGATTTAAATTTTCTTTTACATTCAAAGCACAACATTTTCTTCACTTTTAATTTAATTTATTGTCACCTTTTATCTAAAATTTACATACACAATTGCCACACGTCTTCACAACTTCGCGTTTCACTTCAAACAAAATTAGGAAGAGAATAAATTAGTATACATTGAATTTAATGAACTGAATACATTGAATTTAATGAACTATGCATTGAATTTAATGCACTATACATTGAATTTAATGAACTATACATTGAATTCAATGAAGTATACATTGAATTTAATGAACTATACATTGAATTTAATGAATTATACATTGAATTTAATGAACTATACATTGAATTTAATGAACTATACATTGCATTTAATGACCTAAACATTGAATTCAATGAACTGTTCATTAAAAATCAATGTATGGTTCGTTAAAATTTGATTTACAACTGGAATCGATGTACTTTTCATTGATATCAATGAAAAGTCCATTAAAATAATGAAAACAAATCATTGATATTTATTTAGACATTTTTAATGAATATAACCTCATTGATTTCAATGAACAGTACGTTAAAAACTATGAGCAATTCATTAAAATTCAATGGTTTTTTCATTAAAATCAATGAATTAATTTTAACGTATGCTGTTCATTAAATTTGTTTTTTCTGTGTACAGTTGTATATTAAAATATAATAATCGAAATAATCCAAATTATTATTAACAATTTAAGAATAATAACCAAACTAAATTCTTAAATGACAATGTTTAAATTATGTAATAAAAAATAAGAAGATAATGATATTATGAAAAAGGGTACAGGGCTTTAATTTATGTTGTTTACCTTTTAGTTGCTTTAAAATGTACATATATTTTAATTGCTCAATAACTTACAAGCTTTTCTTTATATTGTTGCTTCCGCTAGTGCTCAAAAATCTTTTTTTATTATTTTACTGTGAGTACATTTACTTATTGTCGCAAAATAGATTGCAAATAAAAATTAAAAAAAGAAATGTTTGAAAACATGTTTCAACTATGCGGGATTTTTAAAAACATTATCACGAGAGGTATATACTAAAAATTCTGTATATACTACCCCTTTAACAATCAGATCGTAAGCTTGAACATTTTAAATTTTAACACTTTCAAATATATTAAAAAATCAATATTTTTGATACAGTAAAGTTTGTTGTAGTCTTAAGGCTTGAGGCCGCGTTCATAGTGGTCGCTTTGACTGAAGCTGATTTATAAAGCTGATTTGATCATAGTGAATGCTTATTCTACGCTTTACAAAGTAGCTTCTTGAGCTTATTGGTGCTTATAGTGCGTGTTTTCTGCTTGTGTGAGCAGGTGAGATGTAGATATATGAACGTGTTAAAACCATTAAAAAAGTAGCTTTTAGCTCGGAGTCAGCTTGTACTATGAACACTTTGAGATTTTTCCGTTCCGGGATTCAATTTTCAACTCAGACAGAATGTTTTTTAATTGAGTTAATTTTTCTGTCGGTCAGAGAGTAAAAAAAAACGGCCATTAAAAGCAACTTGAGAGCATAAGTCATTCGGAGTCGGCATTAAACTCTTTGGTCTAGTTCTCGATCATTTGTGTTCAAACATTTAATAACAACCACAACACAATTGCTCCATAAAAGCTCGGTAAAAGTCTTCACTAGGTTTGGCCAATTTATCTTTTTTTTTTGTACGTACGCGGACTAAGAAATGACATTTCAAGCTTTAAGAGCACAACTAACTTTGCTGTATCAAAAACATTGCTTTCAATCAGGGTGCGTAAAATAAGAAAAATGCTCTCCCGCTCTCCAGAGTTATCTTTATTATGAGTTTATCTTTTTATAATATTCAGAGCAAATGCGGATAAAATATTCACTCTTCTTTTAACTCCTCAGCTGCTTTCCTTGTTCGTGAGCTTGTATGCTGAGAAATTTAAAAAAAGAGCGACGTTGTGTAATTTTGAAATGATAAGCTCATTGAATTGCTCGCTTTCATTTGATGCAAAACTTTAGTCAAACACTTTGCACATAATAAATTGAAAGGATTTAAATCAATAATATTAAGTGCTTTTCTTAAAAATATATTTAATTAAAAAAACTTAGAATAATCATTTTATTTTATGAAATTATCAAAAATAGCGATAAATAAACATGGAGGAACATTTAACAAATTTATTAAGTACTAAGATATTTCATTAAAAAATGCAAAAAATAAACTTCATCATAAAACACGTATTTATTTTTAAATAACAAGACAAAGAGACTCGTGAGCCAATAAATGAGCGAACGCGAAAATTCCAATGAAATGAGTTTATCTTTGCACAAACTCGCGAGCGAGAAACCATAAATGAATATCAAAGAGTAGCTCACTTGTTCAACTCACTTCTTTCAAAGGAGCACAGTCTACGAACGCATGCTAGGAAAGAGCGAAAAAAGTTTTGATCACTCTGAATATTTAACATAAAAACGCTCAAGTTTTTTTTTCTTCACGAATGAGGAAAGCAAAGTGAATCGTTCATCAATTGAATAACATTGATGAGGAGTATTGCAGTTTTTCTATTCAATTGAGAGTTTTTGCAAACCCTGGTTTCAATATAAATAAAAGTTGAAAGAAAGATTGCAAGGCCTTCGATCCCGGGATTTTCGAGATCCCGGGATTGCTTCTACAAAAAAAAAAAAATTCTAAAATATTTCTACAAAAAATTCAATGATACTACCTAAGAAGAAATTTATGTGATTTTAATAAATTTTAAAATAAAAACCTTTCTAAAACGGTCTGCAAAAAATAACACAATAGGCCATAATATTCATTGTGGTGTTGACTCTAACAGCCCTATTCCGGAAAAGTAACAATCGTTTCCCAGAAATTTTAATATTTCTATGTGTTTGTTGTAATTTTTTGATTTCAAACAAAATTTCAACCTCAAAAATAATAAATTTTGACAAAATTGTCACCTGCAGATAGTGAAAATTTCATTAAAAAATTTTGTTTTTGACCTTCAAATTTTGTTTTGAAAACAAAAACTATAACAACCACGTATAATTATTAAAAATACTCGGTAACAATTGCTACTTTGCTAGAATGGGGCTGTAAATTTAGTGTAAGCTTTTTGACAAAAAATTCTATATAAATTATTTCAGATAAGCTCATACTCAATTGAGAATTGGCATTCAATCGACTATTGGTAAGACCCAATGTGTTAAACACATGATACTTCCTAAGAAATACTTAAATGTGATTTTAATAATACAAGTATAAAAATCTTTTTTAACCAGCAGTAAAACATAAGACGTGATACTACCTTAGAAATACCGAAATGTGACCATGGAAATTAAAAAAAATAAAACTTCCTTAAAGAAGCGGTACAAAATATCACAAAATTCTTACTTAGATATACTAAAATTATTATACTATTCAATTTTTTTTTCAATTTTAAGAATATGTAAAAAAAATCACTGCTGCAACCTTAGAAAAACCTGAATGTGATTTTAAAAAAATATTAAAATAGAAACCTTTCTTAAATTAGCTGCACAAAATAGCACAATGTTTTTAACACATGATATTTCCTTAGAAAAACTGAAATGTAATTTAGTAATACTAAAAGAAAAATATTTATTAAGTTGTTGTACAAAATATGACGTGAAAAATATAAACATATAAAAATTTCTTAAGTCAACATTATAAAATATTAAAAATACTACCTTAGAAAAACTAAAATGTGACCTAAAAAAATTAAAAACAAATTCCATAAAAAAGTTTTACAATATATCACAAAATTCCTACTTAGTATTACTAAAATTAATAAACTATTTTATTTTTTTTCAATAATTTTATAAACCTTCTTAATGATCTCATTTAACCGTAGTCCTACGTTGGTGTAGAAAACTACATTTTTTTTTATTTTTATATATTTCCAAAATAGTTTAGTTTTTTGATCCAATCGTACATGATTTTTATTTTATGCTAAGTGTGAACATAAATTACTTTCCTTGTAGTATCGCAATTATAATAATTTTTCAAAATATTAAAAAACTGCAATCCCTCATCTACACCTCAAAGTGGAATTATGATGTTTTTCTCAACGTAGGACTACGGTTAACTATTTTTTACAAAGAATTTATCCTTATTTTTCAGAAATAAACAATAAATACTATCCAAACATTTAATAGAAACTGTGCTTTTTAGTATTTTAAAATATTCTGCAATGTTTTGTGATGTAAACCAAGACATAACTACTTTGAAACTTCATATAACGTCTTCTTAAAAATTCGTTTTCTAAGGTCAAGAAATCCCAAAATCCCGGGATTGCCGAAGAGTCCTGAAATTGGGTGCCCTAGTTTAAAGTGTTAATATTAAAAAATGTTCAGGCGTACGAACTAATTGCTATCAGGACAGTATAAAGCTTTTCGAGTAACACCAGGTACATCAGCTTGTTCTAATTTTTATATAACTTATATATATTAAAATTATATTTTTTCGAAATATTGTTAACCCTTTCAATGGCTAGGCTAAACTAAGAACAAAATAATTTTTTTGATATGATATTCCTATAATTAAGGTCCTAAAAAGATGAAAAACATACTTTTGATTTTACCTGTGCTACTTACGTTTTGCAAACTTGTACAAAAAAAAATGTTTTGCTCTTGTTCGGCACAACATTTCTATTTTAATCCCTTTAAGGTTTTTCAACCCTTTAGATCTTTGCTTTTTAAACCCTCTTAATATTATTATCATTTAAGACATAAAAAGATAAAAAAACATAAATTTGATTTTTCTTGTTTATTTCTTCTCATAAAATAAGACAAACAAACCGTTTTTTGCTATTCTTTGGCACAAAATCGAAAATCCAACTGATTAAAGTCTCTCTAAATTTATTTTTATCATGCTGCTTAATTTTTTTTTATATAACCAAACGATTTGATTTAAAAAGAATTGGAAAATAAAAAAAAATTACGTTTTGACGTGTCCAAAACATTGGGCAAATCCACTAAAAGGGTTAAGAGTTTTTCTTCCTCACAATCACTCACTCCAACACGCTAATCACCACTGCGTATACGTAACAATTAATTAAACTTTTTTAAAATGCATTAAATATGCTTACCACTAAAAAAGAGCTGACAAAAAATTAATGTTTTCCCATTTAATTACAACATTTATAGCGCAAGTACTTTAAGAATTTATAGCAAAAGCAATTTAACACCAAGAATGGTGCTATAAACAAAATGAAAATCGAGGCACTAGCACGTTTATCCATCTCGGTTACCAACACTAAGACGCAAAGTGCGCAGAGAAAATCAAGAAAATTCATTGTGTGTGTTTGTGCAAGAAATATAGCATGGATGCAATGGAGTAGGATAAAATTTACTAACGATAATTAAGTATTTATTTTCACTTTAGCATGTAAGAATATATAATACGCACACAAGCAAATGAAGCGAGCCAAGCAGCAATGTAACAAGCAGCAAATAAAATACATAACATTTGTGTAGCAATGAGTTCACACAGTTACGAACTCATACATACATAGACATAATAATAGAGTAAAACTATGCATACAAGCGCTGTTTGTATATTACTACAGATAAACTATAAAATAACAAGAGCAACAACTAAAATTTTAAAACCCATTACTTGACACTTTGAGCTTGTTAAGAAAAAAAAAAAAAAATAAATAAATTAAGTTAAAGTCATACATATAAGTATACGAAGTGAGTGTGAATGTGTCTCAGGCTGTATTATTCGATATGTCTTTGAGGGTGGAGGTCAGAGCTGTACACAATAGAGCAATAAAAACTATAAAAATGTTTATTTTTCCCAAATAATAGCTATCGAAAAAGGATTGAGTAACGAGCAATACTTCTAGGTTTAATGCACACACACACACACACGCATATACACACACCTCTTCATTGATTTGCACTGCAAAAAAGTTTCCACATGAATTCTGTAAGGACTCTTGTTGCTAGCTAGTTATAACTGCTAGCTTATTCGTACACAAGATTGTTGTTGCTGTTGTTTTTCTAGTTGTTTTTGTTTTATATGCTCCTTGGCTAAGTATGTATCTGTTGTTGTAGCAGCAGTTGTAATAGAACTAGTTGCAAATACCATTGTTTTTATCAATTTAAACTTCATATGATTCACACACATACTCGCACTGTACAACTGGATGTAGGTAGCTCCAGTTACTGCTGCTGTCTTCAACTACGGTCTCTGCTGAAAGTTTTGTATTTCTTTGTTAGAAAAAATTTAAGTCACCCACTTATTTGGGAAAACTCAACCTCTTCTGCCTCTTATTTCTACACCCCTGCTTGACTCACTCAATTCAGCTTAAGCTGATTTCAAGCTCATCTCTTCATAGTTTCAACATTGTTTCTGCAATCCTGCTCCATGTCCTTGTGAGCATAGCTCGTTATAATAAAATGAGCAAATAAACTGAAAATGACAACATGAAAAATTGTGAAACTCAATACGGCGGAAGCATGAAATCTTCATGGATTTTTTTATGTGTGTGTGTGTGAGTGGTAGTGTTGTTTTTTTCTTTTTTTTGTTTGGCTGTGTGAGTAGGCGAAGAGTGTAAGAGTGCCGTTTTTGTGGTAGCATTACCAGAAGATAAGATTAAGCTATAAAATAAAAACAATTCACTGCAAAACTTTGAGTGCGTGCGTGTATTAGTTTGTGTGTATAACTCATTTTGGCTTCAAAAGTAATCGAGTTACTATAAAATATTTTTACTGGAATCAGTTAACGTTTAAATTTTTAATTATCTAAACGTCTCTTCCGTTTGCTGGATTTAAGGAATTTTTAGTATAGTAATAAAAAATTAAATATTAAAGCTTTGACTTATAACAACTATAAAAAACACTTTCCTTTAAGCAATAATAGTAGCAAGAGTGATTCGAATAAATTTGCGCAGAAAAAGTAAGTTATGAGAACATTTTTGTAATGCAATTTGTGACAATTATGTGATATAAAAAAAAAAAAATAAAGATGATACACAGTATGTCTGAACAAACTTTTTGTGCGACTTTCGAATACAAAACGTTTTTAGATGAAGTATATGTAACAAAAATATATTACATTCATATATGTAAAAACGAAAAAGGCTCATTTTTAAAATCGATTTTTTTATTTTGTATTTATAAATTGATAAAATAATATAAAATCGAAAATCTCTTTCCTAATTAAAAAAAAACACAGGTGCTTCTTTGGACACACGGTAGAAGCAAACCTATTTTTTAAGTGTATATTTTCGTATAATAAAAAATAATTCCTCTACATTTTAGAACATTTTTTATTATAAATCATACTATATGGTGGTGCATTCTACGTTTAGCGTACAACAAAAAATAATGGGTGTCGATTTTTTTTATTTTTACAATAATATTTGGACTCTATGAATTGACATTTTTGATTTTACTTATCTTCTTGGTATCTAATAGGCTTGTCAAGATTTAAGTTGTTGTAATACACGATTATTTCAAAAAACATTTTTGTAGGTAAAAAAATAAAAAAAATAAATTGGTGTATGGATTTATATAGACAATATATTGTTTTTTCGAATTACGGGATCAAATTCAAAATAAGAAAAAAATTTCCGTTTCGAAACCGGAAGTTGAAATATGGAATCAAAACTCGAAGAATTTCACCATTTTTAAGATTTTTCAACGCTATGAAATTAAAGTGTGAAATTTACACAAAAAGTTTTCAGTAATGCGCAATGGTGAATAAGTTATGAATTTTTAATTGCCTGTATATCACGAATTATCGGGACACATTTCAAGAACAGAAATTTTTAAAGAATATATCAAGAATTAATTTATTTTACAATTTAACATTTTTAAAATAACAATTATAACTAGAACTAATCCTTCTAATAAGAAGACCAAAGGTTATTGGAATACATTTGTGTAACTTCTTTGTTCCTGGAATGGTTATTGCAGACTCAAACCGGGGTTGCAGACAGATCCTCTGATTTTTTTATTGTCTTTTGAGCAAAAGTATATAGCCATTTCTGTTAAAGATGACTTTGCACTTTTAAACAATCGCTGAGGATTAGTTATTGCCTTCCTAGGAGGTAATAAGCTTGCACTTGTCGCTAAACATTTAAAATTTCCGCCAGGAACCATCACATGGCTTCCCATGCAGTGAGATGGGGCGCAAAAATGAGTTTCAGTGATGTTACGTTAAAATGAGTTACAGCATTGGTTTTAAAATCTTCCTTGTATTAAAATAAATTCACAAAATTGAATCGCTTTTTGAAGTGTTGTGGGAACCCGCCAGTTATGTATAGTATTTTCGATACAGGTATTCCTTTTTAGGGAGGTGGTGGCTTAATATTTTTTGGGAGAAATAAAATGTAGCTGTATCGTGCCGTAAAAACTAAGAAATCATAAATACGCTGCCGTGTTTCAATTTATTACCGGATTTATAATAGAAGATTGACGTAAGTAGAAGTGTCGCCTGATCGTTGTTTCGTGAAATGTTTACGAAATCATCTGAATCTCTTTCAAACTGGTACAACATTTGCAGCACTCTTTAGCAGGTGATTAAGAAGTCAAATAGATTCGTAAGCGCCACCTTATGTAAAATGCGGTGTTCCTCAGTAAAATAATATATGTGCAACACTTCAAATGCAATTCTAAGGAAGCATAACTTCATCTGTTTTTATATTACTTTTTTATTGAAATAGTATTAAGGACTTATACGTAAAACAAGATATAGCTTATATAAAAAATTGTTATTAAAAAAATTGTAATGTCTTTAAAAAATTTCATAGAAAATATTTATGTGTGTACAACCTATTTTTATTGATTTTATGGAATAAAATAGAAATATATAGATTTTATAAAAGAATATGTCTTCCTTTCTTATACAGTGTGAATCAAAATAACTGTCGCAATTGTTTTATGCCATAAATCAAAAGCACTTTGTAAACGTTATTAAAAAATTTTTTATTTTTTATTTAAAGCATTCTTTATAACTCTTCATTATTTTATTCAAATCTTCCACCTTTATTTTTTTTTAACAATTTAAAAATATTGGTAAAAAACGAGTATGCAGCACGCATCTGGTTTTCAGGTATATCATCTGATATTTTCATTGATCATCGCTTAAGTTTATCTACCGTCATGTGGTTATGTTCGTTAATTTGCTCAGCATTATTCCCCAAATAGAAAAGTCCAGGGGGCTTAGGTCAGGGAATGACGGAGTGCATTCCTTCAACAGAAATAAAACATCGCAAATTTGCTCTGCAACACCTTTGAACGATTTTTGTCTTTTGTGCTAGAAAAGAATCTTGCTGAAAACAAAAGTGACCCTCTCTGTAAATTTGCTTAGCATGCCGCATAAGATAGTTCTTTAAAACATATTCTCAGTAATATTCCGAATTATTTTAACGCCTTTTTCGATAAGAAAAAGTGTCAATTTGCCTTTTTCGGAGAAAACTTCCCAAACCAAGATTGACGAAACATTTTGAAATTTTTTTAATGGGTTTTTTTTTACTTTAGAAATTTCTGCCATGCAAGCTGCGTACACTCTATCATTTTGCGAGTTGTGATTTGCTTTCAAAAACAAGAGTTTTTCGTCGGAAAATATGATATTGCAACCTGCGTGCCGGCGAAGGATCTGTGCACTTATTTCCTTTCGCAATAATAATTTTATTATTGACAAAACTTTTGAAACGGTTCATGAAATAAGTGTACAATTAAGTGTACAGAGTCGTAAAAAAACAATATATATTTTGCAGTATTGCTTCTTTTTGTGTAATTGGTATTAATATAGGTGCGAAAATTACTTTGATTCACGCTGTATATGACTTGGTTAAGCATAAAAGGCATGAAGTACATCAACGATCTGAGGATGGAGTCATCGATTTTCTGCCATTTATTTTAAGGAACTGTTTTCAGATACTTTATCGACTTGAACTGGCGTCCGTTTTTTAAACTTGGGCCAATAGAATGCCCCAGAGGTTTTCGATAGGGTTCAAGTCATGACTAACAGCAGGTCACTCAGTACAGGTATATTTCAGATTTACTGAAAGTCATTTGTGGCTCGGGAAAAATTTGTTAGTTCGTTGTCCTGTCGAAAAGCCCAGTTAACTTAGTATTTATAGCATTTGAACTCAATAAACGCATCATTAAATAACTTAATATACATTTGTGCATTTGATTTGCACGAAATAAAATACAGGGGATACCTTTCAAGTATCTGAAACCGGCTGAAGTCATCAAAATCCCCGCCCATTGTTACGCGCATACCATACGTCAAGGTTGAAGCTTTTTTAATCACTTAATATGACATTCCCTAATTCTTTCTCACAAAATTTTTAATTTTCGGCACATGCTAGGCTAGCCGAAATGTGTCATGGTAGAAGCCTGGGTTGAGAAAAGGGTAATTCATAACTGACGTTGGCATTTTCAACCAAAATTTGATAGATTCTGCTTCTGGTAACTCCTAGATCCAAATGCACAGCAATTTTACCATTTTCCCTTTCTTTACAGCAAGACGTAGAAAGGACAAAGTTCGTCCTTTGTGCCGTTGGTCAATCACGGATTTTTTTTACTACGCTCGATTTAGCAAAGTTGCACCTGGCATTTTTATTTGAAAAATAAAATAACTCTAAAATGTGCCCATATTTTGTTCCAAAAATATATTATCGTTATGTTTATGGTTTTTCTTACCAAGGTTATCAACAAAATTTTGTGATTTTTACGTTATAGCAGTTAAAACACAAAAAAAGGAATTGTGCACATTAGGAGCGAAACCAGAAATATTTTTGGGGAGGGTTTTATAATATTTCGGGCTTATATGTATATAAAAAAATTTAAGTAACTATAGCGGTTGTGGTGTAGTGGTTAGTGATTCGGATTGTTGCTCTAATGTTTCCTGATACAAACCTCAGCCAGAGCTAGGAACAACTTTCCAACGGCTTCACCTCACAGCAACAAATTTGGAAGTAATATTTGCTTATGAAAGCAGGGTAAAGTTAACAACCAATCAAACAAACTTAGAATTGTATCACAATGGAAACCCGCCAGAGGACCTTCGGGGAATCTGCCTGTCCCAAGCCAGGAATAGAAGTGGTGAGGGTTTGTTATTGGATGGGCAGTTCATGGGGCACGGCCCATGAACTGATCTCATAATGAGTTGATTCTTGAGGTACGGCTCTTGAATGTTCATCTGATAATCTGTAAAAGAAAAAGGTTTACCTTGAGCCTTGGTTATTGCTGCCAAATTCTTGGAGAAAGCATGGTTTTGATATTAAGTTATCATAACACCGTCATCTGTAATATGCTTTCGATGGACGATCAATCCAACATAACTTGAAGAGCGGGGACAGTCATCCATCAATGATGAGGAGACCTGATCTATCGTTGTTCTGCAGACCTATCTTAGAATAAAGGTTATTGTACGAAACATTTAATCTTCGGACCGTTGTATAAGCCAATTGGGATACAACGGCTCATGCTTCCTAGTTTTCTGAAAAAGGCTTTTTATTAAGTCTTAATTAAGATAACGACGTTGCATAAGTAGGATTGTGGTTTACCCGGTTTTACTGGGAAACCAATGGTTATTTTTTTAACCTAGTCATGTACAATTCTAGTGGCTGAAGGTGTCACAGTCAAATATAAATGTTCTAAGAACTTTTGGTCTGTAAGACGGGATGTTGAAGAGCCTTGTCAGGTGGAGCCTTGAGCCCAGGTATTGACTGTCGTTTGGGTTAGGCCCACGTGGGGTATTCAAAGCGCTCTGGCTGTGGTTAGGCCAGAAAGGCTGGTGTGAGTTACACTTGAGTTGAACTCGGGCTGGTGATTCCCTTAAATTACTAAGAGAATGATGGTAGATTGAATCTCGCTAACTTCAAACAGTAAATGTTAGGAAGGTAAGCAACTACCGGATCAATATACCATGTTACCTTTGGAATTTGAGTACAGATGACGGGGAAACCTAAATAGTCTGACTTGTGTCCACTGAGATTGAGGAACCTGATGATATGTTGACAGGCCTATGTAGTTGCCGCTTTAGTCTTTCGTGTCAAGGAGTGACACGAATGACCCTTGATACGATGTGGATGATTATTGCGGCTAAAAAAGTAAGGGGTTATTATATTGGTATTGATTACTGAGATAGCCCAAGGTTATTAAAATAACCAAGTCATGTACAAATTCGAGTAGCTAAAAGTGCCACGGCCATGTATTGCGTCAATCTGACGATAAGATAGATGGGGTTCTGTTGCATGTTATTAGGGGAACCTTTCAAAGTGGTATTTCTTGAATTCCGAAGGGGCGTTGGCCGACGCTTCATATTTGTCCCAAGCTTTGGAGCACCGCTGAATTAAGCCTTCGCGGCAGGGGTCAACGTTAAAAAACATAGTGACTTTCTGTATCACAATGGTTACATACATAAAGATAATTCAAGTTAAGTATTTATTAATAATGTTTTATTAGTATTAAAAAAAATAATAATATATAAGGATATTGCGATCGATTGCTTTCTTTTTAAACAGTTGCAAGATTATGGCGGTTAAGAACACAAGCCATAACTTTAGTTTAAAATTCAGTTTGTGCTTACTTTCGGCGATTTTATCTAAAATATTATCCACTGATGGGTGTCATATCTCTGTAAAGATGAAGCAATGTGAGACCGGTTTAATTTATCTTGCAACATCATGCTTCTTAAATACGTTCTGAGTCGGCGAAGTACTGAAAACATTCGTTCGTTTTCACATGAAGTAACTGGAAGAGTTCCAAGAATTTGTAGTAAATTAAATATATTAGGAAATATATCTTTATTGTAAACTTATATTGGCTAAATCGACTGCTTGTGTCAAATCAATGTTTCGAGTGTGAAGAAATTTGCATAAACCATATAAATAACCGAATACTTGGTTAATACACTACTATGAAATACAAAAAATTCTGTTGTTTGCATGGCAGAATTCACTAAATTGCCTTGGTTAGAGATCCTCACCTCTGGTATAAAACTTTTTTTAAATGAATTAATAATTTTTTGGGCCATCACCTTTGTATTAGCGATTTTATCGAATGCGTTTGTGCGTTGTTTTTTTAAACTGATTTATTTTATATTATGAAAGTGAAATAAAATGTACTTGTATGAAGATTAACATACTTTCTTTAAAAAACCATAAAATTATCAAACCTATGAAACTACGAAAAGGCTTCTCTCATGTGCCTAACGACGCACCTGTGTTTTTTATTTCATCCTATTTTTCTTTTTGCCGTAGTACAAAAATTTGGGAGGGGTTTAAACCCTTAAACCCCCCTTTGGTTGCGCCACTGGTGCACATAAAAATATTTTCTATTGCACACGCGAGATTTCAAACTTTTTTCGATTTACGGTACTATGAATAAACTCCATCCTATAAAAAAAATTTTGGCAAGCTCAAAAAATGGTATTGTTATAAACCAGGGAGAAAAAAATTAAATATATTTGTGCACAAATAAATATTTTACTGAGGTTCGCCTTGGCTTATGCCTTGGTTTTTAACTGAGTCTATCTGTTTGAATGGGAAGCTAGATTATGAAGCACTTTCTACAAAAAAGTAAGTACTATTTTTTTAGGAATCTAGTTTTTAAACTCTTTCAAGAAAACAAAAACGGAAATTAGAGTTCAATCTTCGTAAATTTTATTTGAGGTTCTTACCCTTTCGAAGGTTGGTTAACAAGAGAGACTTAAAATAGTAGGGTTAAAACGGAAGTGCAAATTTAAGATGAATAGTGATTAAGAAAATAAATGTGCACTGGGAAAAATCTAAGACAAAAAGAATATTGTGTTTTGACATAAACACTATCCATGAGGCAAGGAAAGAAAATTAAGAAAGTGTGATATGATGATGATGATAATTATTTGCTCGGCAATTATAATTTTTTGCTGGAGTAGACGTAGGTAAAAAACAAAAATATTCTTAGGGAACCATGTGGAAAAAATCGATCGGTTTTTGAAATTTCCATGCAAGCAAATCAACAGAACGTGCCATAAAAAGCTTCGCTTCCAAAAATTTTTGATTTTTTTTTAAAAATTACAAAATAAAGTCGTATTGAACGAACGAATTATACTTTATTTATTGATACATATATTTCACCATATTTATCTCATGTTTTTTCTTCTCTTGCCAAATTCATGAATTGGAAACATAAACAGCAATATGGCCAATTATATATAATTGTTTTAAATAAAATGAATAATTTTTGTGAGTGAAAACGTGTTAAAGATGGAGTTGAAAGATCATAATTTGAATGATTTTTTAAAATTTGTATCGCCAGTGTCATATTGTGTTTTTTTTTAATAAAAAAATTAAAAAAATTTTAATGAAAGTTCCCAGTGACCAAAACTATCTTTTTTGAATTCATTTATGAACCTTTTCGGGTAGAAAAGTTAATTTTTGGGACTCATAAATGAACTCTTTTGGACTCATTCGTCGGACTAAATTCATCGGATCTCATCCTTCTAATTTTTGGGACTTTGTAAAAAAGAAGCGGAAGATGAATGGATTTCCTTCAAGCTTAGAATACTTAGATTAAAAGTCTTATAATACTCTGGATTCTTGTAATCTATTTGCAAAACATTTTCAGAGTGTTTATAAAAAACACAATAATACTCATAGCCCTGTCTTTGGTTCTCCAATTTTCAGTTCATTGCAAAAATTTTCAGTTAAGGATGAAGATGTGTAAAATGATGTGTAAAACTTTGCTTGGTTAATATAACTTCACCGCTTGTATTGCTATTTCAGTTATGTCTAAATAAAGCCACCTTCTTAGAATGTTGGAATGGAAAGAAGGCGATCGATGTAATGTAGCAAATTATAGAGCGATTGTCAAACAAAGGACATTTGCTAAACTTTTCGATGCCATTATTAAAACAAAGATCTGATATTGTATAAAAAACCACATAAGTGCATCACAACATAGGTTCCTACCAGAAAGGTCAGCATGTACTAATTTAGCGTTCATTACGAATCAGATAATCAACAGCTTTGGGCTGCATAGCTAGTTAGATGTTATTTACACTGACTTTTCGAAAGCTTTTGATAAAGTAGACCACCTCATTCTTTTAAAAAAGTTGAAGCAGTTTGGAGTGTCTGAGTATGTTATTAAATTCTTAAAAAAATTTTTTCTAAAAGGAAACTTTTTGTAAAAATAGGCTTTGTAAAATCTAATATTTTGGTTGATGCTTTTTTCGGTATACCCCAAGGAACTCACTGTGGACCGCTTCTATTTTTAATTTTTATTGATGTTTTACCGCAGCACCTTCAACATTCAAAGTGCCTTTTGTTTAACGGATGATGTTCAATTGTTTTTTAAAATTTCTAAGCTTTCAGACTGTCACAACCTGCAGTCAGATCTGGATGTTTTAAATAATTGGTGTGTTTCAAACAAACTTTACTAAATGTTCAGACCAAATAATGTTCGATTATTCAGTAAATAATTATCATATTACGCGTAGAAGCAAAGTCAAAGACTTGCGTGTTATATTTGACTCTAAACTTAAAGTTACCAGTCATATCGACTTTATTGTAGCTAAAGCATACTCTTTGCTTGGTTTTATTAAACGGAATACACAGGACTTCAAAGATCCTTTGATAGTAAAAGCTCTGTATGTAGCTTTAGTAAGAAGTCATTTAGATTACTGCTGCCTGATTTGGAACCCATACTTTGAGGTTCATTCTATTAAAATTGAGAGTGTTTAGGAACGTTTCACTAAATATGCCTTGAGTAAAATGTGTTGGCCTGATTGTCTCCCTTCATATATTGCTAGACGTATATATCTTGGTCTTACTACCCTCCAGGATAGGCGTAAGGTCTTTCCATTAATGTTTGCATATAATATTGTCTCTGGTAAAATAGTGTGTTCAGAACTATCAAGTTTTTTTCGTGTTTACAGCCCACCTAAAGTTTTAAGAAATAATAGATTAGTTATTAACTCCTTTCATAGGACAAATTACGCTGCTAATGAACCAATTGCTTTGTGCGTTGATTTGTGCAATAGTCTTCCTCAATTAATAAATTTCGATGTAAATGAGTAAAGATTTAGGTTAATTTTATTCACTGTATTTAATTAAATGTATTAGTCTGTAAAATAATGTCCGTAGACTGAATAAATAAATAAATAAATAAATTGACTCGCAAAAACGATTCTTTTTTGCTCGTAAACGAGTTAATAAACGAACCGAAGAAAACCACTTTTTCCGTATTCACAAATGAAACTTTTTCAGACGTAAATTATCTTATTATTGCATATCGATAATATGCTTTATTTGAATATATTCAGTTGTAACATATCCAGGGCTGTCGCTCCTTAGAATGTGAAAAAAAACCATTTATTATTAATTTCTGAAATTATTTATGAATAAAAAATGATTCGTTTATAAGTAATTGCTTCATGTTAAAATGATTACAGAATGTTTGCTTTAAGGCTCAAAAAATGTTGTTAATTATGATAAAAATTTTCACGAAATTAAAAAAAACAAAATTCTCAAAAAATGTCTACCAGAAAATGTACTCAAAACTATCACTTTACGCAAAACCTTCGCATGTGGTACAGTGTGTTATTTTAAGTTTGTTGATTATTATTTATATTAAGTAATATTATTTACAAAAATTTTACTTTAAAATTAACTATTATATATATATATATATTAGACCACCCATATGTGCAAAAGTGTTATTTTTTCGCTCCCCGCGCATTTTCGTAGAGAACAAGACTAAAAAATAAGAACTGTAAAAAAACCGCGTGCGTGTAGTGGTTAAATGCCAGTCGCATTTGACTTAAAGCCTCAAAAACACACTTTAAAAAAGTTCAAAATTTTTTTGATCTGTGACTCTTTTAAAAAGTTATAAAGTAGTTCGTGATTGGGACTTTCAATTTAAGAATAACCTAGCCAATAACAACAGTGTATAAACTTTTGACCAACTTGTATTATTTGTTGTAAAATCAACGTTTAAAGACAAGATTTTTGAAATTTTTTGAGCACCTTCTTTGCAAAAATGGTTGCCATTATGCTTTTCGTACGGATAAAATGATGTGCTTTATTTTATAATAGAGATAATTAAGTAAAATAAATGAAATTTTTCTTTTTGTAAAAATATTTCTTTTTAGTGCCGATAACGCGGTTTAAAGTAAGAATATATAAAACAATAATAAAAAACATTAATACAAAAAAATTATATAATTCAATTTTAGTTAATAATATAATTCACGCAGAAATAATATTTATTATGTTTTAAGTTAAATCATTGGGAACACACTTAAGAACAAAAAACATTAAACAAATATCTTAAAGTTAATTTTTCATTTTAACAACTGGAATTTTGTTTTGTGTAATTTTTATTAAAATATTGTAAAAATATTGTCTTAGAAAAATTGTTGGGTGGCAAATTTTTATAATATTTCTCCATTGCATGCAGAATAAACTCTTTCTGCTCTTCTTGGTGAGTTAAAACGGCATTAAAACGTGAAATTATTGCTATGCCACGTTCTGGAATATCATTAACGACTAATAATTTTTTAACAATTAATTTTGCAGCAAGATAATATTAATTTTCCTCCTAAGTGGCTGTTTTCCATTTTTACAATTTATCTGATATAGTTGCGAACGCCACACACTATCACTACATTAGAACTACAAAGAATTAAAGATAATGTATTACCGTCGCAACGAAAAAAATTTACTGCGCACCTCGTCATTGGTGCTCATCAAACGTGACACTTGATGAATACATTCAAAAGAAAATGTCAAAAAGAGACGAAGATAGCGAAATGAAAATACAGTCAAAATTCTGTTAAGCACATCAAGCAACGTAGCCGCTTTTTGTGTGTAAAGAGGTAAAAAGGGGAAAAAAGCCCATACAAAATATGCAAAATATGTCCAAAATAAAGTAAATATATTTTTTAGCAAAGATGGCAGACATGAGCAATACTTCATCTGTAGTTGTCTGTATCATGCTATTGTAACATATAACGTTTTTTTTCTATAATGAGTTATCTAGTTTTAATGATCATTTTATCTTTTGGAATGAAGACATTTTTTTTTTGTTTTTTTTTTTTTTTTTTTTTTTTTTTTTTTTTTTTTTTTTTTCTCAGCTTAGAAGGTTAGCACGCATCGACTCACGGCTTTGCTCGTCGGCAATTGGGTTGGGTTCTTCCCTCTATCTGATATTTCGACCCATTAGTTTTTGAATTATTATTTTAATTTACGCGTGCTCGAGGAACAGGAAAAAGAGAGGACTGATAGAAACCAAAAGGACAACATTAGAAAATCTAGCTCATTGCATTTCGAAAAGCGGGTTTAAAAAAAATTAACGTTTGGTGTAAAGATGAACCAACACCAAATCTCCGCCCTCCCAGCCATGGTCAGATAATTTACCAAAAGAATTTTCATTCTGACCCCACGAACCAAATCAGGCTACTGCTGCCATGCGTTGAAACCAAAATATGATTAAGTTAGAATTTCATTTTTTTTTATTTAATTAATAAGTTCAGTTTGTGGCTACAAAGTTTTCTATAATTAACTCCATTGATTATTTTTTTTTTTCAGTTAAACTATAATATGTTGGCTAACAATAAGATTACACAATGAATTTAAAAAAAACATCTATGTTAAGCCAATGAATTTTAGAGAAAAGAAAAAATATTAGATTAATAGAAAAAATTATTAATGTCATTAAAAATAGTGTACAAATGTATAGAAATAATTTAAATTAATTAAAAACAAAGAAAATCGCAAAATAATACAGCTCATTTTTAGGTTATTACATTATTTTGTGCCCAGTAAAGGGTTAATGCAAAAGAATTGACAAAAAAAAAATGCAAGTTGTAGTTCAAGATCAAGGCCATTAGTTAAGTTACGAAAAACCTTGATCCAATTAAAAACTAAAATTGGTACATACATACATACAAGTGACAAAGACTTACTTGCGTTGTTGTTGTTGTTTAGCAGCTCCCACGACGAAAGATCTTTCTCGCGTTCGCTGTGGAATCTAAGTTGGTTAATTTTTATTGCTAGCAAGAACTGACCTGCCTCAATTTTTGGCACCGCAACATGTTGCTAACGCTCTTTATTACCCTGATCGTGACCAACTTGCGATTTTTTTTCTTTTCGGTTTCTTTTTTTTTTTTTTTTTGCATGACATAAATTATTTTACTTTGTCAGATTTTCATTTTTTTTCTTATTTCACTCGACAAATTAATGAAAACTATGAAAATATTCTACCTTAAGTTATCCATTAAATTTAATTTTTAAACTTTATTTTAGTTATTTTTTTAAGAAACATTTAATTCGAAGAAAATCTGAAAATCTCACGCTATAAGCCTGAATCACTTAATTATCGGCTATGTATACCGATTTTAGAAGCAACATTTTGTTGTTTTCTTTTTGTTGCAATAAACTGCACTGTGTTTTTTTTTCCTTACCGCGATTTTATGCACATAATTTTATACTTTTATTCTTTACTTTAACTTCGTTTCCTTTTTTTTTTCTCTTTAAGTATTTTTGCTTTTTTTTTTTCTTCTATTTAATTTAATAGCATTTTACTAAAATTTTAATAATAAGAATGATTTAATGAGAATTTCACTTTTTGTTTCTGTTTAAGTGTCTTTTTAACTTTTAGTTTTTTTTTTCTTCACACGCGTGGTCAGAACATCGAGGTTATAACGTTGGTTGTCGAGTAATTACTGCTCTCCACGTTTAGCTGACACGATCTTCTGTCCATTGCGTCTCAAATAAACGATATGAAAATATATCTTGCGAGAAATTTTTATGAACCATGAACTAGGTGCCAATCTACATAATCAAACTAATTAGTTATGTAGAAAAATTAAAATTTTAATTAATTATTATTTACCCTTATTTGGATTGGCATCAGAGTAATCAAAAGAAAAAAGTTAATTTTAATAAACTTCTTCAAAATTTGATTCGGAGTTTATCTAGAAAATTTTTTAATAGAAATAAGTAAAGTTAGAAGAAAACCTTTGTGCAACTCTATGTTTGCAATACAAAAAGAGAACTTGTTCTCATATATAAATAAAGAAAATTTATATCAACACTTACATGAAGAATTTGCAGATTCTCAACTTATTTCCAATTTTTGTGCTAGCATTTTATTTACGATGATTTAGTTACAAAAACTTATTAATATTAACTTTAATATATTTACACTTAGTGCAATATAGTAGCGCACTTTAGAAGAATTGATCTTTCGCCTTACGTAGCCAGATAGGAAAAGATCGAGAAATTTTATTTTGATGAGCCAGAAGGCACATGTACCAAAAGTTGTGGCAATGGCCGACTATTTCCGTTGAAAAGAGAATTGATAAAGTTTGGAAGTAAATATACGTATGTAGCAATGAGCTTTATACTGAGTTATATATTTTTTTGACAAATAGATGGCACAACAGACGGAAGTATCTTAACAAGTGCTTGTGCATTAATAAAATAATTTTATATACGGAAACAATAAATTTTTGCGACAAGCGCCATTACATTTCCCCCCTGCCAAGATCAGATTTTGGGGGGATTTCGAATACCGCACAAAAGCTGATAACCGCTTGGAGCAACGTTACTTGGAGCAAAATGAGGCATCACAAATTTAAAGGATTAATCACTGTTTTAAATCTTTTGCGTGATATGTAGCAACAAACCTACCCTGTAGGTCTTCTACTTGGTAGTAACAATTTCCTATTTTTTTCCTTACGCGAGCCTTTATCCATGCCGGTGCCAGCTTTGCGTTGAATCCCTTCTCAAAGTTACTTTGTTGAAAATTCCTACGATAGATTTCCTGTCCCTCATTGAAGCTTACCATCCGTGATTTTAGGTTATACACTTTTTCATTCCGTTGCTGTTGTTTATTATTAACTAGAACTGCTCTATTACGTGAGATATCAATGGACTCCTCTCTAGTGAACCTAACAGTACGATCTTCGAGTAAGTTGAGTTGTCGTAGCAAATGATACATGGCACCATCGGTAACCATATGTTGGCCAAACGCAATGAAATATGGTGATGTCCCTAATGAAGCATGCTCAGCTGAGCGAAGTGCGCAACAGATCTGGCTAAGATTCTCATCCCAATCTTTTTGATCAGGGTTAATATATGCTTTAATACCTGCAATAACAGAACGATTTACTCGTTCGCTTGCATTCGACTGTGGCGAATGGATGGCAGTAAAAACATGATTGACTTTATATTTTCTGAGAAAGTTGTTAAAAAGACTAGACTTAAATTGTGAGCCATTATCAGAGACAATAGTCTCTGGAACTCCAAATGTATGAAAAACAGCTTGTTCCAAAAATTGTATAACAACATCAGCAGTAAATTTACGAACTGGCTTCAAGAATGGGTACTTCGAGAAATGGTCAAGGGCGATGAAAATACCTATATTGCCCGAACGAGATCTGGGATAGGGCCCTAAAAAATCAACATAGAGTTTTTGAAAAACACGATCAGTAACAGATTGTTTACCCATTGGTGGTCGAGTAACAAAATTTGGATGTTTTGTAGCTTTACACACATCACAAGAGTTAATAAAATTTTTGACGTCGACAACTAAATTTGGCCAGTAAAAATACCGACGCACCCTTTCTAGTGTTTTATTAATTCCACCGTGTGATGCCAACGGATCGTTGTGAGATTTAGACAAAACTTCCTTCACCAAACCTTTTGGAATCCAAAGTTTCCAAACGTGGTCATCATGCACTTGCTCGCTACTCGAGTGTTCGCTTCTTCTATATAAGAAATCATCAATTACTTTTAAGTCTGGAAAATTTTCGGAGTTTTCTTTAATTTTCTTAACACGTGAAGTATATTCATCTGATTGAAATTCTTTTGACTTTAAATCAACCAAAACCCCACATTCGAAAGCAGACAGATCAGTAGTGTTTACTCTAGAAAGAGCATCAGGCACTATGTTTTGACTTCCTCGACGATGCGTAATTTTAAAAGAATAGCCCTGAAGTTTTAAAGCCCATCTTGCAAGTCTTGTACTCAGGTCTGTTTGAGACATGAGCCACTTTAGTGAAGCATGATCTGTTATCACTGTGAACTCATGTCCTTCCACATATGCTCTGAACTTTTTAATGCTTAGCATTGCTGCCAAGCATTCTTGTTCGGTTACCGAATATTTACGTTGGGCTTGATTGAGTTTCTTTGACATAAATGCTATAGGAAACTCTTCACCCTCCGCATTTATCTGAACCAATACACTTCCTATACCCGTAGTGCAAGCATCGCAATGTATGAAAAATGGTTGCGAAAAATCTGGACTGTGCAATACAGGAGCTGAGCTTAAAATGGACTTTAAATCATCAAAAGCCTTTTGAGCATCATCATTCCACAAAAATTTTCGACTATTTTTAAGTAAATCAGTCAATGGAGCTGTAATCGAAGCATAGTTTTTGATGAACTTTCTATACCACCCGGACATACCTAAAAACCGACGAACCTGCTTAACGGATCGAGGTGGCGGAAATTCGGTTATAGCGGACACTTTTTCAGGATCTGTTCGAATGGTACCTTTTCCAACAATATGCCCCAGATACCTGACTTCACGCAAACAGAATTTACTTTTTTCTACGTTTAATGTCAACCCAGCTATTCTTATGTGCCCCGCTAACTCTCTCAACACTTCCAAATGCATTTCGAAGCTTTCAGACAAAACCAATAAATCGTCCAAATAAACAAAAACCTGGGTTCGGAGATGAGCAGGAACCACCTTATCCATTAACCGCGTCATTGTTTGCGGTGCGTTGCACAATCCAAATGGCATGACTTTGAAGTGATATAATGGTCTTCCCGGTACAGTAAAGGCAGTTTTGTCACGAGACGCAGGGTCTAAAGGAATTTGCCAGAAGGCATCTTTTAGATCAAGACTGGATATAAATTCAACTTTTGGAAGTCTGCTAAGAATTCCGTCAATGTTTGGGAGAGGATACGCATCTTTAACAGTTACAGCGTTTACCTTTCTGCTATCCAAACATAACCTCACCTTACCAGGTTTTCTAACGAGAACTATTGGTGACGACCAAGCACTTTCTGACTCTTCTATAATCCCTAGACCTAACATTCTATCAACTTCATCGTAGATCAAATTTTCTATTGCTGGAGAGACTGGAAAATGCCTCTGCTTGATAGGCTTTGTTTCACCGACATCAATTACGTGGGAGATAACATTGGTCTTGCCAAGACCTTCTTTAGAAAATGAGGGGAACAAATTTATTACATTCCGTAATTTTTGTGATTGATAAGCAGTCAGAGAGTGAATTTCTGGATTGTTGGTGTCTAATTCATAAACAAATTGAGGAGGAAGCAAATCAAATAATTTCCAAAAGTCCACGCCTAAATATAAATCTTGCGAGAGCGTTGGAATGATGAAAACCGAAATATTTTTGGAAACTCCACGGAAGAGAATTTTTGTATCAATTTGACCGATTATAATTTGTGAATTTCCATCAGCCGTCCTAACACATGACGAGATTTTTTTATACGGTAATTTTGCTGTTAAAAACTCATGAGCAGCTCCTGCTCCTAAGCAACTAATCGAGGCACCAGTGTCTAATAAGCCTTTCATACTTTTTCCAAATAACATAACTTCAGCATATGGGCGGATATCTGATGGATTTTTACTAAGCGAATTTATAAAACAAATAAAATTCTTACGATTTTTACGTATATTTTTCCAAAATATTTGCATCCTTAAGCTAGAACGAGTCTTTTTGTGAGTTGGAAAATCATTAAAAATCCTATTTCGAGCAATTTTGTATTCAGCTAACCGAATGTGATAAGGCTTAAACGAAATTTGATTATTAAAAAAACATTGACTGTCATTTTCAACACAAGAACGTTTTTGGAGGATTAAAGGCAAAGAACAAGAACTATTTATTCCGTGTTGGTTGATTGGTGTTTGCGTACCTGTATCGGAAAAGGTTTGAATGCACTTTTCAGTGCATTCGATCTCAAGTTTTTTGAATCAGTGCATTTTGTACAGTTTGGTTTATAAATGTTTGGTGCTCCACACCCAAAACAGAAAACGTTACGCTCACCAAGGCAGTCTTGGTAGCGATGACCAGCTTTGTTACAGTTCCAGCATATTAGCGAAACTGCAGCGACTTCGTCGCAAGAAAAATCTGTGTCTGAACATGAATCACTTACAAAATTATCGTCAATCTGTGAAACATGTTTACGAGGCAATTTACAATTATCAGCTTGATACTTACGACGAATATCATTTAGGAAAAACTCCCGCTTTCGACATATTTCACGCAATTGTGATACAGTCGATATTTGTAAGTTAAGGATTTCGTGTTGTATCTCTGGCAATAAATTGCGTCGTAAAATTTCCACAAGATTACTTTCAGGAATCGGTAATTCTAGTCGATCAATAAGCTCCAATATACAATCGTAAAAACTGTCAAAGGTTTCATTAGGTTTTTGCTTGCGATCCCTAATTAATTCCTTAAAATCTATATCGGTTCTCGAATCCCTATATTGTCTTCGTAAGGCGATACATAAATCATTCCACCTGAAATCTCGAACAGCTTTGTGAAAGCGCCAAAACCAATTGTTGGCTTTTCCGTCAAACAAAATGTTTGCATGTCTACAAACTGTATCGAAATTTCCATCAAGTGTCTGATTTGTAAGAGCCTCTACTCGATAAATAAAATTTTCCACTGGCAATCCATCGGGACCACCGGTAAACTTAACCTTCCAATTAAAAATAATCTGACTAACTTTGTCAGAACGTACCAGTACTGCAGAAGGCGTATTGCTACTACGAGCAGCTGGTGAATTGTTTGGCAGCGACATAGTAGCCATTAAATCAGCGCGTTCGTTCGGTACAGCTGCAACTGAAGGCAAGCCTAACAGCTGTTCAATACTTTGATGCTCAATAGGTTGAAACTGGACGTTACGAGACGGTCCTTGAATAGGAGAATTTACAGCTAAGTTTTGTTGTGGTGCACCTATCTGGGGAGTATTCTGTAGCCTCAACCGATTAAACCCAATCTCGATATTCGATTCTATGATTCGAGTCATTTGTTGACTGAGTGTAGATAAAAGTTCTGCATGTTGAGCTCCGACCGCAGCTGTAACAAGGTTTCTTAAAGTATCTCTTTGTTGCTGTTCTGGAGAAAAATTTTGAGATGTATCAGACTGATATTGTGTACCAGGCGGAATAGCATGGCTTGATCCACTAGCCGCTTCATTTGCAGGTGTTTTCCGTGCTTGTGATCTGGTATTGTGCACCGCGTCAGAAAATTTTGTAGGGGTGTTTGTTTTGGACATTTGTGAAGAACTTAGAGGACTTGTGATTCTTGCATTACAAGCTGGACAATTACTCTTCGTTTGAACGTACTTCATAAGGCAAGCGTTGTGGAAATCATGACCACAATTAGTCTTTACTAAAGACCGAAGAATGATTTGCTTTGCACAGATAGGACAAGTAGGAAGAGTCGAATCAGACGCTAAATCTTCATTACTGTGGCGAACTGACGTCATTTTTTTAGCGTAAAAGTAAGAAATGGAGAATTATGAACTTATAAAATGCAGTCGGTTGAACCTAACAGTTGTTCGAATCAAAATCGAAAAAAAAGAAAAACAAATAAGTTTACTGTATCAACCGGGTTAGATTAGAAATTAATTAAATTTAAATTTTTACAACTTGTGAGTACTACTTTGAGTACAACTTGAGAGTACTACTACTTTTTTTTGAGAAAAACAAGAGAAATATTTAAAGATAAAATATAAAAACAAATATACTCATAAATCTATTGGTTTCATTGCATGCCAAACAGAGCCCGTAAAATGGTTAATTAAACCTTACCAAACAAAATGCAATAAGTATTAGGAACACGAAGAAAAGATTGATCTTTGTTGGTTATCAACTTAGCTTTCAGAACATAGTCAATAATATTCCAAGCAACGATCAGAACAAACAAATTTTTTTTTAAAAGCTTTTGCTGTGGTCAGTTTGTAGCTAATTTATCCACAAATCCGCATTTCCGGTCAGCAGACGCTAATAAAAAAAACATAGAAAGTTATAAAGGAATATTTGAAATCAAATATGGCAGTTACACGTTCAGTAAATTGAAACTATATACAATTCATACCAAATTTAATCCAAAATCAATTTTAAGTAGCTAGAGTCTTCGAATACTTGTTAACACAGGTCAAAGCCAACATTTGAAAGCAATTGCATTTCCTGTGAGAATAGTTATCGAAATAGAACAACCAAGAAAGATTTAAGAAAATAGATATATAAAGCCGAATTTTCGTGGGACTTATAATTGAAGATGTTGAAAGAAAAATGCCGTGTTGGCCCCACGTTGGGCGCAAAAAATAATAATTATAATATTTATTAATGTAACATATAACGTTTTTTTTCTATAATGAGTTATCTAGTTTTAATGATCATTTTATCTTTTGGAATGAAGACATTTTTTTTTTGTTTTTTTGTTTTTTTTTTTTTTTTTTTTTTTTTTTTTTTTTTTTTTCTCAGCTTAGAAGGTTAGCACGCATCGACTCACGGCTTTGCTCGTCGGCAATTGGGTTGGGTTCTTCCCTCTATCTGATATTTCGACCCATTAGTTTTTGAATTATTATTTTAATTTACGCGTGCTCGAGGAACAGGAAAAAGAGAGGACTGATAGAAACCAAAAGGACAACATTAGAAAATCTAGCTCATTGCATTTCGAAAAGCGGGTTTAAAAAAAATTAACGTTTGGTGTAAAGATGAACCAACACCAAATCTCCGCCCTCCCAGCCATGGTCAGATAATTTACCAAAAGAATTTTCATTCTGACCCCACGAACCAAATCAGGCTACTGCTGCCATGCGTTGAAACCAAAATATGATTAAGTTAGAATTTCATTTTTTTTTATTTAATTAATAAGTTCAGTTTGTGGCTACAAAGTTTTCTATAATTAACTCCATTGATTATTTTTTTTTTTCAGTTAAACTATAATATGTTGGCTAACAATAAGATTACACAATGAATTTAAAAAAAACATCTATGTTAAGCCAATGAATTTTAGAGAAAAGAAAAAATATTAGATTAATAGAAAAAATTATTAATGTCATTAAAAATAGTGTACAAATGTATAGAAATAATTTAAATTAATTAAAAACAAAGAAAATCGCAAAATAATACAGCTCATTTTTAGGTTATTACATTATTTTGTGCCCAGTAAAGGGTTAATGCAAAAGAATTGACAAAAAAAAAATGCAAGTTGTAGTTCAAGATCAAGGCCATTAGTTAAGTTACGAAAAACCTTGATCCAATTAAAAACTAAAATTGGTACATACATACATACAAGTGACAAAGACTTACTTGCGTTGTTGTTGTTGTTTAGCAGCTCCCACGACGAAAGATCTTTCTCGCGTTCGCTGTGGAATCTAAGTTGGTTAATTTTTATTGCTAGCAAGAACTGACCTGCCTCAATTTTTGGCACCGCAACATGTTGCTAACGCTCTTTATTACCCTGATCGTGACCAACTTGCGATTTTTTTTCTTTTCGGTTTCTTTTTTTTTTTTTTTTTGCATGACATAAATTATTTTACTTTGTCAGATTTTCATTTTTTTTCTTATTTCACTCGACAAATTAATGAAAACTATGAAAATATTCTACCTTAAGTTATCCATTAAATTTAATTTTTAAACTTTATTTTAGTTATTTTTTTAAGAAACATTTAATTCGAAGAAAATCTGAAAATCTCACGCTATAAGCCTGAATCACTTAATTATCGGCTATGTATACCGATTTTAGAAGCAACATTTTGTTGTTTTCTTTTTGTTGCAATAAACTGCACTGTGTTTTTTTTTCCTTACCGCGATTTTATGCACATAATTTTATACTTTTATTCTTTACTTTAACTTCGTTTCCTTTTTTTTTTCTCTTTAAGTATTTTTGCTTTTTTTTTTTCTTCTATTTAATTTAATAGCATTTTACTAAAATTTTAATAATAAGAATGATTTAATGAGAATTTCACTTTTTGTTTCTGTTTAAGTGTCTTTTTAACTTTTAGTTTTTTTTTTCTTCACACGCGTGGTCAGAACATCGAGGTTATAACGTTGGTTGTCGAGTAATTACTGCTCTCCACGTTTAGCTGACACGATCTTCTGTCCATTGCGTCTCAAATAAACGATATGAAAATATATCTTGCGAGAAATTTTTATGAACCATGAACTAGGTGCCAATCTACATAATCAAACTAATTAGTTATGTAGAAAAATTAAAATTTTAATTAATTATTATTTACCCTTATTTGGATTGGCATCAGAGTAATCAAAAGAAAAAAGTTAATTTTAATAAACTTCTTCAAAATTTGATTCGGAGTTTATCTAGAAAATTTTTTAATAGAAATAAGTAAAGTTAGAAGAAAACCTTTGTGCAACTCTATGTTTGCAATACAAAAAGAGAACTTGTTCTCATATATAAATAAAGAAAATTTATATCAACACTTACATGAAGAATTTGCAGATTCTCAACTTATTTCCAATTTTTGTGCTAGCATTTTATTTACGATGATTTAGTTACAAAAACTTATTAATATTAACTTTAATATATTTACACTTAGTGCAATATAGTAGCGCACTTTAGAAGAATTGATCTTTCGCCTTACGTAGCCAGATAGGAAAAGATCGAGAAATTTTATTTTGATGAGCCAGAAGGCACATGTACCAAAAGTTGTGGCAATGGCCGACTATTTCCGTTGAAAAGAGAATTGATAAAGTTTGGAAGTAAATATACGTATGTAGCAATGAGCTTTATACTGAGTTATATATTTTTTTGACAAATAGATGGCACAACAGACGGAAGTATCTTAACAAGTGCTTGTGCATTAATAAAATAATTTTATATACGGAAACAATAAATTTTTGCGACAAGCGCCATTACACTATCACTATATAAATGGTTAAAATGTCAACAAAAATTACAAGTGGATTTTACGTTAGCAACGAAGCATATTAAGGTTCAAAATGTTTTAGAAAAACTGTACGACTAGAAATACTGAAGGTCTTTGGATAAGCTGAGTATGCAGTTATTCTTTACTTGGCTTGAGAATGAATTTTTTTAGATGTTCAAGTCTTGAAAATGACTTTGTCGCTAATTTTTTTAATTAATGTTTTATATATTCTTACTTTGAACCGCGTTTTCAGCGCTAAAAATAAATATTTTTTATAAAAAATTTTTCATATAATCTTAACTTCATTATTTCTATTACGAAATAAAGCACATAATTTTATCCGTACAAAAACCATAATGGCAACCGTTTTTGCCTAAAAGGTGCTCAAAAAATTTCAAAAATCTTGTCTTTAAACGTTGATTTTACCACAAATAATACAAGTTGGTCAAAAGTTTATACACTGTTGTTATTGGCTAGGTTATTCTTAAATTTAAGGTCCTAATCACCAACTACTTTAAACACTTTTTAAAAGAGTTACAGATCAAAAAAATTTTAAACTTTTTTAAAGTGCCTTTTGGAGGATTTAAGTCAAATGCGACTGGCATTTTATCACTAGACACACCCGGTTTTTTTTGTTGTTCTTGTTTTTTAGTCTATTTCTCTTAGAAAATGAGCGGGGAGCGAAGAAAATAACACTTTGGCACATTCCATATATTTCATGGGTGCTCTATATATATATATATATATTAAATAGGATACACTCAGACTTTTCAGATAACATTCTTTAAAAAAAAGATTAACTATTTCTGTCCAATATCCAATCAAAAATAATAGTTTTTGAGCTAAACATGATCCCAGTAATTTCTTTACCATTTTGAAGCATTGTTGAAATAATTCCAAAAATCATTGAAAACAACCATTTATATCTCTCAAAACATTTTTTTAAGGTATAACTTTGATAAGAACAACTTTTGCTACATTATGGCAACGCCACAATAACATATATTGAAGCAAATTCAAATGCGATTTGTGCCTTAATCTTTTCAAAGCAGCGTTCTAAATAAAATTTAAAAAAACAAGCACGCAATGAAGACATTATCTGCTATTGAGCAAAAAAATGAGCACGACTAAATTTTTGACTATAAAATAAATTTATACGAGCAGAAAATATGTTATCGTAATAAAAATAAATTTATATTTTTTTTGCTAGCACAGCAACAACAATAAGTGACGAAGGCATAAAAATCATCACATAAAATAATGTTTATGAAACATTAAATTAAATTGTAATGACAAAATGAATAGTCAGAATTTGGTCGCAGCAAACAAAAACAAACAAAAAAAAAATCACTGCAAAAATAAAGGCAGGATTTACTTTATTGTCTTTTGCAAATTTTTATGACCTTGAAGGTGGAAGATATATCTACAAAAGAAAGCACAAAGTCAACAAATAACATTAAAAAAAAAGAAAACTTTTAACATTGCTTGCGCTGTATAGCCTGATAGAAATATTACAATCAGATTCACCTTGGCAACAACACGCACGTACTCATGCACATAAAGACATACAGACAAAAGACTACCTTTTGTGTTTGTTTTTGTTTTTTTTTAAGTGGTACCTGCATAACCTAGACACCCTCTGCTGTTTGCCTGTTTGTTGCTTTATCTGTTTTTCAGCAACATCCTTAACGTCATCCTTGAGTAATGACAGATGAACTCAACGATTCGTTGAGTTTATTTATTTACTTTTCGCGTTACAAACAACACCAACGTAAACACCAGGCGCAGGGACACAATTTTTATATCAAAGCCTATTAATTTTGACATTTCTGTCAAATCATGATCATAACTCAAACTGAAACGTCAGCTTAAGTAGGTCGTCGGTGACTTGAATAAAGTCGCTATGTTACAACAAATAGAGATATACAACAATAAAGTAGCTTGTTACTCACCATCATGTGAATCGTACAGATAAATTATTTTACGCCAACCATAAAATTGTATTGTATCAATAATCGCCTGATGATAATCCGGACGCATGCTTATGGCAAAGTCAAGGAAGCCGGAAGATGGTGTAAGTACCTAGACAAAAGAAAAAGAAAAATAAAAAGAAAAAGATCATAAGTGGAATATAGATATAAATAAACAAACAGTTACAGGATGTGAAGCGTTGAATTTGGTAAATGTGGCAACGCCACCACAGCTTGCTTTGACTACACATATAACAAATAACGCTGCACCCGTCTGACGTTGCCGCCTGGTCGGAGTTGTGAATTTATTGCAAATGATTTATTATTATTGAAATAACAGAGGCCGTATGCGTGCATTAGTAAATATTTTGTATTTGCAGTCCTTAAGGACATTCAGCCAACCAACCAGCCAACCTTCTTTCAACAAAGCAAGCAAGAAAACATATCGTACACACAACGAAGCAAAAAAAAAAAAACCAAACAACCATGAAGAATATAAAAATATTGTATAAAAATATGATTTTATGTTTATTGACTTGGGCTTAATTTGTACACAGTTTTTATGCGCATTTATTATGTTCAAGCATAAATTTAACCTAATGACTTTTATTATTGATGTTAGTATGATTAACATTTATTAAACTGGTTCATGCAATTTATTAAAAGCAAGCATGTTGAGAGTTGCAGTTCCTTTAAAGTGCGCACAGGCAAGACAAATAGCTTCCTAGCTTGATTAAAGTTAGACACAAGTTATGTGCTGAAATAAAGTTATCTTATTAATATTCTCATAACAATTAATTTTTCAAAGGAGAATTCTGTAGTCTTCATGGGTCAAAGAACTCAAACAAGTTTGTACTCAAGTTATTTGATAATATAGAAGGAATAAATACCTATAATAATTTTCTACAAGGTCAGTTCTCTTGGACGTGTTGGATATAAGGTAATTTGCTAATCTGTTTTTTGACAGTTTATGAAAAATATTTTGCTCGCATGCATAAAAACAGCTTCTTTAATAAGATGTCTTATTTTCCAATAGACAAAAATATTGTATTTAGAAGTCTTTTGCAAATTGCCAGTAGTCGCAAAGCTTTGGGCAAATATGAGTGAACCTACTTTCTACTCCACGAACCACGATGTTCTTATGGTTATGACATGGTGGAGTAGTTTAAGTACCAGTTTCTTGATCAGAGGCTTTGAGTACCTACTCAAATGTTGTTCACGATTGGTTTGATTATAATTTGAGATATTGCAACTAATCTAGTGTTGTCAAGTCAATGTTTTTAGTAAGGTGTTTTTTATAGAGTGATACAAATTTGAAATGGCATCACTGCTTTATTTTACCACCCATTTAACAGTTGATAGTTGCTTTTTGTTAAATTTGCTTTGATATTTTATTATAGATCGACTTACACCAGAGCAACGCGTGCAAATTGTGGAAATTTTTAATCAAAATAATGGTTCCGTTTGACGAACAGATGTTCAGTTGACGAATTGTGCACTTCGTTCATTTTATGGCGTACATAGTTGTCCTTCAGAGCTGCTAATTCGAAGAACAATTGATCTTTTTCGGACCACATTTTCTGTTACTGATAATGTGCATCCCGTTAGACGCCGAACAGTGCGCACTGAAAAATATGTACCCGCTGTACAGGAAAGCATTGAAGATGATGCTAATCAATCAATTCGTCGCCGTTCTCAGCAATTGGGGTTGTGTTCTTCCACTTTATGGAAGATTTTACGAAAATATCTTGGCTTAAAACCTTTCAAGATTCAACTTGTGCAGGAATTAAAGCCAAAAGACCATCGTATACGCTGCCAATTCGGCGAATGGGCTGAAGAAGAAATTGATATTGATTTTGAATTTCCATGGAAAATTTTATTTTCCGATGAAGCCCATTTTTGGTTGAATGGGTACGTAACTAAACAGAATTGTCGTATTTGGAGTGGGGAGAATCCACAAGCTTTTGTCGAAACACCATACCATTCACAGAAAATTACTGTTTGGTGCGCTTTATGGGCTGGCGGAGTCATTGGCTCATATGTCTTCAAAAACGATGATAGTCAGAATGTTACTGTCAATGGTGAACGGTACATGAACATGATTCGAAGTTTTTTCGTACCTCAATTAGCTGGCATTAATCTTGCTGATATGTGGTTCCAACAGGACGGAGCCACATGCCACACAGCGGACGCTACAATTGATTTACTAAAGGAAACTTTTGACGAAAAAATAATTTCACGAAATGGCCCAATTAATTGGCCTCCAAGATCGTGTGATTTAACCCCATTGGATTATTTTCTTTGGGGTTATGTAAAGTCACTTCTCTACGTCGATAAACCACAAACAATTGAACACCTGGAAATCAACATTCGAAGAGTTATCGGTGAGATACGGCCGCAAATGCTGCGAAAAGTTTGTGAAAATTGGTGTACCAGATTGCGCCTTGTACGCGCCAGCCGTGGCGGCCACATGGCCGAAATTATATTAAGACATTAATGTCATTCCTTGTATCCAATAAAATTTTCTATCCAATTAAGCTCGTTTCATTGATATTAAAAAAATATTACTATGTTTTATTATGATTTAAACTTGTATCACTCTATAAAAAACACCTTTTAAAGGGTCCGCCATCTAACTTTTTTTTTCAACTAGTACTTGTTTCGTGAATGGTAACAATTAGCTCATATCTGATTTGACAGATAATTAGTTTTATCCTGCCGCTGAACGAATATGGTTGTGTAAACGCTTAAACAACGCTGGAAAGTGGGCCTGCGATCGACTTACAGAAGATGCCGATTTTGCCAAAAAAATCATCTTTTCAGATGAAGCTCATTTTGATCTTGGTGGGTCTGTAAACAAGAAAAATTGTCGCATTTGGGGCACAGAAAACCCGCACGCATACATTGAAAAGCCGCTGCACCCAAAACGAGTCACTCTTTGGTGAGGATTTTGGACCAGAGGCATAATTGGGCCATTTTTCTTCGAAAATGAGCAAGGAGTGGCCGTTACAGTCAATGGCGATCGTTATCGGGCCATGTTGTTCACAAAAATTGAAGAGGAGGATATTGGCAATATTTGGTTTCAACAGGACGGCGCTACGTGCCACACAGCCGAAGCTACACTCGATGTTTTGCGCCCTGTTTTTGAAGATCGCATTATCAGCCGCAGAGCTGATGCCGTTTGGCCACCTCGGAGCTGCGATTTGACACCGTTGGACTATTATTTGTGGGGTGCCCTCAAAGATAAGTGTAACGCCGACAAGCCAGAGACAATTGACGCTTTAAAGGACAATATTCGTGAAGCCTTTCTTGAAATACAGCTGCATACAATCGATAATGTGCTTAAAAATTGGACCGATCGTGTAGGCTACTGCATGGCCAGCCGAGGCAGTCATTTGAATGAAATTATTTTCCATTATTAACCGGAAGGATTCACTTTCAAATAAAAAAAGAAATTTGAGAAAATATTTAGTAGTTTTTTTTATAGAATTTAAAAAGTAAAAGTTATTTGGCGGACCCTTTATAATATAAATAAAAAAAAAATAAACTGGCCATTTCCACCATTGGAAGAACTTTGACCTAGCTTCTTTTGATCAATTGTGTTGTGCGTGTTATCAAATGATCGAAGAGTCAACATATCCTGACATACTGAAGATTCACAAAGTGACTCCTATTCCTAAGGGTGTTCAGTCCAATGCAATACAAAACTTTCATCCAATTTCAATTCTATCTTTAATCGATCAAATTTTTGAAAAGTTAATGTATGAGCAGTTAACAGATGATCTGGAAAGGAATTATGGTTTGTTTGATTGGCAATATGACTTTTGGAAAGGTATTGGAACTGAAGAGACAGTAGAGAATGTTGTTGATTATATTTGATGATGGTTACAAGGGCGTTGCTGGTGTTTTCTTTGACTTCTCGAAGGCGTTCGATTTAAACTGGTTATACCTGGGCTTATCTCTTCAACTCTAGATCTTTTAAAGCAATATTTAAGTAACAGAAAGCAATTTGTTCAAATCTATGGGGCTAAAAGTAGTATGTTGCCTGTGACGTATGGCGTCTCGCAAGATAGTGTCCTTGGGCCTTTACTTTTCAAAATCTACACTAATGACGAGGGCTAGGATTTCGATGACATGTCATCTTTTTTTCTACTGCTTCTAAGACATATCCTGCTTATTGAAAACGTCCATTTTTTGTTTCCTAAATTCCAAGTATGAAAAGTTTTTAGGACATTTTTTCGTCATTTTCATAGTTTTTAGTTTTCAGGTCATTTTTACTAGATTTAGGACATTTTTTGGTCATTTTTAGAGATTTTTAAGTTATTTTTATTGTCATTTCTGGACGTTTTTAATATTTAGAGCATTTTTCGGTTTTTTTAAGACATTTTAGTGTAATTTTTAAATATTTTTTTTTTTCTTTTTCGTACTAAAAAATGCCAAAATGCAAATTTTTAAACATATTCCTTTAATATTAGAGTCCCTTCAATCAAAAAAATTACCTCTCAACAAAGGAGTAGCTTTTTTATAGACTTCGATGAAAAAAAAGCGCTGCGCGTGGTGAAACTTACGAAAGGGTATGTAGAAAAATAAAACAAGTGCTAGATAAAAACTCAGGATATGCTAGTATGAAATAAATTTTAATTTAGTAATGTTTTATTTTTAAGGCTATATTTTTAGTTTATTTTTTATGCAAATGTTTGCGGTTTTTAGGTAATTTTTGTAAGTTTTTAGGTAATTTTTGTTATATTTTTAGGTAATTTTTTGCAGTTTTTTAAGACATAAAAATCCGAGCCCTGCTAATGACATAAAAAACATACATTTTAATGGCAAACTGTTCATGTTTGCTGATAGCGTATGCCTTTTTTATAAATATAAACATTTTGACGTACTAAGAACACAAATTGAGTATGATGCTGCAATTCGTTTAGAAAGAAAACAAAAATTGATACTGCAATTCTTAAACAAAGAAAAAACAAATTCAGTAAGATTTAAGCCATCAAATTACAGAAATGATGACGTCTTCACTGCACAAATCGACCAAAATAATATCCAAAAGTCTGAAAGTGCTAAATACTTAGGAATGACCTTGAGCCAAAATGTGAAGTCGGATTGTCACATCAAAAGATTGAAAAGTATGATATCATCAGGAATTGGTTTCTTGTACGAATTTAAAAATAATTTGAATACAGAAACAAAAATTATGCTTTATCCAATCCCTGGTTCATTCTTACTTAACTGACTCACTTAACTGACTTGATAGTAAAAGTAATTCTGACTTGAAGTCCTTGCAAATAGCTCAGAACAAGGCCCTCAAAGTTGTTTTTGATCTTCCATGGAGACATAGTACAAAGAGTTTATATAAAGATTTTGTTAAAAATGTACTTCCGGTAAAAAGTCTATATAAGCTTCAACTCTTATTACAGGTTTTTAAAAACTTACGTGGTATAGGAACACATACCCTATAATTTCAGCAAATCATGGTGCACACAAATCGAGTTACGAGGGAAGCGTTGCATCTTCAAGTAGCCAGATGTTGTTTGGAATAAACTAAGCAACGTGTCTGTTTGGCTGGACCAAACGAGTATAACAAACTATCTAACAACTCCTTGAAGAGCATCCAATCTCTGTCTAACTTCAAATTAGATTTAAAATTTTTTTTATTGCAAATCACTGATTCACTTCTAGCGTTTTGAGACATCCAACTAGCAATAATTAACCCTATTACTGCCAGGCAGTGACTGTGGGTCACTACTGAATTTCGAACGAATATAAAATATTTAAAACACATTTTATAGCAAAATCAGTTTAATGTCTTTTATTATTGGTCACTACGTTATTGTTATACACAATAAATTTTTTATTATGTTTTGATAATATTAACTTATTATACATAGATTGAAAAATATCATTAACTGCCATGTAGTGACTCTAAGACACTATAACGACGATCTTATGTGTTAGCTTGTGCTCGAGTAAAAATTGTTTTGCATATTGCTTATTCATGTCAAAACATGATTTGTCAAGGTAGAATATTTGCATTGATGATTTGAAAGTAAATAAAATCATTTTCGTATTGCATAGGTACAAGTACACATGATATACAATAGTTATTATCAGAACAATATTCAGTAGTTATAAAATTATTATTTTTACTAGCAACATGTCTGGAGCAAGAAGAACAAGACATCTAACGGATGCAGAAACTAGAAACGCTATGGAAGAGGAAGATGATGAAAGTTAATTGGAAGACATTGCTGAAGATTGTGATGAATCTTACATATCAGATAGTGAAATAGATGTTTTGGAAACTGCATCCGAATCGGAGGCTGAAATAAGCACCAAATCTGCTGAAGAAAGTGAAGGTGGACACAATAATGATGAAACATTTATCGGCAAAGATAGAGCAGAGTAGTCTTCAATTCCACCAAATTTTCAAGGCCAAGACCCAGCTCAAAACATCATCCGAGGCAAAGTAAGTGTAATAGAGTTACGACCTAGAAAAAACATCGATTGTCCTGTGGATGCATTTTTCCTATACTTCACTGATGCAGTAGTAGAAATTATTGTAAAATACGCAAACTTGGACGGGGACCTACTAAAATCAACATAGTGGGCAAAAAATGGAAGATGGCCGATATGTTGGAAACTCAAGCGTTCATAGGATAATTGATCTATACTGGTTCATGCCGACAATGTGCCACGTCTTATTGCATACGTCTTAAATGCCACGGCTTTTGCGTTTTGATAACAAATCACTACGATTAACTCGCATACTAAAAGATAAATTGGCGGCAATTAGGGATATTTGGAATATTATCAACAGAAAATTGCGAGCGGGTTGTAATTTTACAATAGATAAACAATTAGTATCCTTAAGAGGTAGGGTATCATTCTGTCAGTATATACTGCCTTCTTAGCATATAAGGATAATGTAACATGGAAAGTAAATTTGGTGGATTTTCGATTTTTCAGCACCAGCTACCCGCTATATGGCATTCCATAGCTCGGAAAAGAAGGAACGAGCCGCATAATTAAGCTCCCTACTCAAGTTGTCGAGATGATATGTAAATCTTTTGAAAGGATAAAGAAATTTTTTTTAAAAACTCACAAAAGATTTAGTCCTTTCAAAAAAATGGCACCGAAGTAAGATGTTTTTGCCGAAATCTAACGTGCTTTGAATGCATAAACAGTACAATCAAAGAAGAGACGACAATATTACTGCTTCCCTTATAAAAAAGGACAATCTTCTTAGCAATACTGTGGTATATGTCAGAAATCCGTGTGTAACGAGAATTCACAGAAAAATGTGATTATCAATGTCACAAGTCAAAAATGTGACAATTCCATCATTATTTATTAAAGTTTTTTGTTTTCCAATAAATTTACATATTAACTTATTTAGTAACCGAAAAATTTATTGTTTCTTTAAAAAATGATTAAACAATAGATAAATTTTAACAAATTTAAATTTTTCATTAATATGGGGCAAATTAAAAATTTAAATTTGTTAAAATTTATCTGTTTTTTAATAATATTTTAAAGAAACAATAAATTTTTCTGTTACTAAATAACGCCTTAAAAAATCAAAACTAAAATTAAAAAGTAAATATAAAATAAAAAACTTAAATATATTCACTAAATGTACGATATTTAGTGGCTTTGTTACCCTGCAGTGAAAAATAGTACTAGTAATGAATTTAACTAGTTAACTTACTTGTCCTTATCGCCCTTATCTGATGAACGGTTTGGATTTTATGCCGAAAAACGCATCAAAATTTTCAAACCCTTATATCTCTGAAAATATACTAGCACAAAGGTGCCTCAAATCATACCAGTAAAAAGCCTAGTCTCGATTATACTAGTACAGGGTGGGGCAAAAGTTGCGAAGGGATTTGAAAAATTAATAACTTTTCTAATTAATTTTTTTTTTCTTTTTAGGACTTATAAAATAAATCTGGGAGATCAATTATGGAAGGTTACAACGTTATCCAGCGAACCAAAATCATAGAACTTTATTTTGAACATCATCGATCAATAATTCAAACTCAACGAGCCTATCGTCGTCATTTTAATGTGCGGAATTCACCATCCGAATCAATGATTCGACGCTTAGTGACACGTTTTCAGGAACAAGGCTCAGTGAGGAATCTTCCACGAAGCGGAAGACCACATTCTGTAATTAGTGAAGCAAATATTCAACGCGTTCTGGAGAGTGTTGAGGAGAATCCTGAAATATCAACTCGAAGGCGCTCTGCTGAGCTGCAAATGTCTCGGCGGTCTTTACGCAGAATATTAAAGGGAAATTTACATCTTTTCCCATACAAGGTGCAGTTAGTGCAATAACTTAAGCCAGGAGATTCCCAAGAACGAATAATTTATGCAGTTCGCTTCCAAGAATTGGCCAGAGAACATAATGATTTCATTCATCATCTGATAATGAGCGATTGAAGCACATTTTCAATTAAATGGTTTTGTAAACAAGCAGAACTGCAGAATATGGGGTATTGAGAACCCAATAGTGGTTCATCAGAGACAATTAAATCCACTTAAATGTACAGTATGGTGCACAATTACGTCCCAAAGAATTATTGGACCATTCTTTTTCGAAGTCTTCGCATTTGAAGATCGGACTTAAGGAAGCAAAGTTATAACGAAAAAACGGTTGTGGTGGTTCATACAGGGTGCCTTAAAAAAAAATTTGTATGCCCACGTAATTCTCTCGAGGTAAGCTTTCATATGAGGGGCGGACTTTTTAAACTTTTTTTTGCGACCCACTCTAGTGGCCTGCCCGTTCGCCGGATTTAACAGCACCAGATTATTTCCTTTGGGGATATTTGAAAGAGAAGGTGTATATCAATAAACCCAGAACACTTGCACAGCTCAAAGAGAATATTCGAGCCGAAATAAGAGCGTTGCAGCCAGATACTCTGACTCGTGTCATGGAAAGTGCTATTAATAGAGCTCAACTTTGCGAGGCTGAAAATGGTGCTCACTTACCTGACGTAATCTTTCACACCTAAATTTAAAAAATCTCCCAATATCATATTTTATTATTTTGTAAAAAAAAATTAAAATATAAAAAAATTAATGACTGTTTTAAACCCCTTCGTGACTTTTGCCCCACCCTGTATTTTACTGGTTTAAAAGTTACTACTATCACAACTGGTTCAAATTATGCCAGTAAAAATACTACCTCAATTCGTATCGAAAATAGGACAATTGTCTTTTCCTATGACATCAACACAGAAAAATAACCAGTTTGCGCAATGTAAAAAGCGTTTGACCTGAACTAGTACAGGTATTTTTTGACCTAATATATTAACTAGTATCCTTCACTGCAAGGTAACACATATAAAGTTTTATTTTATTTCAATAAAATAAATTAATTCTCCATATATTTTGTATAAGTGTCTCTAAGTCACTACGTGGTAGTTTAAGTTAGCCAAATAGCATGGCTAATTGGTTAGCCAATATGCATATATATATATTTTGAATGGATTTTGCTCAAAGTAGGTATACAATGTATACAACACATATTAAGGCCCCTATTATGTATTACAACTCAACTTAAGTTGACTAGATTCAACTAATTTCTTTTCTCATAATTTATTACATACATTCCAGTTGAACTATGTTGTTTGAAAATTCTTAAAAGATTAAGGCAAACTACATGGTTCAACTAAAATAAATGTAATACGTTATATGAAAAAAATTTAGTTGAATCTAGTCAACTTAAGTTGAGTTATTTTACATAATAGGGGCCTAAGTGTATCCTAGATTAGATTGTAACATACTTATTTTTTGCCACCACCCTTTCGAAATTTTTCAAGTAACGGTAATTTTGTCATATAATACTTTTTATCATCGGAATTTTTTGTGTACTTAATTTTAAAAAATTTTTGTTTATTTTTTAAATCAAATATACTCTCATTTCTTAAAAATTAAAAGATTTTTAGTATAACGACTTTTTTATATAGCATCGTTACCTAAGAATGAGAAAAAACGACATGAAAATCATAGTTTTGACTTTCGATGCAAATTTCATTCAAAATTTTTTTGTTCATAAGTTCAAAAAAACCACTTCACAAAAATGGTTTGAACTGTACTGTTCATAAATATACGTCAGTATATTTATGATTTTTTCAAAAAATGTCCAAAATATTGACTTTGTACTCTAAAAATGACTCAAAAATTGTTTATATTGTAAAAATAAAATCAAGTAAAAAATGCAAATCTATACCTACTAACTTTCATATGACAAAGCATTTAATTGCAAAAATTCTTCCAGCTAAGAGCAAAAATTATTTTCGTGTTTTTGTCATCAAAACAACAAGGGTACACCTACCCCCTTTGATTTTTTTCGCGAAATTAGTTTTTTCCAAAAGATTAGCAGGCAGTTTTGTATAAAAATGTTTTAAGGTAAGAAAACAGTTTTGACATTATCTATTTGTGTCATTGGCGTCGGAAAGGGGGGGAAGTTTCCCCCCACTTTTTTAGCTAGATAAACAATTTAAAAAGAAAACTTCAAAAGTTATTCAAAATGTCAGTTTTTTTTGCAACGATAATATTTTTGTGTTAGATATTTTCCTCTTCTTTCTCTCTTCTTCATAAGCATGCTTGCGGATAACCATTTTCTTTCTCTGTGTTTGCAAAAAGATAGAAGAAAATGTAGAGTTTCTACTGCAAACCCACCACTTCAGTTTAAAAGCACCCTTAAATATGTAGCTTAATACTGTAATATTGTAATCGAAGCCTTCAACGGAAAAGTGCCTTCTGAAAAAAATCTAAAAACAAAACTAGATCTTTATGCATATGACTCTGATGTGAGCGACCTCCACGCGCAACTTAAATTGCTGAAGCAATTGCCTGGCCAAACACCTTCAAATTGTAGTGGCGTTGTATCCCAATTTGCAAAAAATTCAGATACTGTAAAAAAAAACTATTAAATGAAGTTGAAAATCTTATTGCTTTGCTTTTAACTGTGCCTGATAAGCAGCTTCATCTGAGCGTTTTTTTGTGCACTAAGACGACTTAAAACGTATCTTCGAGTAACTAAGACACATAAACGACTCACTCATGCGGCACCTATACACATTCACAAAGATAAAACCGAAGAATTAAATTCGATGGAGGTGGTGAAAGAGTTTGTTTCTCGCAAGGATAGAAAGAAACATTTTGGAATAATTTAAATTGATATAACTTTTTGTACCTTATTGCATTTAAACCATGTAAAGATATACCTAGTCTTGCTTTATAAAAGCAACCATTATTTCTTATATTTTCTTATTACCATATGAAAGATCCTTTAAAGAATCATCTCTAATATTGAAATTGGAAGAACTTTTAAAAATAATGAAATTTTAATATTGTTATATATTTTATATTTTTTTATTTTAAACTAAAATAAAAAATTTGTGTATTCACATTCATGTTTCATTGAAGAAATTTTAGTGAACTTTTTTTGCACCACCATTTGTACTGCCCCCCAGATGAAATTCGCTTCCGACGCGCTTGATTTGTATCTACATGTTTTTAACACCAGAGGCTGCTGTAGTAAAAATGTTTTACAAAATCACCAAAAACTCCTAAATATTAATTATTTATACAAGGACTTTAAAAAAATCAGAAGGGGAAGAACAATATCCGCCCTGCTAGCTAGTACTTTCATAATGTTTATAAATACGAAGTAAGATTATTTCAAAGTGATTTTAAAAGTTGTTTCTTACCGTTCTTTTTTATATATTAAAAACATTAATTTTTAAAACATTATATCAAAAACAATGGACGTGATTGGAAAAAATTTGTTTATCAAATCAAATGAATGGCTCTGAGATATTGTAATAATGTGTTATGCCACCAATTCGCTTTTTTAAGCTCGATTCATAACTGATGAATAACCCGAATCGACTGAAGAGATTTCGGCTATTCCGTAAAAAATGTCGAACACATTTGTAAAAGTTTCTTTTTACCATGTTTACACTAAAATAAATTTACTTTTTCAAAATTTTAAAGTTGATAATTTAAAAAAACTTTAGAATCGGTAATGTGATTAGTCAAAAAACAAATTGATTACTCTCTTTTGTCTTAATTTTCATTACTAAGCTTTCACACAGTTTTATTTTATTTTTTGTATCCAATTTTAAACGTTTTTAAGGATCTTGCTGCTTAGAAACAATTGTTGGTTTTTTCAATGAAATAAGCCCACTTTTACTTTTCTCTCACCTAATGCTCAAATTTTGCAACGTGTTTTCACTTCATTTGCAAATTCGACCTCGTTACTCAAAACACAATAAATAATTGCCAAAAATGTAATTATTTTCATTTTCCGTGTCACTTACTTTTTCCGGAAACCATGGCGTCACGAATGGCATTTGAAATGTATTGCTGTAGGAATGCAGTGTATCAAATGAGTCCGGTGAAACAGCGCCAAGCATCGAGTAGACGCCACGCGAAAATTGATTGCAAACTGTAGTAAATGAAAAAGGAAAAAAAATGAGATAAAAAATAATCAGAAAAATATATACTCGTAAAATGAAATGGGTTGAGGAACATTTTTAAAAAGTACATTGCAATTAATCATAGAATTTTAATGAATGTTGCTGTATTTTATTTTGTTTTTTTTTTTTCAAATGTGAATTTAACCTACTTAAACGTGACAGTTTGAAGGCATCCGCTGTGTTGATGACGTCCACGTAGGCCTGCAATTCGAAGCGACGCGATGAAACGTTGAGATTGTGATTCAACATGGCATACTTAAAGGCTGATTGGACCTCATCGGTGCCTTGTTCGAAAATAGCGCCTGTGGGTAGAAAGAGAAAAAAAAAAGATGTAAAAGAATACGATGTCAAAATGAGGGCAATATTCGGTCAATTTCTATATGTTTGTGGAAAAATACAAGTCTTAAAGGTATGAGGCAGCAAAATGGATGTTAGCCCTAATTAATTGGTTGTGTAAATTAGAGATATTTTTATAAAAAAAAACAAAAATTTAGTGCTCTAATAAAATATCACTCATACATACTTCGTTTTTTATTTAAATTTCAAATGTAATTCACTTTGACTATGTGGATAGAATATAGTGTTGTGGACATGTTGACAGAATTTATTTTATGCCATATAGATAGATATGTATTGGAAAGCCATCCGCTCTAACAATTAATTAATTTAAAGTCTGTATAAATCTAAGTGTCACTTATACGTCGCACAGCTGTTGATGGGCGGAAAAAAGTCAATTTTTAAAGTTTATATTTCTCAAAATGTAAACATGCTCATCTTAAGAAAAATGTTCAAACATTAACTTCATGTTCAAACATTACTTTTACCATGACTTTAAAAATATAAATCGTTTTGCTCTTTTACAAGATCTACTTACAGTTCAATGGAATGAAGTTTGGAACAGTAAAACTGTTGATGAAAAGTTACTTTTTTTTTCATTTATTATTAATAGGTTATTTTCCAATCATGTCCCCTCTCGTAGTGTCACCATAAAAAATGCCTCCTGCCTCGATTCAATAACCAAGTTTAAAACGCTTTAAACAAGCGAAATAAACTACACAGTTTGTGGAAAAATTACCCCACAGTTGAAAATTGGGAAAACTACCGATTAGCTAGAAATGAATCAACACGTATCTTAAGACACTCAAAAAAATTGTATTTCTTCTCCAAACTTAAAACATCTCCTTCTTCAAAAGATTTGTGGAACAATGTCAAAAATCTTGGTATTTGTAGCAAAACATAATCTGAATGTCGTATTGACCCTGATCTTCTTAATAATTTTTTCTTGTCTGGCACGCAGAACTCCGTTTATATAAATTTTTCAAATCCAACACAATATGTTGAACAAATGTTTGAGTTTTCTGCAGTAAGTGAAAGCGATGTTGGAAAATGCGTTCAAAAAATTAAATCAAATGCACTCGGAGCAGATGGAGTTCATATTAAATTCATAAAAGAAATCTTACCATTTATTCTCAGTCCACTGACACATATTATTAACCACTGTTTTACAACATCTTGCTTTCCAAGTTCTTGGAAAACTGCAATTGTTCTTCCTGTTCCCAAAAAAAAACAGCAGCGAATGAGCCCAATGATTTTAAGCCAATTAGCCAATTTTGTCGTCATTATCAAAAATTTGTGAATCTCTAAGGGCTTATCAAATATCAAGCTACCTATTGCAAAATAAGCTGTTATCTGCTCGCTGGTTTCCTCGCTGGACATAGTTGTTCTACTGCTATGATTAAGATTTTGGACGATATAAGAAACTTGTATGACAATGGATCAGTAACTCTGCTATGCTTACTCGGTTTTTTAAAAGCGTTTGACACAGTTAATCACCATTTACTATGTTATAAGCTTAAATATAAGTATGGTTTTAGTGACAGCGCTGTGTTACTCCTGAACAACTATCTTTCCTATCGAGTACAGAAAGTAAGGGTCGGTGAAAATTGTCCAAGTCTTTCGTCTGTTTGCAGTGGGGTTTCCCAAGGATCGGTTCTAGGTCCTCTTTTATTCTCCATTTTTACAAATGATATTTTCAGCGTTTGCAGGCATTCGTCCATGCATGCTTATGCTGATGATATTCAGATATATCTCTCACGTAGAACTGGTCTCATGGAAGACCTAGTATTCAGGCTTAAAGAGGATCTAGAAAGTATAAGTCAGTGGGCTGTTAGTAATGGGCTTCAACATAATGCTGTGAAATCATTTGTATTACCCATCAGCAAAGATAATGTCTTCTTTGAAGATATACCGGACCTTATTTTAAAAGACCAAAAGCTAAGTTTCGTCAGCAAAATCAAAAATCTAGGTTTTCATATTAATTCTACACTTACCTGCAGTGACCACATCAACAGTGTGATTCAAAAAGTATATTATATTCCTTGTAATCTAAGAGTTTCAGCTGATTATACGCCAGTTGAATTGAAACATAAGCTTGTTCTTCAACTAATACTACCTATAATTACTTATGCAGAATGTGTTGATAGCAATTTGGAGTCCTGATCTCAATTAAAATTAAACTTAGCATTTGACCAGGTTACACGATATGTTTATGGGCTGCGAAAATTTGATCATATATCTCAGTTTAAAAAATCTATTCTTGGAAGTGATATTATTAACTATCTCAATGCTAGAAATTGTATCTTTAAAACGCCTCCTTATTTGTTTGAAAAAATTCGATTTGGTCACTCAACAAGAAGTTTTATGCTGACCCCACCGAGTTTCAACTACCTCAATTCCACAAGATTATTTTTTATGAATGCCACTCGTCTTTGGAATTCCTTACCGAGTCATGTAAGAGCTTTAAAGGAAATAACAAGATTTAGACTTGCCGTATTTCAACATTTTGCTTCTTAATAACTATTAATAAATTCGCCAGTTTTCTTTAAATCTATACTTTCTTCTTGTCACTTTTTTGTTCTCACTTAATAACTTGAATTGTATACTCTATCTGGATTTCTCCATTTCTACTTAACATTAAGATTAATTTTATAATAAGTTTAATTGCTTAAATTAGGTTTAAGAAAATCTTTAATTTGTATAATCCTAAAAATATTGTTCCAACTTGTACATTAAAAGAACTAAGTTCTTATCGTACTATAAATAAATAAATAAATAAATAAAAATTAACTCCCGATTCACAGATTTTAATTTAAAGGTATTCTGAATAATTTGACCTTTTATTATATGATTTTAATACGTTCACATTATTTGTATCTTTGTGATTTATTTACAAGCACAAATTCTTTTCATAAGTTTTTATATTCATTCGATAAATTTTCAATTTAAGTAAATTTTAAAGCCAACTCTAACTTTAAAGATAAATATCTTTGTCCGACTGAGTCCATCCAAGGACTAAAGGGTATCATCGTAAATGGAATATGTACCTTTGCATTTATATAAAATGTAGATGTGACCACTTTCGACCCCGAAACATAAAAACAGTTTTGTTTACTAACCCTGAACTTATGATGCGTTTGACCTTCGTGATAAAATTACTTAAAACCATAACCTAATAGTAAGATTGCTGTGTGTGTTTGCGTGTGAGTATCGAGCAGATTAACAAACGAGTAGACGAGTGCAGAATTTTCTCTTTCTCACTTTGTGTGCCTCTGTTTTTGACAAGTTGAAATTTCGTTAAAACGCATTTGTTATTTAAATTTGTGTGTTTGTTTTAAATCATACGTGAAAATCTTTATCAAAATAAAGTTTTCAGTAATGAAAGCTGCGGGAAATGTGTGCAATACTGTGTTATCTGATGTTAGAATTTCAAAAATTTTTTTTAATCTAGGATTGACCAAAAGAATGTGTTTTTATTAATTGCTTTTTGTGTTAATGCTGGCAGTAGTAACCTTCACCTGGTATGCTCATCCTGAATAAAATACCTGGACTCGTGGGGTACATACAAACCCCAGTGATTAAAACCTTTGTAAAAATTTAAATATTGATTATTTTGTCTCAAAGAAATTTAAAAAAAAAGGTCAGCGTTCATCTAAAATCCGGAAAACTAGAAAAAAATTTCAAACAAATCAAAACGAGTGGGGTACGTACATACCCCACGAGGGCAGGTGAAGGTTAAGGGCTAGCTGATTTCGAGTCTGATGTTAGAATTTGAAAAAGTTTTTGTCACTATGTTGAACCCTAAATATGTGTTTTATTGTTTTATACTCTTTGTACATGCACTGATCGCTGATTTCGAATCATATGTCAGAATTTAAAAATAACTTTGCACACTAGAGGCGTGTTTTCTTAAATGTGTTCCTTAAAAATGTGTTTTCTCCTTATTTTCTTCGTATATGTGCTAGCAGTTTAAGGGATTGCTAATTTCGAACCTGATATAAGAATTAAATTTTTTTTTTTTTTATGGTTTTTATGGACCCTAAAAGTGTGTTTTGTGGCTTTATACATTTCTGGTCGCTGATTTCGAATCTGATGCTAGAATTTTAAAAATTTTTTTGAAACTGGGGTGTACCCTAAATGTGTGTTTTTCGCATTATACTCTTTGTGTATGTGCTGGCAGTATTAACCCATTGAGAACGATGATGCCATATGACATCACTAAGTCGGATGTCACAAAGTTAACGGGATCACATACAAAGTAGTCACATTTAAACGAAGGTCAAAGTAAGCTGATTCGTATAAAATATGTCCCGTCTTTAATGGGTTAAGGTGTTCGAATCTTATGTTAGAATTTAAAAAATGTTCGATACTAGCGCGGACCCTCAAAAGGTGTTTTTATTTTATTCTCTTTGTAAATGCAGTGGTAGCCGATTTCGAATCAGATGTAAGAATATTTTACACTAGAGTGGACTTTTAAAATGTGTTTTTTATACTCTTAAGTAATTTCAATTTTCAATCCAACTTTATAATCAATTCATGGTCCATACGAGGAACACGATAAATGTTTAATACTCAACGCCTTATTGCGTCATGAATAAAACATCGCTGGCAACATAATTGCCTATTTTTATCTCTCATAAGAATTCTACATTTTATTTTCAATAAATAAAAATTTTTTTCTTAAATATATGAAACTTTTTGATTTGATTGCTTATTTACATTATTTGTCTTGAAAAATTATATAAAACTAGAGGGCCCGAAGGACGTAGTCCTGCCCCAATTTATTGAATGTGTTTGTGATCCTTTTGTGAGCTTGTGAGAAGTTTGGAAGTGTCGTAATAAGTAGCCATTCGAGGATTACATGCCAGACGTTTCCTTTTGAAACTCTAATGCGTAACGATCAAAATCTTATCTGATCAGATACATAGCATTTTACTTGATTTTTGTGTGACTAAATTCAGCTTGGTAGCATTTTTATATGTAGAGTGACTGCAACGTTGACCCACAGCAACCGTAATATAAGTGGTGGCTTCCAATCCAAATGAGTTCAAGAACTCCGTTGGATAATTTATTGCTTCGTCCGGATTAGTCACACAATCAATTTCGGGCGAAGTATGGGAACACAACCGAATCTTTTAAACAATTGCCAAAAAAATCCTGAACTCCTCATGAATTTATTTTAAAAATTTGTACTACAGTGACCTCTGGTGTTCAAGATGGATCAAAATAAAAAGCCATAAAACACTCACCGTACCCAAAAACTCTGCTATATTCATATTATTATTATAATGTTAATGGGAAAAATTAGTTTAGGAATTTTCGGCAATTTTGTAAAAGTTTTGTATTATAGCGCCCTCAGGTGTTCAAAATAGACAAAAATAAAAAGCGATGAAACAATGACCGTATCTAAAAACTCCTATATACAAATTTGTATGTTAATTGTATTAGCAGTTAAGGCGTTTTTGACAGATTTGTAAAGAATTTGCACTATAGCGCCCTCTGGTTTTTTTCCAATTTTCTTGACGTAAAAACTTTTCTTGGGTGAAGATAAGCACAACCAAAAAAAGAAGCCCAAATCGGACGATCCGTTCTCGAGTAATGAGCGTTCTCACGTATGTCACTCATAGAAAAACCCACAGTATAGAAGTAAAACTTCTCAGCTTTTACTCACACAACACAAAAAAAAAAAAATAGAAAATAAATGACTAAATTTTAAACTAATACAACCAAAACCGTCCGAAATAAAGCATTTTTATGAATTTGTGGTCGGTAAAAGAGGCAAAACTTTTTTCCTTAAACCATTTTGTACTCAAAACAAATCGACTGCCAAAATTTCAACTCAATTTAGGTTATACCTGGCGCAGTTTGCTTCACTCCACTCTTATCCTTTGAAAAGAGGGCGTAACTTTTGTGAAAAGTGAGTTAACTATAAGGTTGGTTGGTTGGTTGGTTTAGATGGTGATTCTACATACAAGTAGGATCCAAGTAGCTCTAGTGAGCCGTTTTGATACCATAACCTCATGTTTCTGTTTGTTGGGTGGGTAACGCACTGTTAGGTTATAACCATCCGGTGCGGTTGAAGAACGTTAGGAGATTGGTGATTTTTGTTGTTGAAAGTTCCTCTAGGAACTATAATGTGACCACGCTCATTTTTAGTACAGTGTCTGAAAGTAAGCATATAAACTATATTACAAAATTTTAGTTTAATACGATCAAAACCGTCCGAAATATAGAATTTTTATTGATTTATGGGCACTAAAAAGAGGTGTGGCAAAAATCGTCCTAAACTATCTCGTACTCGAAAAAAATCGACTCCTAAAAATTTCAGTGCATTCGGCCCAGTAGTGAATTTTAATGATTTATCAAAAAGAAGGCGTGGCTAAAGAGTGACCACGGCCCTTTTTTCTACAGTTCCCGAAAGTAACCATAAAATGAAATTACTAAATTTTAGTCTTATACGACCAAAACTGCGTGAAATATACATTTGGCAGCAGTAACCATATAAGCTAAATTTTCAGATTTTAGTGCAATACGATTAAAACTGCCTGATATATAGCATTTTTATTAATTTGTGGGCGGTAAAAGGGGGTGTTGTAAACAATTTTCCTAAACTATCTCGTACACATCTACACCTACACGCTATCTGTCACCCTTCTGGGGGTTCCAATACAAACATCACAAAAAATAGAAAAATGAAAATATACCAGCGGGAAAAAGCACTCCGAAAGGCCTTTTTGAGTGCTTGCAAGTTACCTGAAAGCATGAAATTGTAGATCCTACGTATGACACACCATTATAATTTAAACATTGTGTGTCATAGGAAAAAAACACTCCAATTTTAGTTTATTTGAATTGATTTAAAAGGCCTCTTTGGAAAGATTTGGGTCAGCAGTTAATTTTTGTTTTCGAGCTTTTTGAACTATTCGCTGGCAAAACAACAACATAAAGTGCTGACGTTTTGCTCCTGGAGAAAGCTGGAAAAAGCACTCTAATTAAGCTTACTTTAAATTGCTTTAAAAGGCCTCTCCTGGAAATCTTTGGGTCAGCAGTTCGTTTTTGTTTTCGAGCTTTTTGAACTGTTCGCTGGCAAAACAACAAAATAAAGGCTGAAGTTTTGCTCCTGGAGGAAGCTGCTGACATGCCGGCCCATTGGGATATTACTAATCTTTCTACTGTCTTCTTGGGATATTACTAATCTTTCTACTGTCTGAACGCTTAAGCAACTGTCCGAACGCTTAAGGCATTTTTATAATAGATGGAAAGGAACGTTATGGAATGTTGAAAAATGTCACTTTATTATCTGTTACATGAGTTTCCTATGATTCCGGTTATAATAAGACGGAACGGAGCGGCACACTACGTTGAGATCTATAAATTTTTGATTTCTTCGCTGCGTTTCATAACGTTTTGAGTAAAAAATTTATGTTAACAAATATTACTATTAATTTTATTCAGCATTTGTTTTGTTTTCCGTATTTTTGATAAAGTTTGATTGAATTCATCTTTGAAAATAATAAGAAAAGAATAATTGGTGGCAGCTGTTTCGAAAAACAATATATTTTAGAAAAAAATAACTCCTCTTCCGTTGTTATTATAATTGCCCTTAAATTTGGAAACGTTTCCTCCCACCTCGATGACATTTGACTCCGTCCCGTTCTGTCTATTATAATCAGCGCTTTCTTCACAGACACGAATTTTGACAACTAATGCGTGTTCTGCACTGTCTTAACAGACTGTCTCGTGTAACCTCCGTGCAAATTCCACCCCACGATATAGTTCATTGCTCGTGCACACAGAAACCATTTGCATTGGCGTCAAAAGCGGGAGGCAAGGGTTTTTTCCCCTGATTATTTATTTGGGAGGGCGGCACCCCCATCAAATCTTTTCTTTCCATTCTAACCATTTTCTTTCTTTAGGTATGCAAAAAGATAGAAAATAGGCATTCGTTGAGTTGGTAGATTGAAGCTAGTGTAAACTGGCACTTTGTAAATCTTATTGTACATTTAAACAGATCTTGACACTCTGGAATCGTTGAAAAATATTGTGATCGAAGCTTTTAATGGAAAAGTGCTTTCGGAACAAAATCTAAAAACAAAACTATAACTTTATGCAGATGACTTTGATGTGAGCGAAGTCCACGAGCAACTTAAATTGCTGAAGCAATTGCCTTGCCAATCGCCTTCAATTTATAGCGGCATTGTTTCACAATTTGAAAAAAATTCGGATACACAGAAAAAACTCTTAATTGAAGCTGAAAAACTTGTTGCCTTGATTTTGACTGTGCCTGCATCAGCAGCTTCATCTGACCGTTCTTTTAGTGAATTAAGACGACTTAAAACGTATCTGCGATCAACTATGACACAGGAACGACGCAATCATGTGGCACTTACACACATTCCCATTAAATTTTATGCAGCTGGTTAAAGAGTTTGTTTCTCGCAAGGACAGAAAGAAACATTTTGGAAGAATTTAAATTTATAGTAAAACTTTTTGTACATAATTGCATTTCAACCATGTGAAAATGTACCTAGTCTCGCTTTATTAAAGCAACAATTTTTTCTTTGAAAAAATTATCTCTTATGACGAAATTGGAAAAACTTTTAAAAATAACGAAATTTTAGTATTTTTATGTAGTTTTATTTTTTATTTTCAAACTGAAATAAAAAATTTGTTTATTCATACTAATGTTTTTTATTTATGCAATTTTGGTGATGTTTTTTTCCTCCGGATTTGTAATGACCCCCAGGTGAAACTAGCTTGTGACTCCCCTGACCATTTGCATATTTTTCACGTGCAGATGTCGCACGTAATGTCAAAGTTGTAGTTGTAATGCGATTACACATTAAAATTAAACAAAAATTAGACTTAAAATGATCGACAAAACCAAATCTAAATGACAGAAGAATCTAATCGACAAACAGTTGACTGAGGTGAGCAATAAACGATCCGAGGGGTACGTGCATGTTTGAACTTTTATGCAATGCATCAATGTGCTTTATTTTAATTTTTCCGAAGCTCACTTACGTGCGGAGGTGATATTCTTAAAAATAGTAAGGGTATTCATCTAAGCGTGTAAACATGTAAAGCGTTTAAACTTTTGATGAGCGATAAAGTGAAAATAGCGTAAATGTGGACAAAATGGCGGCTGCGGCAGCGACAACATTATGACTTTTTTTAAATTTTAAACCTTTTAAAAACCTTCATTTACATAGAAAAATAAATAAAACGTGTTCATATTTACTTCAACTACTTTAAATATTTAATGATTAGCGCCAAAGACAACCCTCATTCACACATGTAGATTTACATGCTAGTTTACACTACAAAATAGGCTCGGAAATGATGTAAACTCACGCCCATACAAATTTTGACAGATCGTTTACGCGCATGTAAGTTCACAAGGTTTACAATGTTTACGGGTCAGTTACATGCTTAGATGAGAAGCCTTAGTATAGTTGCGCAGTTTTGGTTAATAAGCTTCGAACCAATTTAAAATAAAACAACTGATGTATTGCGTAAATGCGTTGACGAAGTATTTTTGCATAAATTTCAATTGTATCTGCAGAGACAGAAAAATTTTTTGTGCAAGGCTTGAATCATCAAAATTAGTTAATTTTTCGTTACGAGACTCGAAGAATTTTACTCTCAACAAAAAGCCGCCTAAGAAGTTTCACTTCAAAAATAAAACTATATAGATTTTGTTAAAGAGTTAAAGAAAAAGCGTAAGAAACTTCGTTCCTTACGGGAGTCCCCCACCTGTACTACTTTCTTTTTTTTTTCAAATGAATCAAACATTTAATCAGTTTTCAAGTCTAATTATAATCGTTCCTATGAAATTTTAACAATCTCCATTTTTGATAATTTTTGAAAAAATAATCCGTAAATTTTTTTACTTTTTTTCAAAAATTATAATGCTCAATTCTTCTCTGCATCTGATAAAAAAAAAAATTAATTCTATTTTTCTGGTTCCAAAGATACAAATTTTTTCCAAAAAACCACCTTCTTTGGCCACTGTGCGTCGTGCGTCACAGAGCAATTCGTGCCTTTATGTTTCTTTTAGCGCGTTTAAAATTTTAATAAAATTCCATTATTTACAAAAGCTTTTTCAGTTCATTATTTACATCATTCACGCCCACTAGCTTGCTTTGGTTTATAAATGCTTTCGCTTCAAGTACAAAATTGTCAGCTGTCACTCATGTTGCCTTAGTTGGCTGTTACTCAAACAAAATGCGAGTGAGCGCAAAACTTTCTAATTGCTTTAAATTGTTTGAGCTTTTTGCTTTTGCAAGCTTCACTTTTTAAAAAAATACATATAAGTCTGTTAAAGTTAACTTAAAATTGGCAGCACTTTATTTGACATACCCTGTTACATGCACTTAGTTTTCATTGATACGATTAAAAAAAATAAAGAACTTTTGGTTCACTTTGTCTAAATTTTTGTTGCTTCTTTAAAAAAATAATAAATATGATAAAAATGTTTGATTAAAATAGCGTAAGCCAGCAGCCAGAGCTTTTGAAAACTTTGTTGACAGCCTAAAAAAGCTGCGCTACTAAAACTAAGCCATGTGTATGGGTAAAAACAGCGAAAAGAGAAAAAAAAAATATTATGATGCTGAAAAGTTTGTTATTGACTTTGTTGTAATTTGATGAAAAACAAAAGTTATTTTCTAAATTTTTGGGTTTATCTGCTGATGCGGCAAACAAACAATGTGCTGGCAGGTTTTTATATTGTTTTCCTTTATACTTTGTTGTTATTGTTGTTGTTGATATTTATGCACTGGAATAGTTTAGTTACTTTGCATATTGGCTAGCACAGCTTTTGACTATGTTTATTTTTGTAATTTCGTTCGAACTTTAGAATTTATGAAAATTATAAATTTTTTGCAATATTGCAATAAAGTTGTCAGGCTTTGAAGTAACAATAATAACCAAATGTTTTTTTTGTAGGGATATGTTTTTAAAATGAATGACAATTTGTTGTTACTAAATGTTTTAATAAAAATTCAAGTCCTGAGAATAGCCTGTGTAAGGTTTTCTTTATTTATTTTTTTGATTAAATTTTGAATTTAAAATTGCGTAAAATTGTTCGTTTTTAGAAACAAGGCTTACTTATTTTGAAAATACAGTTATAAATTGTTATTAAAACGTAATCATAACTAAAAAAGCAGATATTTTACACTAATTTTGTAACAACTTAGTTCGCAATTAGACAAAAAAATATGTTACAAAAGTATTGCTGGTACAAACTGAAGTAGCACGCTACAGGATAAAACATAATTGTGACATCCAGAAAACCTATTTTTATGTTACATGTCAGTTAAATGAATGTTAATATAACAAATAATTTGAACAAGTTTAAAAAATTTTGTCATAAAATGTCAAATGGTATAAATATTTCTGATTAATACAAAATAAGTTCTTAAAAATTTTTAAAATATTTTGCATAAGTATTCCTTAATATAATTTTCATTGAACCAGTGATCATTTTTTGAAGTGTATTTTATAAGTCCAAGACATATTGGAATAAAATAAAAAAATGTTAAATTAAATTGAAAAACGTCATGATTAATATACCTATATTTTCCAACAAACGCCATTTTAACGTTTAATGTTGGTGTTTTAATTCAGGAAAACTCACGCGTAACCCAAAAACTGAAATTTTTTAAATAATTTGGAAATAAAAAAATTTCTAAATTTAAATTTCAACGAAATAATTTGTAATATTTAGCAAATACATTTTTTAAAGTTCCTAGTGTCAAATTGTACTGAATATTATTAAAGAAAATAAGAAATACTAAAGATAAATGCATTTAAATTTTTTTCAATCAAACTTCATAGTAAAGAAAATTAAATTAAATATGACGAGTATGTAATTTTTCGAAAATTTGTGCCCATTGTTCTTGAAATTGAATAATAACCCGAATATATCATAAGTTGCATGTATATGTTAATTATCTTATCATTTTCAACAATATTTGCAAAATTTTTTCTAAAGTTCTTGCAAGTGAATAATAACTTCATTACGTCAATATATAATGGTATTTTTATACTATGTACCTACGATTTTGTTATTTTTAATATAAATACACCAGCTTTTTTTACATTTCGCCTTGGCCTTTTTTTATCAATGTCCATAAGACAATACATGGTCCAACGAATAAAAAACATGTTTTCTCTTGTTTTATTTAGACTTGAAGCACAGCACTGCATTTATATTTATCTCACTTTTCGCTGAGCTCGAAGCTTATCTTTTTGTTTTGTTGCGCTGTACTAGCTGAGCAAAAAAGAGAGTAGAATAAAGTTACATGGAGTGTATTCAAACTCTTGCCACACAAGCACGTGAAAAGAAAACGGTTTAGCAATTTACGTCAGCTGGGATGATTTCTTAAAGAAAATTAAGAAAGGAAAATATCTCTTAAATTTGCAGTAGCACAAATATAATATTGTAAACTTTTTTCATAAAGATCGGCCCAGTACTTTTGGAGTTTACCTGGAACAAAAAATTTTATCTTCTTTTTTATATAAAAGCATAGATTGCTTGCAGTTGTTCTAGATGAATTCAACCGTGGAACGATTCCATGTTGCTGTAGCGCCGGTGAATTTTCGCAAGTTTTTAATAAATTTGTTTAGTCTTTCTAGACAAGCTACGTATTGATGCAGTTAAGAATAAATTCAAAGAAGGGAACAAAAATATACTATACAACGGAACAAGACTAGTTGTGAAGAAACTCAAGAATAATGTCATTAAAAAAGGGTTTCAATTTTAGTGAAACTGTATACGTAGGTGCTATGGGTCAACGTTGTGGTCACTCTATATATAAATGCTACCAAGCCCACTTTTACCGCCCACAAATCTGTAAAATGCTATATATCTTTTCGGGCTGACAAGTTACTTTTTGCCCCTCATAAATCAAACTCTTTAGACTCATTCGTTGGACTAAAATGCCACTCCAAAGCAACCTTATTTTTTCTCTACAAAAATGATTAAAAAAAGAATCATCAATTGTACAAAAAAGAACCATTAAAAAGTCATTTTTCGGCACTCAGAAATTAACTGTTTTGAACTTATTCGTCGGACTAAATTGCCTCTCAAAAACGAGTTAAAAATGAACCATAGAAAAGCAATTTTTAGGCACTCGAAATTTATTGTTCAATCATAAATTGTATTTTTATTACATATCGATTATAGGATTAAAAATAAATGATAGTCCCAGCTAGCACAAAAAAGTCTCCAATTGTAACGCCAAATGACACTTAATTACAACTGAAAAATAAGATATTTTAAGCTGATTTCGTAGCAACTTGGGTTGCTATAATAATGTTATAAATGTTTTGTTGGTAAATACTGAAGTCGCACGCCACAATATGAAACATACTTGAAACATCCAAAAAAAGTTTTTATTGTGTTATTCTTACGTTACAATTTAGGAAAAATAACGTGAATGTAACAAATATTTTGTTTTATTGAAGTTATTTTTTGTTATAATGACAGATTTTTTAACAAGGAAGGAATACTGCTGACATAAATATTCCTGATTGAAAAAAAAAGGTTTCGCATAGACAATTCCTTAATATAACTTTAAACCGTTGACAATTTTTTGGAGTGTATTTTAAAAGTCAAAGATAAATTGGAATGTAATAAAAAGATGTGAAATTTAATTGAAAATATGAAGAGTTACACACTAAAATTTTACAATAAAGGTTAATTTGTCGATAAATAATTGTGTTTTTCTCTAGAAAACTCACGCACCACCCAAGAAATAAAAGTTTTTAAAATTATTTGGAAATAAGAAATATTCCGGTGTAATAATTTTTGATATATAGCTAAATATATTTTTTTAAGTTCCTAGTGTCGTATTGCACTGAAAATTCTGAAAGAATATAATAAATACTAAAGAAAAACGTATTTAAATTCCTTCCAATCAAAATTCATAGTGTAGAAAAAAAAGTATAGCAGTGAGGGGACTGTCGACCAAAGGGAAAACATATATAAAAAAATATTAAAAGTAAGTGAAATATTAGTATTCCCTGGAAGACTTTGTCCTGCCACGGACCGCCTTACTGCTATAGAAGAATTTTCATGCTAATCGGAAAAAAATTTTATATTTTCACCCCCTCAACCTTTGATTATTTCTTTCAAAATATTTTTCATTCAGATAGCATTTATATTTTATTATTACACCAAACTATATTATTACATTTAAATTGAATATTGTTGATATTAAAATAAATTACTATTGAATGAAAAATAATCCTCAAAAAGGATATTTAATTTTTTTTCTTTACCTTAAATAAAATAAATTTACTTTTTTTTATGTATGCTATTTTGTTTGATGGGTCTTGAAGTCTGTTTTAATGCCTGCATTTGAGATCTTGCTACAAGGAAAACAGAAAACATAGCAAGCAAAGTGCGGTTTATTTTCTGCCACCGATTCGGTTTATACGTACATCCGGTTCATCATTAATGCACATTATTTTAATCTGTTATCACTTCATTATATTTTATTTTATGGGTTTTTATATAAAAAACACAGTAAAACATAAATTTGTATTTTCATACATTTAATTGAATTTCATTTACATTATTTTCACTGTTTACGTCATTAATCATTGCATTATATTTTTGAAAAATATACTATAGGCTTATGATAGCTGAAATAAGAAACAAAAAATTTTGGACGATGCAGTCCCACTCATGATAAAATTATTATTAAGTAGCCTTGACAACTACTTATTTTCTCACGAGCTACAATTTCAAACAAAAGAAAACAATATAAAGTGCGTGTGTCACATACATTGGCAGCTTTAAGCGGAGTCAATAGTTGGCAACTGTTATTTTTTAAATTTGAGTGAGAAACCTTTGCAATTAAATGATCCATTCATAGCAGGTAACTCCTCTGAATGCGGTCAATGTGTGTGATATACGTTCTCTATTTTGTTTTCTTTTGTTTGACATTCGATGTTCGAAACACGAAATGTCACTCCTACCTATTACTTATTATACCATGGTTCCAGTCAGAGAATATGCTGGCGACATTTATAAAACTACAAATGTTTTTATGTTGGTCATGAAACTCAAATACAGGCTCTTGAATATTGGCTACCAGGCACTCAGCAAATGATGTTCGATCAGAGCAAACGAAGATATCTTCGTTCGTTTGCCCTAATTTACTGTTTAAACCGGGCAAACATCGTTCTTTCTTTTGTTCAGGCGGTCTAAATGCACAGTTAAAATGCTGCCAAGTTTCAAGCATTTTTTATCAAAACGAACATAGTTGGCAAATCTAAATAACTATTCATTTTCCTATTTTGACGTTTCACCGCTCAATGGGCGTTTTGGTATTGTTGTTTTTTTTTGTTATTGTTCTTAAAACACCTGTTTCAAGACTTTGATGAAAAATTGATATAAAGTTGAACTAACGTTGTTTTACTAAGGTTTGATCGGATTTAGTACCACTAGATTTTTGTCTGTATTGATGACGAGAGTTACTCGGAAATAGACAATGACGCAATTCAAAGATTTACCCTCTACCAAAATCGTTCAACGCGCCTAATGAAGTTTTCACTTCAAAAATCAAATTTGGCCAGAATGAAGTTTTTAGACACTTTGCAAGTTCTTGCAAATGAATAATAACTTCAATACACAGTTCTTGCAACGATCAAAATATGAAAAGTTAAAAATTTTTTTAAAGTTGTTACAACTGAATAATAACATTTACTCACAACAATTTTATTCAAAACTTCTTGCAACTGAATTATAACTCCAATACAACGTTCATGTAACTAATTACATTACAAAAGTTGTAATGGTTTTTTCTAAAGTTCTTGAAACAGAATAACAAACTCAAAACATCGTTTTTATATCAAGCAAAATATTATAAGTTACGATTATGTTTTTCAAACTTGCATTAACTGAATAATATCCTTAAAACAGCAAAAGTTTGCAATGGTTATTTTTAATGTTCTTGCAACTTAATAAAAATCTCAATTCAACGTTATATTTCCTAACTACATTTTTTTGAGTTATAATAATGTTTCCTTAAGTTGTAGCAACTGAATAATAACCTTAACCCTCTAATGCCCAAGCCCGCTTACATGCGGGATTCACACCGATCGCTATAAAATCGTAGTCTGTAGAAATTTTTTCAAATGGTTTCCTTCAGAGTCTAGACGAATCTTTAAGCTATGTTTCAGTTTTTCTCGCTTGGAACTAGCATCCTTTGTTTGACAATTACGTCAATTTGAAATTAAATTTTATCATTCTTTTACGAATTCAATTAATTTTTTACTCTAAATTTGTAGCTAGATTTTCGGTAAATAAAAAAAAAAACATTAATTGAAGTGAGATCGAAGTGAAAAAAAGATACTAGTTAGTAAGAAGTTGTTTTTTCATTTAATTGAGATTAAAAATTATGTCAAACAACAATGCAAGGTGTTAAAAAACCGTTAACATTTTCACCTGTTGTGGACATTTTCACCTGTAAAAATTTAACGAAGAGCTAAAATTGAAAACGAGCTTTAGACTATTTTTTCTCGTCCCCAAATTAGTATAATACGATAAGTATAATCTGATTTGGAGCTCAAACAAAAAATGGGGCATTTGAGGGTTAATACAGCATAAGGTTGCAATGACTAAATCCAATGTTCTTGTAACTGAATAAAAACCTCATTTCAACCTTTTTGCAACAAAGCAAATTCTCATAATTTCACAATGATTCATTGCCATTCAACGAAAAATTTGTTCAATTTTAGTGCGTCACAGTTAATTTTGGAAACATTTAGATGTAGTAACTTCCCTATAACTTAACAAAAACATCTTCAAACCAAAGTTTTGAACATTTAGTTGTTGTTTAAAATTGATATAACTTAATATAAACAAAACATGAAACAACTTAGTTGCATTTAGGTTGCTAACTCGTTACTCTATTTGTAACAATTACAACACACAAACATTTTTTATAGGTGCTACAAAAAGAAATGTTGTAACAATGTTAATTTAACGTAAAAATTACTTCTATTTTTCAAAACTTTATTGAAACATTTTTACAACAAATGCCTTTATTTGTAACATAATTCACACCGTAGTTTAACTTTTTTGCAACAAAACGAATGATTTGCAACAAATTACTTATTTGAAACTTTAATGCAACCCATTTGTGATTAAATTTGTTTAAAAAAACTGGAATACCACGGAATTGTAACATATTTTTGTTACAAATCATAATCTCTGCTAGTTGGGAGTGTCAAAAAATTCTTTTCATTTTTCTAAACAAAGTAGTAAAATTTCCAGCGCCGTCGCCATCAAAATATTTCTCGCAAAACTAATTTTTTTCGAAATTAGAAAACAGTAATATTACAATTAAAACTAAAATTTAATGAGTTTAGACCTATCAGGATGTAGTTTAGATGTACTAATTACACGAAAAATTACGAAAAACTCTTACTTTGCGATTGTGGTTCAGTAAAAAGGAGAAAATTTAATGATTCTTTTTTTAACTCATTAAGGAATGCGAAAAAGTTATATTCATTATTAATTCTGAATTTATTTTTGATTAAAAAATGGTTTATTTAAAAGTAATTGTTTCCTTCTTAAATGATAAAATTATGTTAATTTTTCGGCTCCAAATAAGTTTGTTAATAATTTTGGATTTAAATTTTTTTTATGAAATATATTTTCTCGAATTTAATCTTCTCTAGCAAGAGCATTGATCATACCAACTAAAAGAAATAAATTCATAAAAAAATTGTTACTCGAAAACTTACTCAAAACTATAACTTTACGCAAAACCTTCGCATATGGTTCGGTGGGGTCTGGCATATGTTGCTTGAATGGCAATTTGTTAAGACATTTCCAAACTTCTTACAAGTTCACAAAAGGATCACAAACACATTCAATGAATTTGGCAAGGACAACGTCTGAAGGGCCCTCTAGTTTTAAATAAATAAGACTCTGACTGACAATATATAGCTCTTTTCGAAGGACTTTATACTTAATATGTACGCGATGAAAAGAAAAAGATTGATAAAAACATATTCAACCCGTACTAAATTATTTAAAGTCGAAGTAGGCTTAAAGTTTTACTTATATAAAAAATTTCAATGTCGGTCTGCTTTAAAAATTGATTAATGGTAGTTTAGGTCTTTTAATGCCAAAAAAAAAAAATCTATACATAAAATGACGTTAAAAAAGATTGAATAAAATTACACAATTATTGACGACTTTTTTAAAGGATTAACATAAAAGCTTAGTTGAAGAAACCACTCAAGCCACAGTTATTTAAAAAATGCCTATTTGTTTTATCAAGCTTACGGATTAAACCAAGTGTAGTTTCCAAGCTTTTAAGAGCCGTTAGTGAAATAAAACCATTAATTATATGCGTGAAAAAAAAACAACAACAAAACCAAACAAAAACAAAAATAGGTACTTTAAATTGCAACACCACGAAAGCTGCTACCACAACAGTCATTAGTTATGTTAATGCACTGTCAAGCATTTAAGCGCTTAGCGCAGCCAGCATTGAGCTTCATAATAAAATTGTTGTTAAAATACAAATGCCTGCAATTTCTGTATAAACAAAATATTAACATAATTTAAATAGGCACGCAAAGGAACAAAAATAAATAATATGTTGCATAGGAAAAAGTTTTTTTCAGCACTAGCAGCTGGGGAATAAATGTATTTATTTGATGAGCGTTGGCGAGCGTTTAAGAGCGAACCTAAAATAATTAATTTTAATTACAAGTTTAAATACATTTATAAAGTGCGCGGTTAGGTATTAGTTGGAAAATTATAGTGCTAAACCGGAAAAGGATAGGTACATAAATTATTTTGGCGCTTTTAGTTTGATAAAATTGCAGAAATGCTCACACACATGCACATAAACATGTAAACATAACATAGCAGCAATTTAAATAAAATATAAATACAAGTGCCGCAAATTAAACAAACAAATAAACTAAAATAGTGCAAAAAGCACAGTTAGAAGACAGACGGAAAGTGCAAAAACGTGTGCACCAATATAGCTAGAGTGTTATAAACAGCATGATAGGAGCGCTCAATACATCCAGCTGCCATGTAAGCAGTCGTCCTCAAATGAGGCCATTGCCTGGCACGGACGGACGACATAACGTCAAAGAGGTGGACGACTAAGCTGCACTTGCTGTTGCTTTAACGAAGTGTTGATGCAGCAAAATGCTGCAGCAGCAGCAACCAACATTGACACAAATACAAATATAAAATGCAGACAAAAGCGCAGCAGCATTTGCAGCTGCTTTTATATTGCTTTGCGGCTCACGTGCATGTACGCTTGCCTGCTTGCTTATCGTATGTACATACATACTGATGTGTGAAACTTTGTAAGTGTGCATTTCCGGTGAGTATTCAGAATTTTTTTAATGCTCTTGCCTTTAAATTCTAACGCATGTATGCTTAAAACTTTACGCTATTCAGAAAAATAACACACACACATAAATGATAGCTGTACGTGTGTTTAGCAATGTGTATCTGAATTAGGGTAGAGCAGTCTTTGCATGCAGTAATTTCTGTAGCTGTAGCAATTTATTTAAAGACACAAAAGTGTGTTTTTTCAAACACACGTTACAAAAACAATATTTATTTAAAATATAACAATAATTTTGTGCAATAAAAAATTCGTTTAATATTTAAAACCATATTTAAAAAAAATTTAGTTTTGTAGTATTCTGTATTGAATTTCCTTAATTTTAATATAGAAAACAGAATAATTCTGTGAAAGGAACCATTAAAAATAAATTATCGTTTCTAGAAAAAATGCAACATTTTTTCTGACCTTTTTGGAAATTCTGCTTTCTTGAGAATAAAAATAGTGGCCTCTTAAATTTAACCGTGTTCTTTTCGCGAAAATTTTGACCTCAAAAGAAGAAAAAAATTCAGATTTCTCAAAGATCGCAGAAAGAGGACAACAAATTTTCGAGACAGTTACTACACTTACTACACTTCCTTACTACACTTTCTCGACATGTTAACGCAGTAATCAACTCAAAAAATTTTAATTTAATCACATCAAATAGTTTTCCTTCACGAACGATTGCTTGCTTATATTGCATTAATACAAGTACAGCTGATCTTGCACAATTTTTTTGATGCTTTCAATGTGAAACTGTTAAAAGCCATTGAGAGTGGGAGAGGATAAATATTTTGATAGGCGTGCAAAATAGTTAATTCTTGCAGGCAGTTCACCGTGCAAAACAGTGTTGCTGAGTGGTGATATTAACGAATTGGTACGTTTAAGAATCTATAAAATACCTTTTGAGGAAAAGTGCTACTATTTTACTTTAACAAAATAAAAAAAAAATGTAAGGAATGAGAATGTCATTTAGGTGCAAGTGGAATACTAAGAGAGCTAAATGCTTCATATGACTATATGGCTTGTTCGCTTATTTTAATTTATTTTAATTGTTCCTCTCGAAGAATGTTTATTTCTATAGTATCAAAATTAAGGAAATGTAATATAAAATAATATAAAACTACATATCTTTTTATATATGACTACAAATATAAAAAGAAATACTTTTAAAAGTAAAAATTTTTAACTAAAATATCAAAATTTTTATTTTGAACCTGAATATCTCACAGACTAAACATGGTAGAAAAATAAAAAATTCCCCACTAAAAAGCTTGTTTAGTTTTCTATAATATGATTCCTTTCTTTTTGCTCTGCAATAAGTGGTTTGTATTGCAAAGCATAAAAACAAGACCAAAGTCGTAAAAACACAAAGTCCGAAATCACAAAAAATCTGAGGCTAACTAAAAAAAAAACAAAATTCAGTTTCATAACGAGGGAAGAAAGCTTTACCAGTATTAACTATCAAGGTTTGTGTGGCGTAACCACTGTTGAGCAGTGATATGAGCACAATAAAGTTTTTTGAAAGAAAAAAATGTACTTAACAGAACTACTTTGCAATATTTAGAGTGCTGTAACTTCGTCTTCGACCAATATATTTCGTTCCAATTTTGCAAACAAAAGTATTATAAACCGAAGAATTCTTTTTTGGCATCAGCTTTTCATAACAAACAACCATTCCATTAGGGAGGCTCCAGTACAAAAATAATGGAAAATTACAAAAAATTTAAAATTAGGGAGGTACGTTTTCACGGAGAAAAAAATTAACCTCCAGAATCCTTTATTTTTTTAACAGGTAAAAATTATACAACCATAATTTCATCGAATTCATCTAAGCAGCCTACCCTGATATATACACAAGAACAAGTGTTTAAATATACAAAGTTTTGCTTAAAAAAGGAAAAGTTTATAGTTTTTTTAAGTTTTTTGTTCTTTAATTCTGGTGTGAATTTTTGATAGGAAATGTTTAGAAAAATACTCAGCTAGCACAGATTTCTTTTTGTAACAAAAATATGTTATAATTCGGTGGTATTCCAGATTTTTAAACAAATTTAGTCACAAATGGGTTGTATTAAAGTTTCAAATAAGTAATTTGTTGCAAATCATTCGTTTTGTTGCAAAAGAGTTAAACTACGGTGTGAATTATGTTACGAATAAAGGCATCTGTTGTAAAAATGTTTCAATAAAGTTTTGAAAAATATAAGTAATTTTTACGTTAAATTAACATTTTTACAACATTTCTTTTTGTGTATGTGTAATATTATTGGAAAGCTTACACATACAGAGAAAAGCAATAACAACAATGAACACCAAAGAGGACAATGACAACATAAGTTCGATCTACTCTTTAGCTTTAAGATAAACTCAACCAGCTGTTTTTATGTTTATTTCTCGTTAATCACAGTCAAGTGTAATTTGTATGTTGTTTGTTAATTATTAAAGTAAAAAATGTTTGTTAGTTAAAAGTGTTGAATGTTGTCCTAGGAAGAGTGAAATAATTTTGTAATGTAACAATAATCTAAATGTAAATATCTTATTGTTTTTATGTTTATTTTATAAAGAAAAATAATTGTGACTTTTTTCGTAGAAAAATAAAATCAAATACACCCCTGATGAAGGAAGAAAGCCGCTTCCGAAACGTTGGGTAAACAATGAAAAATATTTTTTAGATTATATTTTTTATATAAACAAAGTGACCAAAATAGCCCGAATTTACAATAAAATCCAAACACAAAAACAAAATAATTGGTCAAAAACAAAGAAATTCACATAAAATTTAAATTCAAATTGACGTAATTGTCAAACAAAGCATGCTAGTTCCAAGCGAGAAAAACTGAAATATAGCTTAAAGATTCGTCTAGACTCTGAAGGAAACCATTTGAAAAAATTTCTACACACTACGATTTTATAGCGATCGGTGTGAACCCCGCATGTAGGCGGGCTTGGGCATTAGAGGGTTAAGGCTATTATTCAGTTGCTACAACTTAAGGAAACATTATTATAACTCAAAAAATGTAGTTAGGAAATATAACGTTTAATTGAGATTTTTATTAAGTTGCAAGAACGTTAAAAATAATCATTGCAAACTTCTGCTGTTTTAAGGTTATTATTCAGTTAATGCAAGTTTGAAAAACATAATTGTAACTTATAATATTTTGCTTGATATATAAACGATGGTTTGAGTTTGTTATTCTGTTTCAAGAACTTTAGAAAAAACCATTGCAACTTTTGTTACATGAACGTTGTATTGGAGTTATAATTCAGTTGCAAGAAGTTTTGAATAAAATTGTTGTAAGTAAATGTTGCATTAAGGTTATTATTCAGTTGCAACAACTTTAAAAAAATATTTTTAACTTTTGATATTAAGTTAGTTGCAAGAACTATGTATTGAGGTTATTATTCAGTTGCAAGACCTTTGGAAAAAGTGTCTAAAAACTTCATTCTCGCCATATTTGATTTTTTTCTACACTTTGAATTTTTATTGGAATGAATTTAAATACGACTTTATTTAGTATTTATTATTTTCTTTCAGAATTTTTAGTGCAATATAACACTAGCAGCTTAAAAAAATTATATTTAGCTATATTTTAAACATTATTACTCCGAAATTAAAAATTCTAAATATATCTTATATCCAAATTATTTTAAAAATTTATATTTTTTCGGTGCCGCGTGAGTTTTCTAGAGGTAAAACACACGCATACATCAACAAAATGGCCTTTGTTGGAACATTTTAGTGTATAACTCTTCATATTTTCAATTTCATTTTACATATATTTATTACATTCCAATTTATCTTTGACTCTTAAAATACACTACGAAAAATTATCACTGGTTTAATGACAATTATATTAAGGAATTGTGTGTGTAAAACATTTGAAACTTTTTAAGAACTTATTTTTTTTCCAGAATATTTATTTCATCAGTACTCCTTCCTTGTTAAAAAATCTGTCATTATAACAAAAAATAACTTCATTAAAACAAAATATTTGTTACATTCATGTTATTTTACCTAAATTGTAACGTGAGAATAACACAATAAAAACTTTTGTGGTTGTTCCAAGTATGTTTCATCTTGTGGCGTGCAACTTAAGTTTGTACCAACAACACATTGATAACATTATTATAACACATTCTTCGCCTATTTGCAATCTAAATTGTTACAAAATAAGCGTACAATATCTGCTTTATCAGTTGTAATTACATTACAATTACCATTTATATCTGTATTGGCGACTATTTTGCGACACTTTTTCATCCTTTTTGTGCTAGCTGGGCATTATTTAACCTCTCAACATCAACTTTTTCAAAGACAGTAGCACGCTTATCCCAACACTGCACAAGTTAGAGAATAAAAATTTATGCGTTGAATTGCACTGTTCCCACAAATTTAATGTGTCAAAAACTCAAGATGTTCCGCTCCAAAATTTCCTAAGCCACACTAAGGTTTTGCTCTTATGGGGCAGTACTTTCACCCCTATTTAGTGGTATATAATAGTATTAGTATTTACACAATATAGTATTTTCTTTTTAATTTTGTTAAAAATTATACCACTAAAATATACTAAAATTCTGTTTTATTTTACTAATTTTGACATATGTGGAATGTGTGATTGGAAAAATCACACATTACGTCGTCGGAAGGCTTCCTTGAATTAATCTCCATTTATGGGCGATTTTAACCAAAGTGTAGTTAATAATTTTGTAATTAATAAAATTAAGTAACTCAATAACTTTAAATAATTTTATTAATTTATTTGAATGTATTTATATCTTACCAAATTTTTCCCTACGAATTTGTTTTTTATCTATGCAGTGTTATTTTTAGTTTATGAGCTTATAAATTAGAAAGTATTAAAATTTATATATCCACCAATTTTCTTACAAAATTTAATTTTTAATTCGAAATCAGTTTTCTGTTAAACACTGATCAGATACACTCAAAGAAAAAACAGAGACTTTAACTGTGAAAACTGTTAAATCCCATCCAACAAATGAGTTTTTTCAAATTAACAGTCTGGACTGGCAATAAAACAACTATTTTACTCAATTCCTAACTGAATTTTCTTTTCTTTTAAGTGAATGTGTATTGATATGAGCCATCCTAGTGCAGGATAATTAAAAATTCAAATGAGAATTGAGTAAAATGGTTATTTTATCAACAGTAAAGACTGTTAATTTCAAAAACTCATCTGTTGGATGGGATTTAACAGTTTCACTGTTGGCTTTTTTCTGAGTGTAATGCAATAATTGTTTGCGCATATACATTAAGAATTTAGTGCAAAATTTAAACAGTTTTTTATTGTGTGCCTTTTGGATGACATAAAATTATTTTTCTAGTTCCAGTTTTACGCATAATTTTTTAAAATGCTGCTGTCATCAAAAACCAAGGATACTTTCCCTATTCCTTTTTGACGAATGATGTGTGTTCTTATAATGCTATTTTTTTATAACTTTTTACAAAATAGTCTAGCTTCAAAAATAATATATATATAAGAAAAAAATTACGCCAATACATTTTCCCAGTCAAAAGATAGCACTCAAAATCTGTTTCTTTGCATCTCTGTTTTCGTAGTAAGAAATTAATTTGTGAATTTTCTAGTGGAAAATTTTCTACGAAAACGAAAAAGAAAACTTGAATTTGAAATTAAAAAAGAATCGACTCATCTCCACCTAGCATGAACACGAGCATGTATGTATGATTGTAAACTATTTTTTTTTAGTGTGCGAAACTAACAAAAACTTTAGAACTCACTCACTTACCCAGGGGAATTTTTTCGGTTAATGACGATTGCGCAGCGCTAAAATTTATCCCAACGCTTGCATGTGTTATCCATAAAAAGGTAAAAAATTTCAATCTCAAAAACATTTTGATGCTGTTGCTGTTTTTTTGCTGCTACTGCTACTTTTACTGCTGCTGCTTCAACTGTTAGTTGTTGTTGTTGTTCTTGTTGTTGTTGGTGGTGCTTAGTTTGTGTGCGTCTGCGAGTTTTTGTCGCAGGCAGTGCTCGAAAACGTAGTGTTTAGAAAAGTTTGTTGTGACTGAGTTTGTTGGTTGGTTGGTTTGTTAATTTGTTTGTTCTTGTTGTTAATTATGATAATTTCACAGTTATTTGCATGTAGTTCTAGATATTGTTAGTTTTAGTTGAATGCACGGGAACTTTATGGTTATTTAGAACTTGTTGTTGTTGTTTATGTTTTTAATGTGTTTTCAGTGCTTTTATTTTATCACTGCTTGTTTTACATAATTTTCATAAGTTTAGGTCATTGCAAAAAAAGAACAACTTACTTTTTTTATATAAATTTATGTTAGTTACGCAAAAAATCTCATTAAAAACTGTTGATTATAACGCTGGTATGTTGGAGTTTTTAGCTATAAGCGTATGCAAACTAAGCGTGTGCGTTTTATACAAGCCAGCAGAGGAGGCAGAGCCTCGAGCTGGCACTTTTAAACACTTTTATGAAAACACGATTTTATTGTTTTTTTTTTTTATATTAATTAAAAATATTTCAGAAAAATTCTATTTTTCTTTTAACTCTAGAGTTATGCTTAGAAATAAATATTATTTATTTTCGTCTTTGTTCAATGTTAAAAATTTCCTCTCTACTTATAATAACATCGGAATTAAGATAGAATTTTGTTAAGTTAAACACAACTTTGCATGCTTTAGTTTATTTCAGCTTTTCTTTGAGTCCTTTTGTTGTCACCTTGTTTAGTTTAAATTTAACACACTAACTGTTTGCTCTCTTTTGTTTTGAGTTTAGGCTTTAAAATTTATTTAATTACTCTTCAATTAGCTTCAAGCTCATTTTAAATTATGACCCATGCTTTACGCCTTAATTGCTTGTTAAAATTTTAACTATGAGTTTGTCGTATTTAACATTGACTACGCATTGTTTGTTCACTGTCGGGTTAATGTGTTGTTGTTGCATTTAAATGTCACTTATTTTCATTTCGTTGACTTTCACATACTTATTTTGCGCTTGTTACGCCTTGTTGGGCTTCCAGCCGACTTCCAGCTGGCTGCGTTGTGCAGGTGCAAACTTTTACATACAATCACAGCAGTATGTCTCATACACACACGCGCACGTGCCACGCCTCCTGCTTTAATTATGCACTTGTTTGGTTTTGTGTGCCACGTTATCCTTTTACAGCTTTTTGCCGTTGTTGTTCTTGTTTTGGGTTGTTTGTTTTAACTTTTTATTCAGTTTTTCTCTTTTTGTTTTTAATTCCTCACAGATTTCTACCTTCAGCTGTTGCAGCTCACTTGGAGGTAGGTACTTGTTCTTCAGCTATCTGCTAGCTGCTCCAGAGCGTCACAGCTCCACAGCTCGACAGCTTGGCACTTTGGTTGCTCGTTAATTATTGAAGACCCGCTGGACTCGTTTCATTTGCTACTTTGAGCGTGTAGCTCACATGTGAGTCAGTGTCAACGTCACAGTTGTTGCCATTGTTGTAATGGTTGTTGTCGTAGCTGTTGTTGCTGCTGTTGTAGTTGTCATTGTCGTTGATCTTGCACACCAGCAGCAGCTGTTGACATTTTGGTATGCTTGTATTAGTGTGTAAATTTCTTCGCCATTGCTTTTGTAGCTTGTGTTTGCTTGAGTATTGCCGGGTTTGCCTTTCTGTGTTCGTGTGTTTGTGTGAAAGTTTAAACTTTTATCATCTTAAAAATCTTTGTGAATTTCTTTTAGTTTTCAACGTTCTTGCGCTTCATTGGCAAACGTTTCAAAGTTTTTTACTGTTTGCCTTAAATTTTATAGTTTGATTTAAGAATGTTTAATTTCACTTCTTTATTTTTATATTTTTAAGCTTATTATGGTAATATATCTTATGTCAACACTTTTCATTAACACGTTTACTTATTTATTTCTTTGTTTTTGCATTAAAGAGCTGAAGTTTTATTAAAGTTGGTCTGCCATTTAAAAAAGAAATCGCTTTGATTAGTTTATATTTATTAAAAGAAAACATACTCTAAGGAAGCCACCAAAAATATATTGTGCAAGGAAACTGATATGTCACAGAGTTATTCAATTCAATAACTGCACATGATTTTTAAGCGAAGCAATAATTTTTATATATTTACTGTCACTTTTTTCGTTCTTCGTGAATACGGAACTTTTATTCAATTTTGAACCTGTTTTATTGCTAATAAAAAAAAGGAAAATTTGTCATTTTTTTTTTATATACGTCAGTGGCCATGATTCAATTATTATAACTTTATTCGTATTTTTTGACGTATGCTTATTTTTTATAAACAAACATATTTTGACAATTTGCTAACAGTGTTTTGTGCTGTTGGAAAAAAAAGGTATGTTTCAGTGTTTCGTTGTGTAGTTTTCTAGTGTAGTAGTTTTTCAATGATTTCTTGCCAAGTTAATAAGAAAAAAAAGTATGTAGGTGTTGCGTCGCAAGTGCATGCTATGTTGTAAATATATTCTAGCTCAAAACCTAATTAGTGAATTTTATTTATTGAAAGTGTAATTTAGAGGAAAGTTAGTTAAGCCAAAAAACAAATTATAAAGAAATACTAGTGGTATTCAATGAACCCCGTTATGTCGATGTAAACATCGTATGTTCGGTAAGTTTACAGCAACGTAATTTGCAATAATAAAATTGTAAGAGATTAAACATACGCAGCTTGCGGCACAAAAACGTGGTGTATACATAATGTGACCAACATTTTCAAAGCAAAAAAAAGTACACGCACAGACTTTAAAAAGAGACATAAAAGAAGTACATAGAATAAATATTGAATTACAAAATAGAAGTACATCCAAAAAGTATAACGAAAATATTAAAAGATGCATGAATAAATCCAATAAACAAACAGTTTAATTTATAAGAGATTTAAAATTAGATTCAGCTTACAATTCATTGCTTATTAAAGTAGTAGTCCACTAGGTTGACAAATTCAAAAAAATAAATTTTTTAATTTTTCGCATAGAATATAAAAATTAAATCTTAAAAATATACTCTAAAAGTCTTAGACCGAAATTGAAAATATTTTTAAAGTTACAGCCAAAAAAAGAGAAAGTGTCTTAACGTATATTAAAGTGCTGTAAAATCTTTAAACAGGTTTTTTTCGAAACTAAGTTTTCGAAACTTCGGGGAAGCACTAACTAAAAACTATTCGACCGATTTGGCTAAAAATTTCACCTGTTATTTAAGGCATACATGCGTATTATGCGACCGTTGTTTTTTTTTGTTTTAACAAATTTTTGTGCAAATGCACAAAATGTACAAATGCACTTACCATGGATCTAAAATTTTTGTAAATTTATGCAATTAACTCGGTTAATTAACTTATTTAGAACGCGCCACTAAACGCTCTTTTTTAGGTTTCATAGTTAGGTTTAAAGTGTTTACTAAAACAAACAAACAAATTTATATTTATTTTTGTATTTATATTACTTATATATTTATTAACATAGTTTTCATTGAAGTTAGTAAATAAAAATAATTTAAAAAGTTATTAATGCACTAAGAAATCGGAGCAATAAAAGTACTAGAACAAAATTAATAGTAGTCAATATAGTACCAATTAGTATGGTATTTGGGCAACCGTGTGCATTTGTAGCTCGAATGAAATTGCTCTCAATATTTTTTTCTACTCTCATTTTCAAATAAGCATACCAAATTGAGAAAACGTCAAAAATACGAATAACCTTATAATAATTGAATCATAGTCTGTGGCGATATGTTTTATGTTTTAACCCTTAAATGCATATTGTGTTTAAGGTGTTTTTTCCGAACGCAGTTTAATGGCGTTAGACAAACAATCGCGAGTATTAAAAAAAAAGACATTGAACCGGAAAACAATAATTTTGTTGATATTTGTATACAGCAGTTGACAAAGTTTATTGTTTTACTTCAAGTGACTTCTTAATAAACTGAATTCTCAATAACCAAATAATTTTTTTCTATTAAAAAAAATTGTTTCTCAATAGTCAAGAGTTAAGCCATTAATTTTTGATATTATATTTTAATATTTGATAAGATATATGCCAGAATTCTGGAAAAAATTGTTTGTTGCCAAATGTCTACATCATGCGTTTGCCTCTTATGTCATATTGTCTCTGGGCTTCTGCTGTTAATGGTTCTAAGCCTACTTTGTTTTGCTTTTTAGGATGTTTCAGCGATTACAAGATAAATTTATCGAGACTATTATATCTGCTTTTGTAAATGGAGACGTTTCGGAAGATATAGGAGACGAGGATAAAATAAATTACTACCCAAATTTATAAAACGCACTAGATTTTATACAGGAATTTGAAGATGAGCACTATGATGAAGAGAACAACAAAACAATCAAGACACTCCCTTAGCTGACGAGGAAGACCATTCATCAAATAATGGTTGGCCAGCTTATCCAGTTCTGGTATCTTCGTCTAAGCTACCACAATCAAGTATTCTTGGTGTCGCAGCCTGGAAACAACGAAGTAGGGAACTCATATGGAAAAAACTCAATTTGGACTGCTGTGAAGAATCTATACGTTTTATAGGAAACACAGAACTTCCCTCCAAAGTAGGATATCTTAAAACCCCATTCCAATTTGTTTCAAAATTTATAAATGAAAACATATTAACAAAAATTGTAGAAGAAACAAAATTACCAAAAAAGGTGTTGCCAATTATACCCTGTAAATGACACTGAAATACGACAGTTTATAGGCATCATTATATTTATGTCCTTGTACCACTATCCAAATGCCACATCTTATTGGGGCAAATATGGCTTTAAAAATATTATGCAGATAATGACGATAAATATGTTTGCAAAACTGAGATCTATAATGCACTTCAATGATAACGCTCAACACAAGCGTATTGGTCAACCAAACCTCGATCGTTTTCATAAAATACGACTTGTATTGGAACATTTTAATAAATTATTTCAGAGTAAGGCGTCACTTGAGCAGATGCTGTCCCTGGATGAACAAATGTGCTCCAATAAGATAACACATTTCATGAAACAATACATCCCAACAAACCCCATAAATAGGGGATTCAAACTCTTTGTTTTGTGTTCGTTATCGGGATATGCCTACAATTTTCAAATATATTCAGGTGAGCAAGATGCCGAAAGTTTGCTTGATGAACCAGATCTTGGTGCAATAGGAAACACAGCAATTCGATTGTGCCGTTCAGTACCACGAAGAACGAACCATATTTTTTTATTCGATAACTTCTATACATCGATTCCTTTGCTGTACTACTCCAAGGTTTTACAAAGGAAAAAATTGTAAACTGCCGACTGTAAAAGACTTTATGAAGGACTCTGTGGCGCGAGGAAGCTATGAGGAACAAGCAGCAAATTATAAAGAAGTTAATATTTTACTGAATTGCTGAAAGGACAATAAGCTTGTCGGTGGGATGACATAATGTCCACGGACACAAGGTCCAAGGACATTCTGTCCGTTTGAAGTCACCCCACCGAGCTTGTCACATTAGCATCAACTTATGTAGGCTCTGAACCAGTTCAAACTGTCAACAGATTCGATAGAAGACAAAAAAACGAATTTTCATAGCCTGTCCAAAAATAGCAAGAGATTATAATGCCCATATTTGGGGCGTTGATCCATTGGACAGCTATTTGGGTAGGTACAGGATCAGATTAAAGAATCGCAAGTGGTATATAAGATTATTCTATCACATAATACATCAAACAAATGTAAATTCGTGGGTGTTGTACAAAAAAGCAATGAAACCATGACACTAGGTGACAGTAGATCGGAACTTGCAGAGACGTTGTGCAGTTACAAAAGAATATCTGAAAATAAAAGAGGAAGACCCTTATGCGGTAATATAGAAAGGATGATAAGGGCAAAGCAACGCTGAGGCCCAATGAAGTTTGTTCCGCCGAAAGATGTACGGACCGATGGGATAGGCCAAGAGGGGAAAAATGCTGCTCTTAAAACAGATGTAAGCATCCAAAAGATTTTCGCGGACTGAGTGCACTAAATGCGTGCTATACCAAAGATAGAAATTGTTGCATTCCTTTAAAAACAATTTAAAACAGCCAAAATATATTTTTTACAATAAGTAAAACTAAAACATGAACTATTATTAAATGCCTGCTTCTTTGAACGCATAATGTTGCCAAAAATCTACATACATTATTTTTCAAAACAAAAACCTATTTTCACAAAGTACATTTTTTATTTATTTATTACGTCATCTATGACTGCATTTCTATCCATAAAAATATTTTTTAGTCCGAAATAAGAAATCATGCATTTAAGGGTTAAAAAATTTTTTGAAATTGTATGAATAAACTAAAACAGCGTAATATTTCATCACAAACATCACCCGCCGAAAGTGCTACAACACACCACTTTTCGACAAATTGTCGAGTATTGAACCTTTCGAAGTTATAATATGTCGCCACTGCAGTGGCGGATCCAGACACTCCATTTGGGGGGTCAAGGGGTTCGATCAAAAAATATGTCTTCGGAGCAGTTGCAGATATTGGCGATAGTCGCTATTATTACGTCTTAAGCATAAGAAAAAAAAATAATAAAAAATAATATTACGGTGTATACAAATTCAATTCACTAAAACTTGCAATCTAATTCAAAATCTAATTTAAATTTTGCAAAATATAAAAACTGGTTTCATGAATAACACAGATATGGTGAGTTCTTTTAAAAAACCGTTTTTATAATTAATTCAAATAAAAGACCAGTTATTCAGTCTTCGGTGACTTTATATATAATAAAGTTCATATTTATGAAATACAAAAAAGTTAACATTCCTTAAAAAAATAAAAAAAACGAATAAAATTGTTGTCTTCAATTTTTAAATTAAATGTGCTACAAAATTTTCAAACCCATTTTAAACCTTAATCAAAGATAAAAAAAATGTAAAAAATAGGTTAATAATATATATTAATTTATTAAATAAAACAATATTTATTTTTTTTTAAAAAACTCAAGCATTAAACTTTCGAACGGTATATAATATTTGTGTGATCAATGCAAAAAATTTGAAAAAAAAATTCGATTAAAAACGTTCTTCACTTCGCTGCTTCTATAGGACTGTGTCTTGAGAACACTTTAGCAAGCCATATAACTGAATCGTGCCAATTTTTTTATAAAATTTTCATTGTAGTACGAAATTTTACCTTTTCTTAAATTATTTTCATAATGATACAGGCTGCAAGAGTAATTTTTAAAAAATCATTTATGAGACGCAAACGTCCATTTGGACCCACTGTGCGCCGTACAATTTGTGCAATTCTTGTTTGCTGTATATATGTTCTATTTGTTTTAAGCGCTTCACTTGTATTAGTGCTAATAGCGTAACGCAGCGCAGCGTTACCTATGTCTAATATATGTATATCCTCTTTATATAGAAATTAGGGCTAGTAAATATAATTGTAGACCTGAAGGAATATTGCTACAAAGTTACACAGCCGAGAAAAATATTAAAATTAGGCCTTGTTCGGCCGCTGTTTGACCTTAGCCAAAAGGTTTTTTACACGGGTACTGAACAGTACCGTTTACCGAAAATCTTAACTAAGTTTGGAAAATTTGTTAATTTTTTTTTAAAATGCGTCAATCTGCTATAGCCTTAATTCGGTTAAAAAAAAATTATTTTTAAGTAAGATTCTGACTTCAGAAAAACTCCATTTTAAAGTTTTTTAGATAAATTATTAAATATATTTCACTTAGCGCCAGTGTCTTATTGCTGTTTTTAAGGCAAATTCTCATCTAGAGGCCCAAAAATACGGTGATTTCCTTGATTTTTTTGTTCATAGATGGAAGTAAATTAACACTCTGAGTTTTTGGCAGTTATTATTTATTCTTAAAGTGCAGGAAAATATTTTTTTGTGCATAAAAATATAATGCAAAGCGCAATACGCCGTCAAACGTCACGTTTAAGAAAAAGGTACCCAAGCGGCCTTCATCGCATAGCACGTTCATGTCATCTTGTATAAAAAAACCACAAAATGTTATAAAATATATTTTATTTATAGAAGCTTATATATTTATAAAATCAATAAATTGTAGAAAATTACAAAAATGGCGGTCATGTGAATTTTTAGTAGTGCTTCTCACATTTTTCGCTCTAAAAATGCTCCAAAAAAACAACCGGTCAGTATTATCTGAATTTAGTTTAAGAATACAATAAATTTTATCTACTTTAAAATAAAAAAATTCGAGTCAATATAGGTATATAGATAAGTTCTTGATAAATCATGGAGACCAGTTTGAAAAACATGATTTCTCATAAAACGCGTTTTAAGATTTGGTTAACGATTTTATCGAGTGCGTTTATGAAAATATGAGGTCCTTTCGCATGCGATAACTTTTTATGCAATCGTTATCGGCCAAAACGCTTTGGGAACATTTTCTACACATCCGAAGCTATCAAAAAGTTGAAAATAATTGCGTTTTTAGGTCTGGTTTCATGAGAACCTGCCTTTAAGTCTGTCAAAAATGTTTGTCAAAATAAAAAATATTAATAAAATTGAAGGGCTCATTGCAATAACATGATAAGCCACATTATTTGAAAAGTTGATTTTTATGGTTCGGTACATAGCTAAATAGATTGCCAACACCTTCTATTAATAATTATATAAAAGATTTTGGGCCTAATAAAATTTTAACCAATCCGTCACAGTTCCCTGGTTCAATTCTATTTCTCCATAAAAAAATTACAAATCTTTAAAGTCGGTATTGTTTTTCAAATTGTTTTTTTTTGTGGCATATCATGCTTTTATAATAAGTCTTTCATTTGCAATCAAAAAACTGTTCCATTTAAGTGAATTTAGTTTACAACTTTTGTGCGTTCGTGCAAAAATGTATTATTTAGTTTATGGATTTTGACGCATTTATCGCCTTATACTTAGTGTTGTTATTGCAAAAGGACCCTACTTGTAAAACTGTCAACATCTAATAATGCTGTACAATGCTGGAACTGGGTGTGTTAAAGAGACTATCAAAGTATTAACCACTGTTGATAAGGGTCAATATGAAGGTCAAATAACAAGAAAAAAGTGGTATGAAACACCTGCTTCACTGAATTGATACACACCAATTGCCAAAGAGCGCAATATCTTTTAAACCGCAAATGGCTTGTTAACCACAGTTCAGACTTCCACAGAAACGAAAATAACCATACTTCTTCGATAGACCATTGTTGTAATAAGAAAATACCACAAAAATATTGCTGCTCATTTTTGTGTTCCCTTTGTTTTTTAAGCATATTTTTAATGGCGAAATTATTTTCCATTATTTACACTTGATCAGATTAATGTTTTGTCAGCTGTAAAAAATATTTAATTCAATTCAATTACATTATTTTTTTTAATCCATTTAGCAATAAACACAAGATACTATGATTAATTTTAATTTAAAATTTAGTAGTTCAGTTATTCTTTTCAGCTAAAAAGTGTAAAAAATCAAATGAGAATATCAAAACCAAGATTCTGTTTACACAAAGAGAAGAGGAAAATTAAATTAAAACCTAAAGAATTGCTTACAAACTTACAACTAGAGTGCCAATGTGCCTGCAAATGCGTACTTATATAAAAACTTAACCAGACTTTACATTTTTTATATTAATACCATTGAAGACCATTGTAATTATAATAATTATAATTAATATAAGATGGGCTAAGATTGCTTTCAAAAAAGTTGTCAGAATTTAATTTCAGAAAACAATTAATAGCAGATTAACAAAGAAAATATTTCTTTGTGATTAAAATATCGACTAACCCTTAGGGGTCGTCCATAAACTACGTTACCAATTTAGGGGGGGGAGGGGTTTTGAAATGCACTACGATAAGTAACGATAGGGGGGGAGGTGTTTAGATATTGTAACGTTACCAAAAATTAAAGAAATCGACGAAAAACCTCTAATTAATAACACAATCATTTAAAAAAATTTTAACCTTACATGTTTATGTTTGATCGTCTAAATTGATGGTTAACTTTTGTTTCAACGATTTCTTCCACCGCCTTTTTCCTCGACACAGGAACCTTTTGGTATTCCTTCACCTTCTCAGCACACGTCTGAAAAATTTGGGTCTTTGCTTTTGCGACAGGCTTTGACGTTAAGGCCTGAATGTTCTTGATCAAAGGAGATACCGTATGACATGTACTGTCCTTCTCAGAAAGAAGAAATCGGTTCAAGGTCGTGTCCTACCTGCGGCTTGTATTTCGTTTTTAAAACTTCTATGAATTGTCATAAGTTTGTATTATATCGTTTACAATAAATCGGAATAAAACATACTATTTAAATAAATCAATTTTCAGAAAGCATTTACACAAAAACACAGAACTTGGTGCAGCTCGGGTGCAGCCTTTAAGGGTACTCTGTCAAAGACCAGGTGAATTTCTTTGCGTTAGAAATGAGAATTCACCTGAATGGGTCGACATAGAATCCGATGAAAAACTCTATTTTGAAGAATCCTCAACAAAGCTATCAGCTTCTTCTATCCCAGTGATTAAGAGCATCGGATCTTGTATCGCAGATGGAATAGCTTTTACAGATGATATTAATTATTGATTTTTTTCCAAATGTTCCTTTAATGTATCTAGTCATACTAGTCACTAATACTAGTGAAAATTGTCAGAGCTAGTCAAAATATATAATCATTCGAATGAATTAATTTCATATGTCACGTTACTTTATGGGGGGGAGGGGTTTTGAAAAGCACTACGAAAAGCAACGCAGGGGAGGGGGGGGGGGTAAAAAAACCGGAAAATCAGTAACGTAGTTTATGGACGACCCCTTATCTTAGTAAAAGAGGCTTCGATAGTCTAGTAGTAGTGCGCTTGACTGTCACTCAGGGGCTACGTGTTAGAATCCTGGCCGGGCCATGTACTACGCTATAACCTTTCAGTTCTTATTTGTAATCAAAAGAATTTAAAACACATCTATTTACGACTAAAAGTGATAGTTGGTTGTGTTAGGAAAAGTTTGTGGAGAGGAATGCTTAGTAACTGGATTTTTGAGGTCAATGCTTAATACTTTCATCAGATTTAATATCACATGCTTCAACAGCTTCTGCAACACTAAGAACATCCTCTCACAAAAGTTTCTCTAGATTACTCCCTTCTTCCGTTCTGTGGTATCGCAATGAACCAATAAAATGGCCTAAGTAGGCTGGTCTAAAGACGTGCCACCACCTTAACCTAACCTTATTTATTTTAGTAAAATAATTAACTCTATTTAAGAGAGTTAATTTTGATTTTTCAATTCAAAAAATAATTTTTTAGTTCATGAAATTACTTAGGCATGTGAAATATATATGTAAGCTCTAAAACAAATCGATAAATTAATGACATTAGTTAGTATTGCCACATAAAGTAACCCTTAACTGTGATCTTTTTAAGCCAGCACTGAAAAACCTATAATATCTCAGTTCAACTTTAAACTTTATCAGTACTTTAACTAAAAGATGATCAGAGTAAGAACCTGACAAAAATATAAATTTTGAATAAAAATAGGTATAAAAAGAGAAACAAGCAGAAACTTTTAACTACAATAGCCGAAACACATTGACTGCAACCGGCTTCCACCGACAAAACGAAAACTTGCTGTCAAAGAGAAATGTCGCAGTATTCTCGACGACTTGATTTTAATGAATGCAACATTGATAGTCTGTATTCTATACAAAACATAAACAAACTCTTCTTTGTTCGATTTTGTCGTCTATCAAATTAGAAATAGATTGAAATCTGCGGCAGCAACAATTGTGGTCATGTTCTCTCTTTGTTGTGTTGACTTCAAAAAAGACATCTGCATAAGAAAACAAGCGTTCTATATTTTGATAATTGGTGTTCGTTGCTTGTCGCAGTCAATAATAAAACAAATGAGTTTTGAAAATTTAACTAAAAGCGATAAGGTCATGGAAATGAATGCTAGGAATCAAAACTCGAACCATTTTTTTATTTATTTTTAATTTATTTATTTCGGTCTACTGATAAATATCTTACAGACTACTAAAGAGTTCACTTTTTGCAAAAAATTAGTTAAAAAATATAAATAGATTTAGTCTAAAACGGTTTTCATTAACGTTAAAATTTAAAATAGGTGAAAAATTATTACATAACCTTAGACATCTTGCGACTGGTTCATTGAATGCGTAATTAGTTGCATGCATTGGTTCTGTAAATAAGCGGTTTATTCTCAGATCTCTTGAATGATCATAAAGTTAAAAAAAATCTGAAAGTTCGGAACAGATCATTTTTCCACTTAATAAATTATATACAAACATTAAAGAAAAAAAAAAGGCTACCTTTTGCTAATGATAATTGCCCAGTAGCTTACGCCTACCCAAGTAACATTGTTGGAGCAACCAGGTGCGAGTGAGAGCTAAAAGTGTTCTATAGCTGTATAATATGTGGTTAAAACCTTACCGTAGCTTTGTTTGCTGCTAGTTGCTTTTAATTTTACAGAAAACTAGCTGATATACCCGGTGTTACTCGAAAGTCATTTATATAAAAATGTTAATATACACTTTTCGATTAAATGTTTTTGTAAATTTTGGATTTTTGTAAAAACGTGTTAAATTTAAGTTTGAGACCACTATAAAAATATTAGTTAATAAATTTACCCAGATTTTTTAACGAAGAAATAATTTTATCACTGTTTTTTCACAATCAAAAACTGTTTTTTAGTTCTAAACTGAATTTACTGGCTACTGGTAAGCATGTTACTTGCACTTCGCTAATGAAAATCAAATTTATAAAAATCTTCCTAAAATTTTTTAGTAGTTTTTCCAGTTGGAAAATAACAATTGGATTGTCTCTAAATAAAAAATTGATATGAATTGAGTCTGATAGTTGATGCAATTTCTTAAATCTTCTGAATTCCTATTTTATACAAAAAATTCGTTTTTTATACAGTCGTTTTTTAATGTAAATTAGCAAAAAGGTGTAAGTTAAGAAAGCAGTCGCTATTTAATTTTTATTAGACAGGGTCCGCCAAATAACTTTTTTTTTTTGAAAATTCTATAAAAAAAAACTACTGAATATTTTCTTTAATTTCTTTTTTTGTTTGAAAGTACAATCCTTCCGGTTATTAATGGAAAATAATTTCATTCAAATGGCTGCCTCGGCTGGCCATGTAGTAGCCTACACGATCGGTCCAATTTTTAAGCACATTATCGATTGTGTGCAGCTGTATTTCACCAATGGCTTCACGAATATTGTCCTTTAAAGCGTCAATTGTCTCTGGCTTGTCAGCGTAACACTTATCTTTGAGGGCACCCCACAAATAATAGTCCAACGGTGTCAAATTGCAGCTCCGAGGTGGCCAAACGACATCAGCTCTGCGGCTGATAATGCGATCTTCAAAAACAGGGCGCAAAACATCGAGTGTAGCTTCGGCTGTGTGGCACGTAGCGCCGTCCTGTTGAAACCAAATGTTGCCAATATCCTCATCTTCAATTTTTGTGAACAAAAATTCGTTCAACATGGCCTGATAACGATCGCCATTGACTGTAACGGCCACTCCTTGCTCATTTTCGAAGAAAAATGGCCCAATTAGGCCTCTGGACCAAAATCCGCACCAAACAGTGACTCGTTTTGGGTGCAGCGGCTTTTCAATGTATGCGTGCGGGATTTCTGTGCTCTAAATGCGAAAATTTTGCTTGTTTACATACCCGCCAAGATCAAAATGAGCTTCATCTGAAAAGATGATTTTTTTGGCAAAATCGGCATCTTCTACATCAAAGTAATGTCGCAATATTTCCCAGCGTTGTTCAAGCGTATACACAACCATATTCGTTCAGCGGAAGGATAAAACTAATTATCTGTCAAATCAGACATGAGCTAAGTGTTATCATTCACGAAATAAGCACTAGTTGAAAAAAAAAACGTTATATGGCGGACCCTGTAGTATATACAGCAAACTGTAGCAATATTATCGACGTTAACAGATCGACATAAATCTAGCTAAAAAATTTGAAAGAACAGTGCAAGAAGTGCCATTATGTTATTTGCTGCAAGTTTACGCTGTGTGCGAAAAGAACTAAGGTTGTGTGCGAATTGATCTAAATGCGACCTAAACTAAATAGTGTCGATAAGGCAGTGTTCTCTAATTTAAGAAGCATTTATGTGGCTCGAGAATGTCCTAAATTATTTAGGAGGCACTGCCTTATCGACCCAATTTAGTTTAGGTCGCATTTAGATCAATTCGCACAGCCTAAATTGGATAACAGTTACCGACTTTTCTAATATATTGCAATCGTGTCGGTAATGCAGTACTTATTTCTAATTTATAATATTTTCCAGCATACTTTTCAGCTTATTTTCGGTTAGCACGCAATTGAACCGAACAATTTGTTCAATGCAGCTAAGCTTACAACCATGATTGGAGAGTTAAAATGTCAAAATTTCACTGTCTTTTATATGTCGGTACATTTAATTGGCGTGGAAATTTGACTTTCAACAATATAGTTCAAATAACACATTAAACATGAAAAAATTAAATTTTACAGCATTCTTATTCACAGTCATCTTTTCGATGATACAGTGATATATGTAGAACATTTAAAGTACCATTGATAAAGAACTGAGTGACAACGGTGAAACAATAGTGAGAAAAATGACAAATCACAACAAAACAGATTTAGAAGGAGGGGGTGGGGAGGCAAAAAGTAAGATTTTTTATATACACCAAAATGTTTATAATTACTCTAGACACACAACTTCATTCCTATATAGAGAATTTTAAAACAAAAGTCAGTTTTATTAAAAGTCTGGTATTAAAAAAATAGATTTTTAGCCATAACTTTTGATTGGAAAGAGATATTGGGGTAATTTTTTCACATAAATTACTTTTGAGACTTGACTTTTTTGTAAAAAAAATAAAAACAATATTTTGGAAAAAATAAATTTCGCGAAAAAATCAAAGGAAATAAAAAAAAAATAAAACCCTTGTTGTTTTGATGACAAAAACAGTAAAATTATTTTTGCGCTTAGCTGGAAGAATTTTTGCAAATAAATGCTATGTCATATGAAAGGTAGCCAGATGTGCAATTTTTAATTGATTTCATTTTTACAACAATAACAATTTTTGAGTCATTTTTTGAGTAAAAAGTCAATATTTTGGACCTTTTTTGACATAATCATAAAACATATATACACTAACTTAATGGTACAGTTCAACCTATTTTTGTGAAGTGATTTTATTGAACTTTTGAACAAAAAAAAATTTGAATGAAATCTATTAATGGACAGCGGAGATATTTGCATCGAAAGACCAAACTTTGATTTTCATGTCGTTTTTTTCTCATTCTTAGGTAACGATGTTTTATGAAAAAGTCGTTGTACTGAAAATTTCTTCAATTTTGAAGATATGTGAGTGTTTATGACGTCAAAATAACAAAAAAATTTTAAAATTAAATACACAAAAATCTCTTTTACTAAAAACTTTTATAATAACAAAATTAATGTAAGTTGAAAAATTTCAGAGGGGGTGTGGCAAAAACTAAGTATGTAACATTTTAAGTTGGGATAAACTTAATATGTGTACCTAGTTTGAGAGAAATCCGTTGAGCCATTTAGATTTGTATAAAGGCCAAACAAACAAACAAGCAAACAGAAAATGAGTTTTATTACTATAGATGCTCCAAATATGATTTTTTTTTACCATTTTGAGCTTTAATACTTTATACAGCTCTGTAAAGGATTTTATAAAATCTGCAAAAAAACAGAACTCTTAAATTTACTACTTGCTCTGTAAAGGATCTTTTAACTATAGAGCTGTTTTGAAACACGTAGATTCAGTATAATATATGCTTTAATATTGCATTTTTAAAGCTAATAGATGTAAAATACTGTAAGTTAATGCAGAAATTTTTTTGGAAATAACAATTGATGAAAAAATCTGATAAAGAGCTTCTTTGAAAGAAATGGCGATCTTATTAAAATAAAAAATCTGCAGAGTTGATGTGAGCTAAATATTAGTGTTTACAATAGTATTATAAACAAAATTGGTGATTTCTATGATACTTATATTTAAGAATAAAGTATTTGAATCATTTTTAGTTGATTTTAAAGAATGTTAAAAATTTTTGAACTATTTTTAAATATTTAACACTTCTTAATTTTAATTATTTGTTAAGCTCGTTGTAGTTTTTCGAAGTACTACATTCACGTTTCCGATAAATTCAAAAGCGCACCGAAATTCGCAGCATATAACGAATACACGAACATGAGTCTGAAATAATAATCACTTTATTATTTCTTTAATTTATTTGTCATTCTTATCATCACAAACACTTGTCAAATTTTATATATTTATTGAGTTTATTTTTAACACATACATACTTAAACGAATAATAAAAAAGAGCTTTGCAAGAGCTCTTATTTGGGTTTGACAGGGACTCTTTTAAAAGTTTACAGCTACTTCTACTCCTCATATGAAGTAAAAATAGTGCTTTTAAACTCAAGAAAGTAGCCTTATATATTCTCTGCAAGAGCTTTAGTAGCGCGACTAAAGCTATAGTTGAAGCTTGCTGCTATATAAGAAAGCACTATAAGCTCTGCAAGAATGAATATATGGCTAAAATTGTTACTTGGTTTTTGTTAAATTGTTACTAGCTATTAATGGTGGAATATCATCTGACCATGGCATTTTTTAATATATATATTTTTGGTAATCATTTTTTGTATCTTTCTAAGCAAAGTCGTTCAAAAGTCGCATTGTAATATGGATTCCAAACTACCGAACTCTAATCAAGTCTATTACGGATCAGGGATACAAACAAAGCTTTAAGAGATCGATGGTCGCTAAAATCTGTTAGGTTTCTCTTAATAAATCATATTATGGAATACGCCTTTGAAATTATAAAATCGATATGTGCATTGCATTTTAATTTGGAGTCAAAAATAACACCCAAATCCTTCGTTTCAATATTTCGATTGAGATATTGTTTTTCTTTATGCAATATTGAAATGTAATAGTATTTATCTTTTCAGCGTGAGAAATGACATAGCATTTATTAATATTAAGTAAAAGATTATTGTTAGCGCACCTGCTATGCAAATGTTTGGAAATCACTTAAAAGATTTAAGCAGTCCGACATCTGACAACTTGATTTAAAATCTTAACATTATCTGCAAACATTATGCACATAGAGTGTTTTATAGACATTGCCAGATCATTTATGAAGATTAAAAATAAAATAGGTCCTCAGTGTTATAGTATTCAATTTAAACGAGTCAATTTCAACAATAGTTTTTCACTGTCACTAAGATAGCTTCTGAAAATATTTAATAACGGATTGACAATTCCAAACTTTTTTATTTTTGAAGTAGATTATCATGATCTATTAAAAAACATTATGATAATTTAAAAAACATTATGAAGACCGGTGGTTCACCATCCTTACAACAAAATGTCGTGAACAATAATGATATCCGTGAATGGCTGCCCGAAGAGTTTGCTCTTTATTTCAACGCTTTCGACTGGAACCAAGCTTTAATTGAATGTATTGTGATAGTTGAGGAACCTTTCATTGCTTTTTTACATAAAGTGCAGCTTAAATTTGATACAGTACAGGATCATACTGTAGAAGTACAGGATCATACTGTACTTCTGTCAGTTCTGCTAAGATCCTGGAAGCAGAGGAAAAATCTGAGATTGCTTTGCCAAGCGATAATTCCGGATCTAAAGATAAACTCGAGCTGAGTATGTGAAGATGTTGGTCCAACGGTAAGTATTTATGCCAACAACAGAAAATGGTTGACTTATTAAGGATTTAAGTAGTACTATTCATTTGTGATTTTAATAAAGTGTTTAACAGAAGCAAATTATCATCTACATAAAACTTAATGATGAGTCCTATAATCTGTTTTTAAAATAGGGCCCATCCACCTAAGCCAATATAGTTTTTACGTTATAATGCATGAGATCAAAAGAATTACTGAAAAAAATTCACACCCATGATATCAATGATGTTCTCAACAATAGAAAGCATCTCAGTGACGACAGCAATTTTTATCTTTACAGTTACAATTTTTATCACTGTTGCCGTAATTCTTTTCTAAATCAAATAATTTTGCGCTGTTGTTTCAAATACATTTTGTTTTTAGGAATGAAATGGCAAATAAAATTTGTTGGCATTTAGTATAAAATTGTTAGTATATAAAAAAATATAATGAAATAGAAAAAAAGCATGCTTGGGTAAGCGTTAACTATAAAAAATTTAAATTTGAAATCCACATAAGGTCATGCAGGTCTAGCTTAAAATTTACATACTAAGTTTTCAGATAAAAAGAAACAAATCCATAGATAAAAAAAGCACTATTAAAGAGTAGTCTATTAAAAACAGCACTATTAATACTATCCTTTGATAGTCTATTAAAACAAATTTTCCGTTACTTGTTCTTATAATATTTTTTAAGCGGAATTTCTTCACATTGCATAAAATGTATATTGTTCGCAAAGATACTATTTGTAAAACCTTTGAATATATATTGCTCAAAATAATATTTATTAAATCTCAGCCTTTTTATTCTGTTTAGAAAACGGTGGGCTATTTGTAAAATCTTTTCACATCTTCTTACGCAATTAATATTATATTGGATATTGAGCTAAAAACGGTATATGTTGCCTTTTAATCTGTTCTTGTTTTTGTCAAATGTAGTGGTGCACACTACAATTTTCGATACGACTAAAAAAATGATTTAAAATGATCGGCGTCTATTTCAAATACCAATATATTGGCTTTTTATTAGAAACCTATGAGCCATTTAGAAATAGTGATTGGATTAAGCTTACAAACAATGCAAAAACCGAGGCTTTTCCAAGCACACTTGTAAAACACTTGCGTAGGTAATAAATTTCCAAGTTGCTTTGTATAATTATTGCGTAAAAACAAAATGTAAGTGTTGTACAATAATACTTGGAAACACTTGCTTCAAGTAAGTGTTTTCCAATCATGCTTGCAAAATTCCAAGGTAATAATTTTGCAACTATTCAAAGTTGCGATTGCTGTTAACTGTTGGCCTATGTAGTCTAGTGGAGAGTGCGCTAGACTATCAACCCAGACGTCCGCGGTTCGAGTCCGGGTTCGGTCGTGGTTCTTTTCACTTTCTTTGCTCTCTTTACTATATTTAAGAATTATGGAAACTAAACATAGAAATCCACAAATTAATTGTGGAAAATATTGAATTTAAAGGACAGGAACCACACAACTAAGGGCTTAAAATGCAAGAAGGCAAGTTTTCTTGAAGGCAAGTCGAGTTTGATAGTGAGAAATGAGGACGGTACTTCTCGAACCAGCGAATTTTCTTTTTTTTATTCTTATTTGTCAATTTAAAATGGCTGCGCATTGTTTGGTAAATATATTTATACATAAAAGTTGCGTATTGAAATACTAATTTCCAATTGAAAAGAAACACTTGGAAAAAGCTTATTCAAATACTAATTTCCAATTGTAAAGAAGCTTATAGTAAGGAAAATTTTTCCAAGGGATCATTTTCGTTTATTCTACAATTACTTGTAAGCATTTTACAACAGTAATCTAAAGCTTTTTCCAAGCTTGATGCTTATGGTTCTAAGCTTGTTTAAAGCTTATTCCAAGCTTGTTTGGCTGATTGGGTACTTAAAAGTCTATTAGTCTACGTTAAGCTTATATGCATATATTTTAAAAACACTATAGAAATACAACTTAGTGCACTGCTCTATGATAGAATAGCTAAATTGAATATTTCATAGGTAGTTTCTTTTTATTCGAAGTATGCCAAATATAATTTTTTTTTTATTTTCTGTCTGCTTTGTTTGATTTTGTGGAAAACAAACATATTTGTTGTTAAATGTTTTGTTTAAAATTTCAGCAGTCACCGTATACATCGAAAACACGGGTGTGTGTCTCCTTTACTTGAAAAACTAAATCTTTTTCGTTTTAAAAAATGCTTAAAGAAAGATTTAAGACTATTTGCTCTTAAACTTGAAAGCAAAAAATAAACTGACGACTTAATGATGATGAATGACTTTAATAAAAGCTGTTGAGTTCATTTTTTTGTTTCTGCTTTTTTATTGGAATTAAGGTAGATATTTTTTTATATGAACGAATACTGCTCTTTTTCATTTTTCAGATTTTGTCCAACATTTTCTGTGTTCCCCTTATATTGTGTATATATGTATTAAAGACTGTTTTTTCTTCGCTATTAAACCTGTCATCCAGTCAACCCTGTTACTGGGAAAAATTTTAAGCACTTCTGAGAATTAATCATTGATGTTAGCAACACAATCATGAAATATTTATGGTACGCTTTTGCGACTTGATATGCATTCTTGGAAATACTCATTAAATGTTTTAAAAATTCGCCTTAAGGATATATGATAGCACGCTTTTGCTCTCTTACAACAGTAATGTAAATAACAGCTAAATAACTGGCATAATTTTAAAGCAGCAGCTAGAAAAATATTTTTGAGGTTTAGCTTATAGAAAGGCAAAATTCATAATGTTTATAAAATTCAAAGTATTCAGAAATTTGATATATGAGCAAACAAGTTGTTTTAGTTGCTATTTTTTCTAATGATCTCTAAAATTTTAAAGAAATTTTTTTATAGCATAAAAAATGCAACATGTACATTATCATTTCAAATTGAAAAAATTATTAATTATGAAAATGATAAAATATATATAAATAAATCCAATGTTTTCTAATAATGCGTATAAGCACAAATAAAAACAAGTGATTTGATACAGGTTAAAAAAATTAACATTTAATATGAACACTGTCTTAGTTGCTATTATCTTCAAAAAAATAATTTCACATCACATTTTGCTAAATTGAATGATACATTTTTTTAATAAAGATCAAAGACAGAAGAAATTATAGTAAACAGTTATTTGGTGATTTTAATTTCTACCATCAAACTTTTTTAACAGTAAAATAATTTTTAATTTTAAAAACTTTTAATACAGTGACAATATTATTTTTTTTAGGTGACAATACTTCCATACCAATACTTCAATAGATTTGATTGACTGATGTTTTATTTGAAAACTATTTGATATAATTTTCATTTTGTTTCATTTTTCATTTGCCAAATTTCATTGTTTAATTCTTAATATAATTTTTTTTTTAAAAAGTTAATATTTCCTAGCGAAAATTTTAAGGGCTAAAGTTATTGGATATAATTTTCAATTTGTTTAATTTTCAATTTGGCAAATTTCATTGTTTAGTTCTTGAAATAATTTTTTTCAAATAAGTTCGTTAGGAATTTTCAAGGGCTAAAGTTATTCGATATAAATTTTAATTTGTTTTATTTTCCATTTGCCAAATTTCATTGTTTAGTTCTTAAAATATTTTTTTTTTCTAAAAAATTTGTAAGAAATTTTTAAGGATTAAATTGTAAAGGACATTTTTACATGGATTAAGCATGTTATACACAAACAGAACAAAAGAGATTTTCTTCTTTCATTTAATACCCATGTCATGTTTGGAGATTCTAGCGCGAATTAACAGCCGTATTCTGGCAAAGTGACAATTGTTACCCAGTTATTTTTAAAATTTCTATGTGTTCGTTTTAATTTTTTGATTTCAAAACCAAATTTGAAGCTCAAGAAACGAACTTTTTTAGAGAAATTGTCACTACCTGCAAAGCAGGTGAGAATTTTTATCAAAATTTATTATTTTTGAGCTTCAAATTTTGTTTTTAAATAAATAAATTACAACAAGCACAAAGAAATTTTGAAAATACTGGGTAACAATTGTCACTTTGCCAGAATAGGGCTGTAAATCAAAAAATTAAAAAATAGTTTTGTGCTTACAAATTAGTTTTTTCAATAGATATTATATGAGAATTTAGAAAGCAATAATAATTTCCTTATAATTTTGTTTTACAATGTGGCAACTCCGCTTGGTAACGTTAACTCACAACACGTGTTGTGACGTATACAATAGTGCAGTTTTCTTTTTGTGGGTTTTAGTGATTTTTTTATTAAAAAAGTGAATTGTTTTAAAAAAACACGTGGTAGAAAATGTTCAATGAAGTTAGCATTAAATGTTTAAAAAAAATCTTAATCACAAAAATTAAGAAAGGTATTTGAAGTGTAGTTTTTTCGTAAAAATTGATTTATTTTGAGGGTTAAAAAATATGCAGATCCAGGTCTAGAAATATGTTTTTTTAGAATCTTTATGATTTTGATTTTTAGAAACAAAAAAATTAGGTGCACATACGTGCAACTTTAACTTTTATCTTATATTATAGAAGCGGACATCGTAATTTCTCATATGAAGCTCTACAATCAATGGCTTTGAGTGAAAGATTTAAGTCGCGATGAGTGTTGCAATGCATTTTATTTATTTACTAGCAACAGTAAATGCACTTATCAGCTCAATTCTAAAAATATTTTGTCAAATGTTGATTTTATAAGACTTAAATACAAATTCTAAATGTTTGATAGTTTAAATCATAATAATAAATAATAAACTGGCCATTTCAGCCCTTGAAAGGACTTTGACCTAGCTTCTATTGATCAATTATGTTGTGCGTGTTATTAAATGTTTGATCACAAATGACCGAGAACTGGACCTACGTGTTTTATGCCGACTCCGAACGGCTTATGTTCTCAAGAAGCTTTACATGACATTTTTTACTCTCTGAGGTTTGCCATTGTCTGCAGAGAGGTGACGACTGAACAGAAAAAATAATTCAATTGAAAAAACTTTCTGTCTGAGCTGGAATTGAACCCGGGCTACCGCGGTTCTTTAGCTTACCGGCCACGCACTCTACCCACTAGGCTACGGCCGCCACTACTTTAAATCATACTTGATTTTAAATACAAATCCTAGTTGTTTGATAGTTTAAAATCGTTTTTTGAGCTTAAGGTCAAAGTTAGAACAATTAATTGTTCTAACGAATCTCTCCAAAGGAACAACAACAGCAACAACAACGTTTTTTCGAAAAGGCTTCATGAGAAATCTTTGTGATACGCCATGCAAGCGCGCACTGCACAACAGAGGCAATGAGATTTTAAGTGTCAATTTCTCAGTTTTTCTCCCATTTCATATTTTCACATTTGTTGTACTTTTGCTTTACTTTAGTCTCTATGCTTATGTTATTATTATGGAGTCCAACAGTCCAACAGTTGGAAGTCTTCCACTAACGAAGCATGGTTAGCGAGTTTAAACTAACAAACAACTAGAATTTGTACTTAAAATCAAGTATGATTTAAACTATCAAACATTTAGAATTTGTATTTAAATTATATAAAATCAACATAATAAATAAAAAGGTCATTTAGAAAAAACTTTGTTTTGACAAATTTTATAAAAATGTTAAGCAACCTTTGGATGGCATGCAACAGAATTTAAGCTCGATTTATAAAAAAAATAAAAATTGGCTTCATTCACGAATTTGTGAATTCAGTGTCCAGCGCCGTCTCATCGTGGCAGACTCTCAAAAAAATTTAAAGATTGTGGCAAGAGAGCAAAACAGAAAAATATTAGAGAACTAGCAAATACTTCGAGTACTGAAGAACTGTTTTTCGCAACTCAAAAAATTTAAGAAAACGTGGAAAGCGTGCTGCTGCTAAAGTTGTTATGAAGATAACAACATCTAATTCTCCAGGACTAGCAAAAAAGTTCAGAAACGCGTACAAATTAATGTATTCCAAAGAAAAAAATGACCTCCTGATCTAGATGAGTCCAAATGAAGCACTACCATTGATTATAAACACAAAATTAAGTAAATTTACATACTTAGCATATCGGATGGCAGCAAAAATAGCAACGCAAATATGCAGTAATGGACAAAAGTAACGAAATTCACCATTTTATAAATGTTGTTATATGTAATATTCAAAAAATGACTAGAAATTTTGATTGATCAACCAAAGTCTGGTTATGGATCAAGAAATATAGGCAAAACATCAAGATTTTTTTTGAAATTCTGGAAACCCTGCAGAAATAACAGGAATAGACTAAAATCTTATTAAAAAGTTTTAATAATATTTTGCAAACTATTTCTTGTAATATACGTCTGGTAACCTTTTTAGTTTTTTAACGATCATTTTATATATTTACTATCTGATGGCAAACTTTTTTAAAGTAACGGTTCTTTTCTATATTTTTGCAAGTTAAAAGAAAACACGTGCTTGTGAACAGTTTTGTCCACAAGAAGACTTATTAACAATTCAAAAATATTTTGGGGACTATTCTGACAAAAATTGAGTTAAACTCTTAAGATTTGCTTATGTGTTAAAAAAAAATATAATTAAAATTATCAATTATCGTAACCATTAGGAAATTGTAACCATTAGACATGGGAGAAGCAAAAGACTCTGTTTTGAAAACTCAGTATTGAAGCATGATATAAAAAATGGAATATCTTATATACAAACTGAAAGAAAATATAACATATCTCTTGAATTTATCAATAAAATAAGAAAGAAGTCGAATGTGATTTCTCCAAGGAAATGTGGTAGTGACATGAAGCTATATCCAGGCTTAAAGCGATTAACCAGGCGTTTACCAGTCACTCGGGCTACAAATACTGCAGTGGAGACCAATCAGGTCCTTAAACAGGAACTCAGAGTTGAGGTTAGACGATCCACATGAGCCTAAAGAAATGTGGACTGTTTCCTAGAACAAAAGCACTTTACCGTTGATGACTGGATGAAAGTAGCATTGTCAGATGAAACTAAAAGATACTGAGTTGGGTCAGATGGCACATGTGGACTTGGGTTGATTCAGGTAAGCGACTTCAAGAGCGAACAATTTGTTAGACATTGAAATTTGGAGATGGTGTAATGATGTCTTGAGTATGCTTTAGTTGCTATTAAGTCGGAGTACTGCGACAAATTGAATGAATTCCACGTTATAATGAAGTCCACGGATTATATAAATACTTTGGAAGACTGGCACTGCCTCAGTTTGAATATATTTGAGGTAGAACAGGGGTAAGAAAATGTCTTAATGCCGGATAACGATCCGGCAAGAGGTGGTTAAATGAAAATAGGATTAAACTTCCAGATTGGCCTGCACTGTCTCCTGATATGAACTTTATCGATCAAATTTGGGTCATCTTTAAAAGTAAAATATTCGCAGAAAAAATTCTCCAAAGAATATGAATGAAATTTGGAAACAATCCTTGTTAGCATGGAAAAAAATTAGTCCTGACACCTTGAAAAACTTGCAAGAAGTATGAATAATAAATCCTAAAAAAAATCATGAAGTGGTCCTACAAAGTATTAACCTACGTTTAATATAAAAAAATCCTATTTTTGTATGAAATACAGATTATATTTTTTTAATTGTATTCTCTTATTTTAAAGAAATTAAACGGATAATAAAGGATTAAACCTTTTTGTGTAATCTTAGTAATTCATGAACAGTTTTGTCTGTGACTGTATATCCATCGTGGGATAAAATTTAAACAGCAAAAACTGAATGATTTCAAATTTATTACATAGCAAGGTGATGGTGTTGAAATTAAGTTGCAAGCTCTTTTACTCCTGACAGCAACTCGCTTATATAAGCTTTAATCTGAGGTGCTCAATACGATTTAAATTCTCATCTTACTCTTGTGTGTAAGTGGCCAAAGCAATTGACAGTTTTTGTCAAAGCAATTATAGACAAGTCTTTATTGAAGGAAAAAAATGATCATCTTTCATAATTATTTCACTTATCCCCTTACAATTACAATAAGTTCAGACAAAACAGTGGCTATATGTCGAAATCTTGTCCCATTTTAAAAGAGCTATTGTTTGTTAAAGACCGAAAAAAAATTCAGGCTCAAATTACTGAATTAATTAATTTTATTTATGAAAAAACATAATTAGTTTTAAATTGATCCTTACAATGATTGATGGTTAATTGGTGAACGCATTGACTGCTAGACCTAGTAGGTCTTTACAATGCTTACAATGCCAAGCAAAGAAAACAAATGTGAACGATTTGGAAAATATTAGGAAAAAGCTACCAAAGGTAAAAAATATACTTTCGGCCTATCAACTCTACATGCCTAAATAAGGCTTTTCGAATGCTGCCTTCATATAACCTATCGAATGGGCATTAAATGCAGGCAAGTAAGGGAAAACGACTAGTAAATTATGTTTGCTAAAAGCAGAAAATAGCTGATAGATTCAAAAAATGACTAGAAATTTTGATTGATCAACCAAAGTCTGGTTATGGATCAAGAAATACAGGCAAAACATCAAGATTTTTTTTGAAATTCTGGAAACCCTGCAGAAATAACAGGAATAGACTAAAATCTTATTAAAAAGTTTTAATAAAATTTTGCAAACTATTTCTTGTGGATACGAAGTAGATTATGAAAAGTTTTGAATATATTCTTTTTAGACTGCTGAACTGTTTGTTTCTAAGTATTCATGGTTTTACTTGCCTCCGATAGTACACAAAATCCTATTACATGGTGCTGAATCAATAAAATATGCGATTTTGCCGATAGGTCAACCTTGGTGAAGAGGTACAATAGTTTAAAAATAAATTCATAAGAGGGTACAGAACGAGAAAAGATTCAACCGAACATAAGGTATAGATATATTTAATTTTTTTTTATAATCATCAGATCCTGTGTTTTCATATATATAGCTTAGTGATAAATTTAAAAAAAAAAATATCATAATATCATATAATTTTTAAATATCTTCACTGGGGTGGGGCGATTAGAACATCTTAATGGGCGCTTGGCGTTTCTGATTCTTTTGATTGTACTGAGCAAAAAAGTTCACTAGACCATACGTCTACGGTGAAAATCGAGCTTCCAGATTTCGACTTGCAGTTTTTTCTCAGACTTTTGTCACGTTTTCTTTTTTTGGATATTTTGGCCAATAACAGCAAACCATTGAGATTTTCGATCCAATGCTAAGACAAAAATCTCAATGGTTTGGCTTTTATAGGCCAAAATATCAAAAAAAAAAAACGTGACAAAAGTCTTTGAAAAAACTGCAAGTCAAAATCTGGAAGCTTGATTTTCACCGTAGATGTATGGTCTAGTGGACTTTTTTGCTCAGTTTAATCCCAAGAATCAGAAACGCGAAGCGCCCATTAACAGTTTTTTCCTTCCTTACTAATCGCCCCACTCTAATCTTCACTCTATAAAGCTGATGATTCAGATTCTTCATATTCAGAAAGCGAATAAAATTTTAGCGTGCTGTTATATATTATATACTTTTTTCTTCACCAAATTTTAAACTTTCTTTTTATCTACTAAAAATATAAATTTAATGTATTATTAACATCATTCTTCTAACTTTTCGTTTGATAGTTAAAACTTCATGTATCAAAAATTTTGCTATAGCTATTCATTAAATAAAATTAATATATATGTTAGCAAATTATTTGCAGTTGTTTTAAAAATAAGTTTTGGGCTTATCGTACGAAATAATTAACAAAAATATTGCAAACTATAATTTTTTTACGAATGTTGAATTCATTCGCGCTAGAATCGCACTCTAGACCTCAGTGCGTTCTAGAGAACAAGTGAGAACGCTATTTTACTATCTTTTGCCTCTAGTTTCTCGTGTATATAGTTTACTTTGTGTTTGAAAATTTGTTTTTGATAATGAAACAGTGTTATGGTACGAATATCATACTTTTTAAAACTTATTGCGTTTTCGTTTCTCGAAAAAATGTTCTAATTTGTTTGCCCTCTTTCTGCCATCTTTGAAAAATCTGAATTTTTTCTTCTTTTGAGGTCAACAATTTCGCGAAAAGAAAACGATTCAGTTTTAGAGGTAACTATTTTTATTCTGAAGAGGGCAGAATTTCCAAAACGGGCAGAAAAAATGTTGCATTTTTTCGAGAAACGAAAACGCCATTAGAAAAACATTTTCTTAAATGTTCAACTCAACTATAAACTACAAGAAGACATTATTAATGTTTGTCATTATTGTCTCTATAGCTGCTTTAAAAAGTAATTAAAAAGTCCCTTAAAGCTCCCAAATATCATGACTGCTTAAAGCGCTGATATCATATTTTCGTATTTTGTCTAAATTCAATATGTGTTTGGTATCGAAATTTTGAATAGATTTACTCGTTTGTTTGCTAAATGGTTAAAAAAGGTAAAGTAATGAAATTTAGCTAAATAACTTTTATAACTTTTTTGTAAAAAATTATGCAATTAAAGTTGTTTCATAAATTTTTTGGTATCAATAAATTTCAAAACTCCATGTAGGTAATTCATTTTCCTAGTTATAACAATTTAGCAGCAAAATTAGTCAAAAATGGCAATGCAAACCACATTTTGAATATTTCTCATTTCATTATTTTTATTTATAAATAACTTGAATACTTTACTTGTTTTGCATAATATTTGCAGTACCTTTATTAATTACAAGGAATACAATAAGAGAACAATCATCAAAATCGGCTCATTGACATAAATTTTATTTATTTTACTGAAACGTCTACTTAAATGATAATCTTCTTTGTAATTAATGGAAGATTTTAGAGTTTTGTTTCCATTCCACCTGGTTGCAATAATCTAGAGACTAGTAAGAAAGAACCTCTTGGAATATTGCAATTTATTTTGAAGTAAAGTTTATGAGTAATTCTATTCCGAATTTCAATTCATGCACTGAGTTTTATGATTATAAACTAATAAAACCATATCTGAAAAATGCAACGAGTATCATATGCTCTATGTAATCTTGCCATAATATTTAAAGAGCACTAACTAATTATGCGATTTAATAGGTTCTGACATTTAAAGAAATGTTTTTGTCTATAAAAACAAGGAAAAATTGTATTAAACAAAAAAACTTGTAAGGAAGCTTCTGTGACTGTTTCAAAGTAAAAATAACCCCACAGTTACTTATTCTACGGAAAATTTATTTGAAGTTTAAAAGGTGGAATGGGTAACAGAACTCCTTTACTTTAAATTTTTTCAAAATTTCAAATTCAAGTACATTTTAAGTATTAAACTTCTCGTGTAATCAATGCATTTATTATTGCTGAATTTAAGAAGGTTTTACTATTTGATGAAGTCAAAGGATAAGTTTTCATTAAACTGTATTAAATTTTAAAAGTACAGAGCACATAAGAAATAAAAGCTACTGTGCGAAATTTGAAGTCATTATATTAATTTTTGTGAAAATTTTAATAATTTTACTGTTTTTATTCAATAGGTAGGCATGGATTTTATTTTATTTGGTTTAATAACATTTCAAGGTTTAAAATTTCATAGACCTTATGAGTTGATTTTTCCTCCCTCTTTCAACTCTGTTTTTAAGTGAAAACAAACACAAAATAACAAAAAAAAAGTAAGAAAACATATTTATCACAATCCTAAAAGGGTTTGTATATTTGAAGATTATTATGTACTATATTCTTCTCTCATACTCGTTCCATACAAAAACATGTGTCCCCAGTCACACTTTTTGATACAAAACGTGGAAAAAAGTTGCAAACTCAGCAAAAGTATAACATATAATAACAGTTTTGTTATGTTAGAGTTTATTTCTTATGTTTTATTTTGTTGTTATTCTTAAAACATTATCATTGCGAATTTGGCTTTCTATTCACATTTAGTCGCCGCGCATTGCATTGAACAGCATATTTTTATTACGCTTCGGTGGTCTTTATTTAGCAGTGGTATAAATGACAAGTAAATTGTATAAAGAAAGTGCATTAGATTAGTCATGAAGTTCGATTAATCAAAACTATTTGATAATATTAAAGTAATTTTTTATTCAGAAAAACTAACGGCTGCTTAAAGAGCACAAATATTATGCACGGGAAAAAACTTTGTAGAAAAGATATACCATTCGCTTTTAGGACAAACTGATATGAAATTGTTTAACGTGATTTTTCAATATTAACAAAATATTGCCATTAGCGTAGCAAGCGGGGGGACAAGGGAGAAGTTTCCCCCCGCTTATTTAGCTAGATAAATAATTTAATAGGAAAACTTCAAAATATCAGTTTTTTTTACACCGATAATATTTTTGTATTTTATATTTTGCTCTTATTTCTCTCTTCTTCATAAGCATGCTTTCGGATAACCATTTTCTTTCTCTGTGTTTAGCAAAAAGATAGAACAAAATGTAGAGTTTCTACTGCAATTCCAATTTGAAAAAATTAGGATACACTGAAGAAACTTTTAAATGCAGTTGAAAAACTTGTTGCTTTGGTTTTGACTGTGCCTGCATCAGCAGCTTCATCTGAGCGTTCATTTATTGCTCTAAGCCGACTTAAAACGCATCTTCGAGCAACTATGACACTGAAACGACCCAATGTGCACAAAAACGGATGCGGATCCGTTACGAACCCGTTACGAGTCCGTCAGTACGTACTACGCTCTCTTATGTTTCGACGGACCCGTTACGAACCCGTTACGAATCCGAAAAAAGAGTCTGAAACAGATTCGTATATGAAGTCCGAAACGGATTCGTATCTGAAGTCCGTTACAGATTCGTTTCTGAAGTCCGTTCTGAGTTCGAGGCGGATCCGAAAAAATGGAAAAAGCCATTCGTATTTTTGAGAGGAATCGCTCTTATGTTTTGACGGACCCGTTACGAACCCGTTACGAATCCGTCAAAAAAGTTATCACAACGTTAACATAAAAGACAGTCTTAAATTTGTTTTACAATTTCTTATTTTATTTTCAGTGGATTAGGGATACGAAATACAATTGTGTACTTATTTTTATTTCAAACAACTTTTTTATTTCATTAGGCTCGTGCTCCTCAAGCTCTCCTTCAAATCGAAGAAAAGTACTTGTCAGAATTTTTAAATAATTATCATTAGTGATCAAGTTAAATGTGACTAAAGGATAGCCGTACACAAGATATTTTTCGGAAACTTTTTTAATTGCGTGGATTTTGTACGCTTTGTCATAATAGCAGTAAATGTTATTGGGATGCTTCAATGAAAAATAATGTTTAGCTGTTTGAAGAAACAAGTATGAGCCATCCTGGAACTCACCAACATTGTACTCGTTTGTTTGATATTTTGAATTAATTTTTTTACCATTCAAACTAGCCTCCACTACTCTCTTATAAATTTGATTACAAACTAATTTTTTTTGTTTTAATTTTTGTTTAATTTCCTGCAAAAAGTTTTCGAATTTGAATGCGTCAAACTTGTTTATAGAACCTATATTTTTAACATCTGTAGCTAAATGCGTCAAACGAGTCCGTTGCGAGTTCGCATTATTTGAAAAAAAGAGTCTGAATCGTCTGTTTCGTATATGAAGTGCGAAATGGATTCGTATCTGAAGTCCGAAAAGGATTCGTATCTGAAGCCCGAAACAGATTCGTATCTGAAGTCCGAAACGGATTCGTATCTGAAGTCCGAAACGGATTCGTATCTGAAGTCCGAAACGGATTCGTATCTGAAGTCCGAAACGGATTCGTATCTGAAGTCCGAAACGGATTCGTAACTGAAGTCCGTAACGGAGAGAGGAATTTCATACGAAAAAGGATCCGTTCCGGATGCGAAACGCAATCCGTTTCGGACAAAATGTACGAAGAAGTGAGTTCGTTACGGATTCGTAACAGATCCGTTTGGCACACTGGGGACTCACGACTCACTAATACACATTCATAAAGCTAACACCGAAGAATTGAATTTGATGGAGGTGGTGAAAGATTTTTTCTTACAAGGACAGAAAAAGAATTTAAAGAAATTGAAAGAATTTAAATTGATATAATCTTAGATACCTTATTGCTTTTAAGCCATGTTAAGATATACCTAGTCTTGCTTTATAAAGGCAACAATTATTTCTTTTATTTTCATATTACGATATGAAAGATCCTTTAAAAAATTGACTGTAATATCGAAATTGGAAAAACTTTTAAAAATAATGAAATTTTAACATTTTTTATTTGGTTTTTTTTTCTTATTTTGAAACTAAAATAAAACTTTGCTTATTTATATTCATGTTTCTTTTAAGAAATTTTGGTGATTTTTTTGCACTCCCATTTGTACTGCCCCTCAGATGAAATTAGCTTCCAACGCGAGAGATATTCATTGAATATCTCGAGAGATATTCATTGAAGGTACGAGAGATATTCAGAAGGTACGAGAGATATTCATTGAATATTTACAAAATCCAGAGGTGAAATATTGCACAGAAATCTCTTTTGCTTTTGTAATGCACGCCTCCGGATGTCTGGAAATCTATGTAGCGGTTATTAAATGGAACCAAAAAACATAGAAATAGGCTTTAAGGAAAAGAAAAAAAAGTCTTGTAAACTAATATGTATCGATTATTCTGATTGAAAAACTGTAAATTAAATTAAATTAATTAAAAGACAAAGAAGTCAGGTATAGTTGATGAGAAAATTTATTGTATTATAAAAATAATTTATAATTAGTTTTATTTACTTTTTCATTTTTTTGTTAAAAAATGAACTTGTTTTTGTTAAACCTTTAATTTGGCTTACTTTATTTTGTTAAGCGCAACAAAATGTATTGAATGACACATTGATTTTTTTTCTCAAACTGCTTATTTAAATACAATTTTTTATTTTTCATTGTTGCAAGCCTACTACTTTGTAAATAACCTCCAAATTGACGTTTGTTTACAGAAAACTGACAATTTTTTGCGTTAAAATTGTAAAAGAACTAGGTATATTTGGAAAAAAATTATTATTTCTGCAATCGAAATGGCGATATTAGCAAAAGCTGATTTAAATGATTAAATAAATTTAGGAACTGTAAGCTTTAATTTAAAATATTTTCAAATTTTTAGTGATTTTTGATTGCATTTCTGCTGTGTGAAGTTCAATACAAAAATTCTCTATCAATTTTCATGTTAATTGACGTGGAAATTTAAGAAACTGTAAAAGCAACACATTAAAAAGCTATTTGTGTAGGTTTTTTTTGCAATTGACCTATTCGAGTTTTTTTAAAATTTTTAATAGGAAATCTTAAATTTTGGTTCTAAAAAAATCATTTTTAGACGCTGGATAGATTTTTTTAAAAATATTTTGTAAATTTTTTAGTTTTTTATATTGCGATTCATTTATTTTATTTCTTTAGACGCTATTTACGAGTTTTGTCATATGAAATGAATGAACTGAGAAGAGTGACAATTGCACAATATTGAAACTAGTTTAATATAAGACATATATAAGTGGAGTCTTTTTAAAAAATTAAAATGTTGAAAAAGTATGAAAGGGAGAAGAACTGATAAATTGACACTGAAATCTCATCGCCTCTGTTGTGCAGTGCGCTAAAATACGTTGGCACGGCGACTCACGCCCGGGTTCGATCCCAGGTGGTGGCATCACAAAGATTTCTGATGAAGCCTGTAGCAAGGCTGAAATTGCAATAAAATCAGCTAGTGACGTTTTCCTTTTCATATTGAAAATGTTGTTGTTGTTCCTTTGGTAAAAAATTCGTTAGAGCAATAAATTGTTCTAACCTGACCTTAAGCTCACTAGACTTTTTTAAACTATCAAACAGCTAGAATTGGCATTTTAAAACATGAATGATTTAAGCTATCAAACATTTAGAATTTGTATTGAAATCATAGAAAATTAACATGAAATGCGTATTGATCTTTATATAAAGAGAACATATAAAAAAAGGTCTCTTTTCATTCACAATAAGAATAAATGTTTTTTTTTTGCAGTTTATTTCTATGACAAGATATTAATCAATAAATATTAGAAGCTTTGAAAATTTGAAAAAATGCCCTTTTTTAGATTTTCATTAGGATTTGTTTTATATCTGAACATCTGAAAATGTTGCAAGCTGCTAAACTATAAAATTTACCTCAAAATTTTAATTGTTGAAACAATTGCGTCAGATCTTTAAATTATCTATTTTAAAACCATTTAGAAAATTATAAGTTTCTTATAAAAAAAATGTAGGGATTTAAAAGCTAAAAAAAAAACAAACGAACTGATTTAGTTCAATACGCAAGAAAGAAGAGCTGAAACTCTATTTGAGCATGCTAATTGTACAACTTGAATTAATATGAACTAAATATATGTAAAAAAAAATCTCCGTAAACAAAAAATGCTTATTGAGCACTTTTCCCAAAAACCTCAATTAATCCCTCACAGCCAGTGTTCTGTCCATATAATAAACGTTCTCAATTAAATTATAATAAGCTGAACTTAAAAGCAGCTTCCGTTTCCGTTTCAATTTCAATTTTGTCCGTTCGTCAACAGTTCCCAAGCGAGCAGCAGCTGTTTGGGCAAAGTTTGAAGAGCTGCTGCCTTCAATTAACTCATTTAATGTTGTTATTAGCATTTTTTGTACATTATGCTGATTTGGTGGCAACGCTTAATTCTTATCAGTTAATTTCCATATCATTAACATTTGAATAACGTCTATCTCTTTCTTCCTAGACTGAGCCTGCACATAATTTAGTTGCTTATTTAAGTGTTTTGTTCCTATATCATATTTAATATCACTTCTCTGTTTTCTCTTTAATGAGTTTGCTAAGATTGTGTATTTTTTGTGCAGCAGCAGCAAGAAAATCACAATTTAATAACAAGAGTAAAATATTTGGCAAAAAGTGGCATCGTTTGACATGAAAGCAGCGGGCGGAGCACAAAGAAAACGAGAAAGAAAAAAATAAAACGACAGCACATAAAAAGCAAAACGCTAGGCGTTAAGGCGGCACCAGTTTAGGCGAACATCGTTTTAGTTTTTTTTTTTTTGGTTGTTGGCATTTTTGCGCTGAGCTTGTGTGTGTTGGTGGTTGTGCGCTTGACGTAAGACGCAAGGACTTAAGTGTTTTATTTTTTTTTTGTTTGGCATCATGCTTTGTGCGTGTCTCTTCAAATGTATTTAATTATGTGCCACCACGCACACATACACAGCCACAAACCAAGCCACATAAACATTATCATATAACAATGCCAACATAATCACTTTGCCAGTGTATTCATTTCCGTTTCCGCTTGTCACTTTGTGATGCGCCTTTTAAAGTTATAAAGCGGAAATGCGTCACTTTACTTTTTTTCCACAGCGTAAACGGTCGGAGAAATGATTTGTTATCTTAGTTGTTGTTTTGTGTGCGATATTATCTTTTGTTGCATATTCAAAGACGTTGCTTATTTGTTACGTTTAATTAAGCCGCATTTTTGGTGTTCACAGCAACAACAAGTTAAAACACCACCTGCTAAAGATAAAAGCATGTATCTTTTGCTTATTATGAGCTCTTTATTATTATTAGATTTCTCATTGTTATTATTGTTTTTGTTGTTACTGCTCTACTTTTCATTCAGTGCCCCCCTTTTTTTAGCTATCTATCTAGCACAATTTGCACAGACACTCACACAAACGAAGTATTTAACCGAACGACCGCTGGACTCGTGATTTTTTTTCATTTATTTATTAACTGTAAATTGACAGTGTTGACGCACATCGTTTAACCGTTAAACCGTGGAAAACAGGAATTTTTCACTTAACTACGATCTAATTGCTATTAATTGGTAGCTTAGTTATTTAATTGAATATCACACAATTACAACACAGTTATTGCATTTAAAATACCAACACTTTTCAGTGGCTATCAACAGCAGCTGGAAAAAAAACTACTGATGATGCTCTTGTAAGTTATTCGCACACACTCTAACTGGCATCCGTATCCCGTCCGTTACAGTACGCGTTCTAATAAGTACTAAAAGTATCTAAGAATCTCGTCGATGCTTAAACCCCAAAACAACAAAATAGTTGTTTTTGTTTTTGTATTTGTGTTTGTTGCTGTTGTGGCAATATTTGTCGTCTGTCGTAAGTGAACGAGTACATCACCAGAAGCAGCATCCACGACCTGCTGCCGCTGCCTGTTCGTTGTTGCTACTTCGCCGCTCACCGATGTTAATGTCCTTATTTACAGTTACAACAAAGTTGAAGCTGTCATTTGATGCTACTAGAGCGACTACGACTATAACTACGACTATGTCGAGCTGTGTTCGGCAATACACGACGAGAGATGAGCACGTTGAGTACTTACTCCAACAGCATCCTTTGCTAGAAGCATCCTTTGCTGCAGTCTTATTGGAAACTGGGATACAGAATGTTGGTCAGAGAGTACGTATTAAAGAGAGCATCAAAGAGAGCATAAAAAATCGCGCAGTTCTGTGCAATCTTTTGATTTTTAGTACATATCATCAGTTTTACTATATCTCAATTTTCTCATTTCTTAGTTTAAGTACATATTCTCGGCATATCCTGTAAGAGCGCGTGCTTTTAATAAAAAAAAACCTTTTATGTTTGCTGAGCACAGTGCTTGCGAAAAGCATGTTGGAGCGCTGAGTTTCATTGTTGTAAATGTTATTGACCTAGTAACGAGTTTGTGGTTATCGCATCTGTGTTGTTGTAACTTGTTTTTGTAACTGCTGGATATATGTATGCAGTCAGCTTTAAGGACAAGGATGTTCGCAACATAAGTGCTAGATATAGCCTTCGCTAATGCTCTTTAGTACTGAGTGCAATTTTAACAGTGGCCGCGTGCTGAACTTTAGCAGTGCTGTTAACAGAATTATGGGTAACATTTGCTTGTTCATCGAGCAAGCTGTGTGTGTTAAATTTTTTAAACCTTTTTGATTTATTTATGAGTAGTTTTAATTTACAGCTTACTTAACGAATTAAACACGACTGGGTAAATATTAATGTTTAACTTTGTATTTGCTTAAGAGAAATGTTAACAAACATTAATTTTTGCTTTGGCAAAAAATTAAATTAAGTCATAACATGTCCTCAATAGAGGAACTTCGGGTATTATGGTATAGGAGGATATTGTGGTATAGGCTAATATATCCAGTTTCGCGAAACTTATTTTGACGAAATCTTGCTTAAATTCATGTAAACTCATAAGAAAGAGAATAGAGTTAAAGAAAATCTCTTAAGAATACTGAAGAGGAAATGTAGCGATTTCCGAAACAGACTGTCTAGTCAGCTAAGTGATTGACTCTATACAGTGTTGTTGTTGTTGTTGTTGTTGTTTTTGCCTTATTAAAATCTTACTTAATCTAAAGCTCGCAATTAGATTCATGAAATAATTTAAAAGATCACAATTAATTAACTCAAGAAAATAAAAAAAAACAAACACGTTTTCGATCAGTTGAACGGAACATGAGAATGCATTTGGTTGACTCTTTTTGTATGTTTCAAAGTCAATGAAGTTTTTTAAGGAAAACAACGAATTATCTATTATTGTGTGTTTTTGCAGTTAAGGTAAGTGCTAAGGTTTAGTTAATTAGCGATACATATTGTTAGTTCTCAATACTACTCAATTTAAGAGTTTTTATACCTGATCATATTATTGGCTTTTGTGGTATACATCTTGGCGGCTAATGTGGTATTATGATATCATTTGTGGTGGAAGAATTTAAAATTTTTCTTATTTACTTCTTTAACCTGCGCATTAGTGAAAAATTTTATTTTACGTAGCAGCGATACCTAAAAATGTAATAAGTTTTTTAGGTATAAAAATTTGTTGTTGTTATTGTATTTTCCATTTCCTTTTTCTTATTCATTAAATTATAAACGTTTTCTTTTGTGTAGCTTGAAATATTAAATTGTAATATATCCATTACCTCTCAAAATAGTCTATATGTATAAAATAAAACCATTTTATTAAATATTTTTCAAATTCAATTAATTCACTCAAAGACAGTATATTACATTGCATTTATGTTGTGTACCACGTACCCTCCAAATTTCTAAAAAGGAGGTTTTTGGGTCTTCCCAAACTTTCCCTAATAACTTTTTTATGGGTTATCTTAAGATTCTTATTCTATACTATTTTTCCACCAATACTTCAAGCATCAAAACAAATATTATTTGAGTAAGAAACGAGTTCTAGTTTTTTCACAATGCGCAGAATAAAAATACCTATACCACAATACCCGAAATTCCTCTATGTTTTGTCTTTTAAATTTTGGTAGCATTTTCTAAATTTTCTTTATCATCCTACAAATGAGAAGGCCAAAAATAAAGTGGTTGTAAGATAGTAGTCCTTTGAAGGTAAGATTAAGGCGTTAAGCATTATTCTCTCAAAAAGACTTTTCTCAACGAGTGAATAATGTATGAACTGACAATACAAATGTATATACCCACAACATAAACATCTGCACACAACATGAATAATGAAATTTTTTGTATTGATTAAATGTTGAAATCTGCCAATAAAGAATTCTGTGGCACTTAACAACTTAATGTAATTAATTACATAAATATGTATGTTTCGGTTGTCTTTGTCGTATATTCAAAGATGTATGTATTAGAGTGGGTCGAAAAAAAGAGTTTGAAAAACCACCCCTTATATCAAAGCTAACCTCAAGAGGATTCTAAAAAAAATATTTATTTGGACCACCGGAAAATCAGCCGAAATGGTCTTTTTTCATAACTTTAGCAAACCATAATGTTTTTCGTAAGACTAAATAGTCTTGTTCCTCCGACCCGTCGTTTTTACCACTATCTTGAAAATGGCTGCAGATTGCCGCAACTACCTAGGATTTTTTTTTAATTTTTGGTGAACTACAACTATTTATTTTAAAATTTTTTTGGGCAACTTGAATATATTGTGACGTTTTGCGTGCAATTTTATTTTAACAATTTTATTGCTGCGTTCTTATACCTAAATATATTAAAAAATTTTTTTTATTTAAATTCATTCTTTAATTTTTTAAAATTTTTCAGTAAATTTTCGATTCTTTTTGGATTAAAAAAAAGGTTAGAATTGTTAGTTTTGAACTCTTATAACTTCTTTGTTTTGAAACTTATATTAAATCGCCCATTTCAGATTGAGGTGACCTATCAGTCGCACTGACCATCTCCGATTTAGTTCAAAATTTGTTTTTGAGGTTGGTTTTTTGTTAAGAAAACCAATTCCGGAGTTTAAAGTTTAAAAAAAAAAAATTTTGGCTGAGCCACAGCCATTCGAATGCCAAAATAGGGCCTATTTTGAGACAACGCAGCTCAGCCAATTTAAATCACATTTTATTAACTAAGGTATCATTGGAATATTTATCTCCTCTATTTTAAGGATAAAATATAAAACTTAAAAAAAAATTGCTGTAAATTGACCCATTGTTAATTTCAAAGTTTAATGCCATGTCAACGACAGACGCTATAATTTTTTTTCAGTTTCTCTATTTTGGTTTTTTGTACGTTTCAATACCTTTCCAACGATATAAAATTAAGGTGTGCTCTTGAAGGGTTTAGAAGTTATGGCGTAAAACGTGCAGTGTAAAAGAATTTTCAATACAAATTCAACCAGCTATCAAAGCTTTACAGCATACATTTTTTTTCCTTTTGTTGAATTTGAAAAAAAGTTGAATTTGTTGAAAATTAGGCGATTGCTTACAGCAGCTTGTGTTTTTGTGTGTACGTGTTTTAGTTTTTACAAAACACAAGTTTATTTTAGAAAACAATTTGTATGGTGGGAAAAGCGGGCGAAATAGACTACGACTTCTTGCTGAGCATGTTTGTTGTAAAGCTTTGATATCTAGTTGAAATTTTTTATTGAAAATTCTGTAACACTTTATGTTTTACGCCATAACTTCTGAACCCTTCAAGAGCACACCTTTATTTTATATCGTTGGAAAGGTATTGAAACGTACAAAAAACCAAAATAAAAAAACTGAAAAAAAAATTATAGCGTCTCTTGTTGGCATGGCATTAAACTTTGAAATTAAGAATGGGCCAACTTACTGCAATTTTTCCAAAAGTTTTATATTTTTCCCTTAAAATAGACAAAATAACCTTTCCAATGATACCTTATTTACAAAAATCGGATTTAAATTGACTGAGCTACGTTGTTTCAAAATACACCCTATTATGGCCTTGAAAAATGGTTCTAAAAATTTATAAACTCGGATTTGGTTTTCTAAGCAATAAACCAATCTAGGGAAAAAATTTGAGCCAAATCGGAGATGGTCAGTACGACTGATAAGTCACCTCAATCTGAAATGGGCGAAATTGTTTTTTTTTTTTGACAATTTTTTTAGTTGTTTTTAGTTGTATGAGATAAAAAAATAATTAAGGGGGGACAAATCGGGCTTACGAGGTTAACTAGTCGAATATGACTTCGGAAGTGATTCGGAATGTAGTATTTGTTAAGCCCTTTTTAACGACATACGATTTTTTAAAATCAGACATGTTATACTAAAGTTATGAAAAAAATACCATTTCGGCTCTTTTTCCGGTGGTCCAAGCAAATTTTTGTTTTTGGAATCCTCTCGCGGTTAGCTTTGTTATAGGGGGTGATTTTTTCACAAACAGTTTTTTTTTGTCTGGAGGCCGACCCACTGAAGTATGTATGTTTTGTGTACGTCATTTACACACTCATCATAATAATTTTGTCTTTACAATGGTCTTTACAACGCGCAAAATTATTATCAAAAATTATATATCTTATCTATTTTCTAAATTTCTTTGTTTTTAGAACGAAGTTCCTTTACGCGGCTTGCGGGTGATGTAATTTGGTACACTGAACCAAAAAGGTACAGTATATTAATGAAAAGGTGCATTAATTTCAATGAATTATTCATTGATTTTGGTCCAATGAACTGTGGTCATTGATTTCAATGAATTTTCTTCATACTTTAATGAATAGTTCATTAAACTTAGTGATTTTCAATGAATGGTTCCTTGAATATCAATGTACACTTCATTGAATTCAATGAACACGTTCATTAAAAAATGCCAAAATTAATGATTTTTTTATTGAATTTAATGAAAAGTTCATTGAATTCAATGTAAAGTTCATTGAATTCAATGTATAGTTCATTGAATTCAATCCATCAAGTTCATTGAATTCAATGTATAGTTCATTGAATTCAATGTATTATAGTTCATTGAATTCAATGTATAGTTCATTGAATTCAATGTATAGTTCATTGAATTCAATGAATTAAGTTCATTGAATTTAATGTATTTAGTTTATTGGATTCAATGTACAGTTCATTAAATTTGATGTATTCAGTTCATTGAATTCCATGTATATTTCATTAAATTTAATGCATTTAGTTCATTGGAATGAATGATCTATACATTAAATTCAACGAATTATTTGTTAATCCCTCTCTAAACATTTTTAAAATAAGGAAATAATTACAATTTCAACAATATTTTTTTTATTTTAAAGAGTCAATTAATTTACAAATTTTCGAAGATTTTGAATAGTTTTAAATTTATAAAAATATACGGCAATAAACTCCCACAGGAGAGTGCATGCCGCAGGATATTTTAATTGAAATAATTTAAAAATTTGAAAGCACACATCTACGGCTAAAACTAGTAAGTTGAAATTTTACACCATCCATGAATGTACTGGTAATTGTATGTTTTAGGAAAGTTTTTCTTCCAAAGTTGTCCTTACTGCATACTTTTTGAGTGGGCACCAAATACCCATGAAGGCTCCAAAGAAGTTTCATAGCAGTACTGTCTGGAAAGATATTAATTGAAAAAAATAACTATTTATTTATACAGCCTCGAGAAAAATTAAGCTTACCACTGTAATAAGTGAAATCTTCAATTTCTGCCAACTTTGCCCGCACAGCTTTATCTTTTATGTGGTTTTCATCCTTTAAAAATGTAAACATTTTTTGAAAATGATGGCAGCAGTCACTTAAAATGCCAGGTATATTTCCTATTATTTACTAATACTAATAGTAATTCAACAGATTTAAATTTTCTTTTCAAATTATTTCAAAGCACAATATTTTCTTCACTTTTAATTTAATTTATTATCACCTTTTATCTAAAATTTACACACACAATTGCCACACGTCTTCACAATTTCGCGTTTCACGTCAAACAAAATTGGGAAGGGAATAAATTAGTATACATTGAATTTAATGAAAAATGCATTCAATTTAATGAACTATTCATTGAATTCAATGAACTATACATTGAAATCAATGAACAATACATTGAATTCAATGAACTATACATTAAATTCAATGAACCATTCATTAAATTCAATGAACTATACATTGAATTCAATGACCAATACATTGAATATAATGAACTATACATTGCATTTAATGACCTAAACATTGAATTCAATGAACTGTTCATTAAAAATCAATGTATGGTTCGTTAAAATTTGATTTACAACTGGAATCAATGTACTTTTCATTGATATCAATGAAAAGTCCATTAAAATAATGAAAACTAATCACTGATATTTATTTAGACATTTTTAATGAATATAACTTCATTGATTTCAATGAACAGTACGTTAACAACTATGAGCAATTCATTAAAATTCAATGATTTTTTCATTAAAATCAATGAATTAATTTTAACGTATGCTGTTCATTAAATTATTTTTTCTGTGTAGAAACCGTCACGTAACAGTGAGATTGCTGTGTGTTTGTATACGTGCGAGTATCGAGCAGACAACAAACTACCCAATGGGTAAAAATTGGGCTTCGAAGCGCTTCTAGCAGGCCATCATATTGATTTTTTAGCCCTTCCGCAATCATATTTTTCGCACCATTAATTTTTTTATATGAAACGAGTAAATTTTCTAGGCCTCCTCTCTTGCGACTCAAAAGAGGCCTGCTAGAAACCCTTTTTGAGAATGCATGTTATAAAGAAAAGCAATATAAATATCAACTTGAAATAAAAAAAGACTGACAATTACCAGATTTGAACCAACGTCCTCTCAAGTGGCGGTCCGACGCCTTATCCACTCGTCTACAGCAGTTTTTAACAAATTATAGCTTATTTTGCATCATTACAAATGAAAGTTAGCTCTGGGTAGTGCGAATTAGAAACCCAGTTCGGACAAAAAAATTTTTTTAGTATATTTTTTAAAAACTAAATTCTTTTACTAATTTTTCTATTCATATAAAAAACTTTAAAAATTCTTTTTTTTTAAATTTCTTCATACAAAAATATACGAAAAGACTTGGAATTTTAAATACATAAAAGTTTTCATATAAGATTATATGTATTATGTTAGAATTCGGAAACCTGGGAACGCGACCCAACTCCGAAAATTTTTTCGTATAAAATAATATGAAAAGACTTATAACCTTCAAAAGGTAGACCTTACAGAAGAACTCATTAATGAAGCTATCATGCAAGGTAGATTGACGTCAGTAAAAGCACTACTATTATGCATTCTTTTGCGTAAAACTACCTAAAGTGCCCACTGGGTACCTAGTGGCGTGTGCTCCGCAAAAGAAGGCATGCTAGCACTGCTATCATTGGCGTCAATACACCTACCATGATCACTGCATTGATAAGTAATTCTGTAAGGCCTACCTTTTGAAAGTTCTGATTCTTTTCATATTATTTGATATGAAAAAATTTATAAAAAACATTAAAAGAAAGTGTAATGCTCAAAACAGTTTGTAAGAAAATGTAGATATAAAAAATAACAAAAAAAAATTTTTTTTTGTCCGAGTTGGGTCTCGAACCCGGGCTCCCGAAAACTAACACATTACATTCTATATTATATGAAAATATTTATGTGGAAGAACTCAAAGTCTTTTCTTATATTTCTGTATGAAGAAAACTTAAAAAAATTTAAAAAAAAAATTTTAAATACACAGAACAGTTTGTAAAAAAATGTAGATTAAAAAAAAATTTTCGATTTGGGTCTCGAACCCGGGCTCCCGAAAGCTTACTTTCATTTGTATTGATGAAAAATAAGCTATTGATTCTTAACAACCACGATAGACGAGTGGGTAAGATGTCGGACCGCCACATGAGAGGACCATGGTTCAAATTTGAAATTGTTAGTCGTTTTTTATTTCAAGTTGATATTTTTATTGCTTTTCCTTCTAACGTGACTTCTCGAAAGAGCGCTTTTGGCAGGTCTCTTTTGAGTAAATAGAGCGGAAGGCCTGAAAAATTTTAGCTCTCCTTGCTAAAAAGAGACCTGCCAGAAGCGCTCTTTCGAGACGTCACGTTAGAAGGAAAAGCAATATAAATATCAACTTCAAATAAAAAGACCAACAATATCGAATTTGAACCATGGTCCTCTCATGCGGCGGTCCGACATCTTACCCACTTGTCTGTCCTGGTTGTTAAGAATTAATCGCTTATTCTGCATCAATACAAATGAAAGTAAGCTTTCGGGAGCCCGGGTTTGAGACCCAACTCGGACAAAAAAAATTTTTTTTTGTTTTTTTAAAATTTACATTTTTTACAAGCTGTTCAGTGTATTTAAAATTTTTTTTTTAATTTTTTTATTAATTTTCTCCTTCTGAGGCAAGACTTTATTTTATTTTATTTTTTTTTTATTTATTTATTTATAAAATTAAAAGCTAACATCAGTACACTTAGAATTATGTTCTTTTATAGTACAAAAATCATTTAGTTTAGTTAAATAAGAATTTAATTAGATTAAATTAGATTAGATTTTTTTTTCTTCATACAAAAATTTAAGAAAAGACTTGGAGTTTTTCTATATAAATATTTTCATATAATATAATATGTAATGTGTTAGTTTTCGGGAGCCCGGGTTCCAGAAAAAACTCGCACAAAAATAAATTTTTTTTCTGATGTTTTTTTTTAAATCAACATTTTTTTACAAACTGTGTTTAAAATTTTTTTTGGAATTTTTTTTTTGTAAATTATTTTGGAAAATAATATAGAAAGAACCAGAACCTTCAAAAGATAGGCCTTATAGAAGTTACTCATCAATGCAGTGATCATGGAAGGTGTATTGACACCAATAATAGCAGTGGTAGCATGGCTTCTTTTGAGGTGCACTCGCTATAATGCCCACTGGGGGGTAGCAGGCGAGTGCGCTGTGTGTGTGTGCGTGCGAGTATTGAGATTTGAGAAGACTAACGAAGTAGGTGATTGCGCAGCCAAGTACGCAACTCTTTCTTTCTCTATCTCTCTGTGTGTCTTTGTTTCTGACACGAAGAAATTTCTTTAAAACGCATTCCTTATTGTTATTTGTGTGTGTGTTTCAAGTTATACGTGAGTGCCTTTATTGCAATTAAGTTTTAAGAAATGGAAACGGCAGCAAATGTGTTTAATACAGTGTAATCTGATGTTAGAATTTCAAAAAGTTTTTTGCCACAAGTTTTGAATTGTATACACTTTGTAGATGCGCTGATTTCAATTCTTATGCTAAAATTAAAAAAAAAATTTTTTTAACTAGGGTGCACCTTAAAAATAAATCTATTATTTAATACTCTTTGTTTATGTGCTAGCAGTAAAGGGTTCGAAGATTTCGAAACTGATAAAATTTCAAAAAGTTTTTAACAACGGAGTGGACCCTGAAAAAGTGTTTTATTTTTATTATTTTTGTTAAAGTGCTGGCAGTATTAAGGGTCACTCTTTCCAAACCTGATGTAATAATATAAAAATTTTTTGACACTAGGGTGAACCCTACAAATGATTTTTTTAGCTTTATACTCTTTGCACATATGCACATATTTTTAAAAGTTTTTTACACTATTGAGGACTCTACAAATTTGTTTTTTTTTTCTTTATAACCTTTGTGTTTGCGCTGGCAGTATTAAGGGGATGCTGATTTCTAATCTGATGCAAGAATTTTAAAAATTTTTTGACACTGGGGTACACCTCAAAAATGTATCTTTGTTTTATTTTTTTTGTAGATGCACTGGTCGCTGATTTCGAATATGATGTAAGAATTTAAAAAAGTTTTTTTGACTCTAGGGTGAACCCTAAATATTTTTTGTTTTATATTCTTTTAGATGCGCTGGTCCCTAATTTCGAATAAGATATAAAAGCAGATGCGCTGATCCTTAATTTCGAATAAGATATAAGAGTTTAAAAAAAAATTTTGACACTAGGGTGGACCCTAAAAATGTAATTTTTGTTTTATATTCTTAAGTAAGTCCAGTCTTCAATCAAACTTTTCAATCAATTCAAGCTCCATGCAAGGAACATAATGAAAGTTCAATGCTCAACGCCTTGTTGCATCATTAAACAAATATCGCTGGCAACGGTAACTGCCTATTTTCATCTCTCATTAGAATTTTACTTTCAATAAATACGTCTTTTTTCATAAAATATTATATTAAACCTTTTGATCTGATTATTCATTTACATTATTTGCCTTAAAAAATTATATAAAATAAAAATAATATAAAAAAGTAGTAAGCAAATATCTTCGACTGAACTGAAGTTAAAATACCCCCCGTCCGTGTTTAGTTTATTCGATGTCTTGAGTGTTGTATTATTTTGGTGACGTCTCTTTTATAAGACGTGGTTTTTATCCAAATATTTCACATTTGAAACTTAGAATCCTTTTTATTAATTGAAGCTTATGTAAACAATATCAAGTTTAAACATTAATTTTTTTTTTTAATTTATAAATATTTGAATATAATGATGATGTCACTTTGTATGGGAGGTGGATGGAATTTTCATTATTTTATTTTAAATTGTAAACATCAAGTGCATAGTGAAAATTAAAACAAATTTGTAAAGTTTTAAGCCGTTGTTCTAATTTTTGAGCAGTTTAAACTCACGGTTATTATCGTGATCGCAGATAGACAGACGGGTAAACGGACAGACGGATATGGTTATTTTGATTCAGAAGGTGATACTGATTAAGAATATATATACATTTCCTCCTTATCGGCGTTACAAACGGAGTGACAGAGTTAATGTGCCCATATGCATTTTTATTTGCGTTGGGTATATAAAAATATTCAGATATTATTTCGAATTACATTCGGAGTTAAAGAAGAAATTTGGGTCTCTCAGCTGCACCACTTTTTTTTCTTTTAATCTTAATTATCTTAAGTCCGGTTTAAGTGTTTTCAAACAAAAATAGAGATATTCAGCACAAAAAAAAAACCCAAAAGCTAAGAAGAACTAATCATTAATATTTTCATCCCGACTCGTTTTGTTCATCTTTTCAGAAAAAGCTTCTGCTACTTATTCTGAATATCATGATAACAAAATAAAAAGTAATGTGAGTAAGGGCTTTGAATAATCCTACTGTCAATCTTTAACACACAAAAATAAAGAAGCTTATGTTTATTCGCAAAAAAAAAAAAAAACAAAATAAACAAAAATAGCTTTATGAATTGAATTGCGTTCTGAAGAGCACCTGCAGTGCGTTTTATTTTCTTATAGTGACTTGGAAACTTTTGCAGTTCTAACACGTTCAAGTTTTCATTTGCCACAAATTTAGAAGCTACACTCTGCTGTACAAACTAGTTCACACACACAAATGCATGCATTTGCGGCAAAGACTTACCGAATTATATGAAAGATCACACGAAAAACGAAAAGAAATCAACAAGGATTTTATTTTGCAAATATAAAAAAGTACATCTAAGAAGCATTACAAATAAAAAGTGGCAACTTAAACTCAACAAGCTCACATAAATACACACACATACTCATACACTCACGTAAGCAGAAATCAAAACTTTGACGCATAAAATTGCTAGTATTGGTTCGTCATTATTGAAATGTGTGTGCGTGTGTGTGTAGGATGAGGGAACTATGATTTTGTCTATGCCCAAAGCTGCTCCATTGCTTTGCATTGCTTTTTTATGAGAATTGCTTTGAGAAAAACTTAAGCTTTAAAGCGATTGCCACATTTCAAGGATTTGCTGGTTTTCTCAAAGTGAACATAAATAGTGAACGGAAAAAACCATAACTTTTTGCTATACATTCGTAGCTCAAACATGTGCGCGCCTAGCTGATGAATGCATAAATATTTTCACTCTAGTCTTCTGTCGACGAAGGACGATGTATCACAGCAGGCATTGATTTACATTGGGATTTATTTTTTTTTAACCATGCTGCGCGCTATCATGTTATCACGCATTTTGCTCATGGTTTTTTTTTTTGCATATATTTATTACATTGTTTTTGTTTATGCATTTGCTTGTGTGCGTGTGACTTTTCGCGTGCAGCACTTACAAGTTATTTTTGACTTTAAGGATTTTGTGATAGACTTTTGCGGCGCTGTTAGCAAGCACAAAATTCGGGTTTACAACAAAAATTATCACTTTTTTCACATTGGAAGAAAAATATAGTGAACCGCAAGGCGTATGCGTGACTTTTACAACCTCGTTAGCATTAGTGTGCGTTTTTATGTGTGTGTCTCTTAGCACTCCCGTAGTTAAGGGGACTTTTTAGGATTCAAACCGCCCCAAAGGGTCTGCAGTTATACACCAAATTAATGTTGATAAGTCAATTAAACACAAAAATAAAAATTTTTACAAATAAATTACTCAAATTATGAAAATTCTGGGAAATTTGAATAGGTGTCTAATGTAAATCTTCACATCTTCTGTTAGAACTAGAAACTAACCATATACAGAAGTTCTGGTGTCTAAAATACATTTATTAATTTATATTCTTTTAGCACTAAGAGTTTGCTATTTCAAATTTTAAAAAAAACTGAACACAACGTTTCTTGCGGTAAAAAACTATCAAATCAATTTCTGATACAGAATCCGGCCAAACCAGAACAGAGCTGTAATTGTAGCTCATTTCGAGAAAAAGCCTTTTTTCTGCTTGAAAGGGCTCATCTATTCGCCTGGAGAGAGGGAGTTGCGCACAGCGACGGCTTCTCGCGCATTTATAGAAGCAACTCGCTGCAAAGACTGTGATTTGGACAAGCAGCTTAAGGCCGTGAATGGGTGTTAGGCGTCACTAGCGGCGGAACTGGAAAAGAACTCAAACTACAAAGGTTTGGAGTAGGAGAAACCAGCCAATAAGGCAAGAAAGCTGAAGGCTGCTGGTGACTTTTCTAGCCTACTCTTAAGCGATGTTGCCAGAGGAGGTGAGGTGCTGGCTTTCCTGGATATAGGGGAGGAGAATTTTGGGATTTCAGAACTGGAAGTTGGTGTAGGATAAGCTTGCCGCTGATTATCTTTGGCTAGTGTTTGAGATTCTAGGTCCTGCTCTCAACTGTTTCGCGATAAGCTAGCAACGAAGTTGCTACAGGGTGACTTTTTTGGTAGTTATTTTTTCAGTGTACTTTTTTTGACGCTCACGTGTGATTCGTACCATGTAACATGACAAAAAAAAAATACTCGGTGAGGTTTGCCATTTCACTATGAATAGTCTAACAAACGAACAACGCTTGCAAATCATTGAATTTTATTATAAAAATTCATGCTCTGTGAGAAATATTGAACATCAACTTTTTATCAAAAAATTTTCTTCAGCGACGAAGCTTATTTTTGGCTCAGTATTTACGTCAACAAACAGAAATGCCAAATTTTGTCTGAAAAACTGCGATTGCGCCCTGAAAATGCACTATTTAGAGCCGTTCGTGGGCCGGCGACATCACTGGACCGTACTTTTTCAAGAACAATGAAATTTGCAATGTAGGAGTCAATAGAGCAACGTACCGTGCGATGATTGCCAAGTTTTTTTGCCAAAAATGAGAGAACTAGACTTGGTTGCCATGTGGTTTCAACCAGAAGTTGCCACATGTCACACGGCACGCGATACAATGAACGAATTGAGGAGGCAAGTTTAGGGAACAATGAATCTAACATTTTGGAGCAGTCGGGCGATTTGGTCCAACTAGACTATTTTTTGTGGAGCTATGTGAAGTCTCTCGTGTACAGCGACAAGCCAGCCACAATTGCAGCCCTGAAAGAGAACATCACAGCTGCAATTAGTAAGATACCGTTCGAAATGCTCGAAAAAGTATGGCAAAATTGAAGCTAACGGATGGAGCCCCTCAGGGAATAAACCGCAGGCAACATTTACATTTAACAATCTTTAAATTTCTTTAAGCTCTAAATAAATATTTCATTCACTATTGCAAATTTTCTGTTTTTTTTTCAATTTTCAAAAACCAAACGCTTAAAAAATCACCATTTACGGGGCGGCTATCGACACGGTAGGTGAAGTGTGGCTAGGTGCACGTATAGAAGAGGTATCAAAGAAGGAAATCCCTAGCAGACCAATGGCACCAGTCTGGCAACCTCTGCGAACCACAGAGGAAGACAAAATTCTGAAAATTCTAAAAGTATCCAACCCCTCCCTTTCAGTTCAGAACTAGAGGGTTGCCGAAGTTGAGGATCCCAGAGATGGTGCAAGGCAGGCGGTCCTAACTCTACACGAGGCATCTCTGTTTATCTAAGGAAAATGCAATAAATATATACACCAAAATGTTTATAATTACTCTAGACACACAACTTCATTCCTATATAGAGAATTTTAAAACAAAACTCAGTTTTATTAAAAGTCTGGTATGAAAAAATAGATTTTTAGCCAGAACTTTTGATTGGAAAGAGATATTGGGGTAATTTTTTCACATAAATTATTTTTGAGACTTGATTTTTTTGTAAAAAATATAAAAACAACATTTTGGAAAAAATAAATTTCGCCAAAAGAATCAAAGGGGGTACCCTTGTTGTTTTAATGACAAAAACAGTAAAATAATTTTTGCGCTTAGCTGGAAGAATTTTTGCAAATAAATGCTATGTCATTTGAAAGGTAGCCAGATGTGCAATTTTTAATTGATTTCATTTTTACAACAACAACAATTTTTGAGTCATTTTTTGAGTAAAAAGTCAATATTTTGGACCTTTTTTGACATAATCATAAAACATATATAGACTGACTTAACGGTATAGTTCAACCTATTTTTGTGAAGTGATTTTATTGAACTTTTGAACAAAAAAAATTTGAATGAAATATTAATGAACAGCGTTGATATTTGCATCGAAAAACCAAACTTTGATTTTCATGTCGTTTATTTCTCATTCTTAGGTAACAATGTTTTATGGTGGGTTCGCTTCGGGGTCACGAGGGTTCTTGTAAATATACTCAAAAAATTTAAGCAAGCGTGGAGAAAAGCATTCCTCTAAGGGAGGGTGCAGCAAAAGAGTCAGCGGTTAACGTGACGGTAGATGCTGACCGAGCAGCGACAAGCACTCCTCTGAATGAGGGTGCGGAGAAAGTTCCTGGTCGAATGTCTGTAGGATCGTTTGAGTATGTTATTGCTGACATTTTTAATGATTGTATAGAGAAGTAGCTTCTTGAACCTGATTTGTATATTGGAGATAATACCATAATAGAGGTTGAGTAGGATAAACTCCGAACTGGTTAGGGTGCTGCATATCAACCTACACCACTGAAAGGCGGCCAGCGCCAAAGTAGGTAGAAGATGTAGTCCTAATTCAAGAGTCTTGGACTCATAGAGGCAGGGTTTGCGGCTTGAATGCGAACGGTTTAAAATTCTTCTTCGCTAGCTCACTCATGACCATCTCGAGAAACCACCGGCTAGTAATCTGCGGCATCTGGTCACCGAGGCGGAGAGAAGGAAGCGTGGCCTGGTTATCGGTGCCGACGCGAGCTCACACCACACAGTCTGGAGAAGTACAGACGCCAATGAAAGAGAAAAGTTCTTGTTTGATTATTTAGTCAAAATTAATTTATATGTTTGTAACGTTGGGAACGAGCCAACTTTTGTTATACCCAGCAGGGGAATAGTCGTGGACCTTACCCTAGTCTCTGATTTCTTTTATGATAGGATCATGAACTGAAAAGTGCTTCAGAAGCACTACTTCTCGGATCATAGGTATAATGCATTTGGCCTTAAGAGCCACTTTAATAGCCAAACTATCGTTAGGAATCTGAATAAAACCAATTGGAATGAATTCAGGGAAGTAGTGAAAGCATCGCTACCCCAACTCTAAGAAGTTTGTTTCCCCTTAAACTGAAACTTAAATACAAGAGCTTGATTCAATGGTGAAACAGTTGACGAGGAATTTAAATGAGGCGTTAGAAATCTCATGGCCTAAAAGCGCTCAAAGTGGTGAACCAAGACCTCCTTGGCGATCAAGAGAAATTAGTATTTTGCTCAAACCGCAGTGAAGGAATATTTTTAATGAAGCTAAAAAATCGGGTAAGACTCAGTGCTGAGAAGAGTATAAGTCTAGTCTAAAAATTTGTAAGAAAACACTTCAAAAAGCTCAGTGCAAGTTCTGGAAGCTTTTCTGCAGCAATAAAGAGGAATCTTACGAAGCATCAAGACTCCGTAAAATCCTCTCTTCTAAACATTGCTGTCCAAGCTACTTAAAGGAATCAGACGATAGTTGCACATCCCTAGCAAGGAGACTCTAGTTCTTCTTGAGCTGTAGAATGGCTGAGGTTTAGTGAGATATACACTAGAGATATTCATATTTTTACTGACAGCCAAGCAGCGATGAAATTCCTTGAAGGTGTATCCTAACATCACCAACAGCTCTGAAATATCGCTCGTTTCATAATGGCCGATTAGTTCGTAATTCATATGGTCTCGGTACCGGGACATATGGACTTTCCTGGAAATGCAAGAGGAGATCAGCTCGATATAGAAAGTACAACGGCAACGCTGCTGCCTGACATGCTGGCTCTAAGGCAACATGCCACAGAAAAGGCTAATTTATGTTTAATTATTAGTTTAATTAAATTTAATTATTGAATTATGTAAACTAATCTAAACAAATTTAAAATAGTACCCTATTTAAGAAAATCGCATTTAAATTGACTTAGCTACGTTGTCTCAAAATATACCCTATTTTGGCATTCGCATGGCTATGGGTCCGCGAAACAAATCTCAAAACCTCAAACTCTGGATTGGGTTTTTTAAACAATAAACTAATCTAAGCACAAAATTTGAGCCAAATCAGAGATGGTCAGTGCAACTAATATTACTTCAATGTGAAATGGGCGACATATTGAAAGCAATTTCTTCCTACTTTGACGAAATATGTTTTACCCGAATCACCTTACGAAAATTTTTTAAAATTTTTAAAATGAGTTGTTTTCGGAAAATATAGGATCGTTTAAGCCAAAATCAGCGCATTTTAAGTATTTATATTTGCATTGCCATATGGCAACCACAGGGTGATTCGGGTTAATACAAATTTTTTGTAGACCATATATTGTTTAAAAAAATGGCTTGAAGCATATTTTTAAAATTCGTATGAAAAGTCATGCATTGATATTAAAGGCATTGTGTTGAATTTAAAAACGTGAAGATTTTTTCGGGTTCGGTGCAGTTGTCTGTATGTATGAAATTCTTTATACAAAGATCTGCATTACAAAATTTTGCATTAACATAAAACTGTGTTAAACAATTCTTTATGCCAAAATTCTGCCAAATACAATATAAGAATAACTAAGGTAAACAAGCTTAGCAAAATTTAAAAAAAAAAAATATATTGAAATACAGATTTTTAGACAGATAGTATTTTTTACATATTAATAACATCATTTTGACAACACAGACTTTTGACAAGCAGAAAACTGAGCCGCTACCAATTTTTTGATTATATTGAAAAAATTGATTTTGAAAAATATTTTGTACCCATAATTGTAGGCATTGATTGAATCAGACAAATCGACCTGTAACGTTTTTATATCCATACGTTATACATATATGCATCAATAAGCCCATTTCTGAAGATTGGTGCAACGTTCCCGGTTTCAGTAGCTTCAAGCAAACCCTCGTTTTCGTCGCTTGAAAACTCAAAACATGCCTGGGAAGTAAAACTGGAGAAGAAAGGCTCAATAGGCTAGTTCTTCTAAATGTCGAAGTCACCACGGAAGAAATTTTAAATGCAATTGCCCAAAAAAAAATATATATATATATTATTAATACCTATTAGTAAAAAAAAAAACAAATAAAAACACCTCCAGTAGTTTTTTCTGGTTACGCGCCTGATCTGGTCTATGTAGCCCGGTCTTTGACCGATCGCTACCTTGTAATAACCTAACTTTCTAACACAGTTTCCGAGTAAAATGGTATAAAATTTATTGAAAAAATGCGCGTCAGTATTTAAGTAAGTACCTAGAACTGAATCAATATTTTATCGACCAGGCCATATCAATTTCCTCAAGAAATCATAGGTCTAAAATCAATCCCTAGGTAGCACCTAGCAAGGTCAAAATTTGTGTATGGCTTTTCTTCAGACTATGTTGCTCTTTATAAATTTTTATTTGAAATTATTTGTTATTTCGAAAAAAAAGTAAAACATAGTATTGGTTGGGATGCTATTAAGATAGCCAGGATTGAACCCAAAAACGAATTTTGAATGTTTATGAGTTAAAAGATATTTTAAAAATAATTCTTTTCAATTACGTTCTTCAATAAACAATAAAAAATTTTCAATTTGAAGTATTTTACACTAAATTGAAAGCAACAAATATGAAATTTTTATAAAAAATATATAAGCAGCAATAGAAACTATTTTTTATCTGATATTTAAAAATAAAAAAAGAAGCATAATAATTAAAATTAAAGTAAATAAACATGTTAGATAAGTTTTGCATGAAATAGTATTTTTTTTATTTTTTTTTATTCATTTTTTAATCAAAACCCCCGGGTGGAAAATCCTGGCAACGGTCCTAGCTTTTAGCCGTTTCCCTGAAGTACGCATCAAGCTTATAACTTCAGTTCTTGCTGTTTTGAGCTGCTTAAATTTTTTTATTCTATTTTATGCATATCCTAAGCTCTTTTAATCCTTCTTCAATCTATTCCACTTTTTTTTTCATTATGATTTTCTCTCCGACTGACAGTTGCTTGAGGCATGCATTCTGATTGCCTTTCTTGTAACCATTCTCTAAAAGCATCTTGATTCTTAATGCTGCTGCTGCTGCGGCTGCCAACTTCTAAGCCATCTTGTTGTATGTCAGTGGCTTAAGCAGCCAAGTGACTCTGTCAAAATGTCTTCCTTGGAGCGTGCAGTCACAACTTTTGCATGCAATGAGTGCAAAAAGTTCAAGTTGAGCATAAGTTTTGTGATTTTATTGCACACTCACGCGCTTTGGCGTCATATTTTTGCGCGATTTCATGAAGTGATGGATTTTTTTATTAGTACGGAGATGCGAAAACATATTTAGAAGCTATAAATTTGAAAAACGATAACGGAAACAAATCTTTTCATAAGATAGTTTCTTCATAACGTTAAAAAAATAATAGTCTTAGAATTTAGTACAAAACCAACTGAAAAGCAACGGAAACTAACAATATGAAAACAGTTTTTTATAAATTCTTTCTTAACTGCTTATTGCTGTGGAGAAACAAATAAAAAGTATTTAAATATTTTACTTAAAGTGGAAAGTGCATAATTTAAAAATAATTTGTAATTATTTTATTTTTTATTTATTTTATTTATTTTAAGAAACAAGCAATGTACAATATCTATAGTAATAAAACTCATTTTCTGTTTGCTTTTTTGTTTGTTTGTTTGTTTGTTTGGCCTTTAAGCTAATCTAAACGGCTCAACGGACTTTGCTCAAACTAGGTATGCGTATTAAGTACATTCTAACTTAAAATGTTGCATGCTTAATTTTTGCCTCGCCCCCTTCGAAGTTTTTCAACTAAAGGTAATTTTGTTGTTATAATACTTTTTACCATCGGAGTTTTTGTGTATTTTATTTTATTTAACTTTCGATGCAAAAATCTCCGCTGTCCATTAATATATTTCATAAATTTTTTTTTGTTCAAAAGATCAATAAAAGCACTTTACAAAAATAGGTTGAACTGTACCGTTAAGTCAGTCAATATATGTTTTATGATTATGTCAAAAAATGTCCAAAATATTGACTTTTTACTCAAAAAATGACTCAAAAATAGTTTTTGTTGTAAAAATGAAAATAATTAAAAATTGCACATCCGGTTTTCATACGTCATACACCTTTCATATGTCATAGCATTTATTTTCAAAAATTCTTCCAGTTAATCGCAAAAATTATTTTACTGTTTGTGCCATCGAAACTACCTTTGATTTTTTTCGCGAAATTATTTTTTTTCAAAGTGTTGTTTTTTTATAAATTTTACAAAAAAGTCAAGTCTCAAAAATAAGTTTTGTAAAAAAATTACCCCGATATCTCTTTCTAATCAAAAGTTATAGCTAAAAATTTATTTTTTCATCCAGCTATATTAAAATTCTCTATACTTAATATCTTCTATATTTTTGCCGCCCCACCCCCTCCCCTCTCCTGTTAAATGAGTTTTATGGTGATGGCATAATTTCTTCTCACTACATATTCATCGTTGTTACTCTGTTCTTCATCAATGTTACTTTAGTTTTTGTATGTATATATCAAAATTTCATCGAAAAGATGACCGTGAATAGAATGCAGTAGAAGTTAATATTTTCATGTTTAATGTGTTATTTGAACAATATTGTGTTAAGCCAAATTTCCACGTCAACTAAATGTACTGACATATAAAAGACATTGAAATTTTGATATTTTAACTCACCAATCATGGTTGTAAACTTGGCTGCATTGAACAAATTTTTCGGTTCAATAGCGTATTAACCAACAAAAAAAAAATGTTAAACTATATTGTTTGTATTATAAAATTAAATGAATAAAAATGTTCGTTCCTACAGCATACTAAGCTTTAATCTTAGTGTGCTGCAGAAGCGAAATTAAATTTTTAGTAAGAAATGCAGTGCGTTTTTGACAGCAAAATGGTAGCGACATTTTTTTTTCGTTGGTTAGTACGCTGTTAAACCGTAAAATTTTTTTAATGCAGCCAAGCTTACAAACAAGTTGGAGAGTTAAAATTTCAAAATTTCGTTGTCTTTTATAGACTAGCACATTAAACAAGCACGTTATGGTAAGTACGAGTTAGTGTAGAGTCTACACCAAAACTTCGCGTGTAGAATTAAATTAAATTAATCAAAACGTGAGATGTTTTAATCATGTAAAAATTCTCTAGATTCAGGAGAAACCTCTCTGGAATACAGCACAACCCATGCTTATAAATTGATGCCGCAGTTTCTTAATTTAAGGGAAGCATTTTTTTTTTAGTTCCTTCATATAAAAAGCTTTTTTAAAAGATTTGGCGGTTTGAAATTCATCGGAGAGCAGAATCGTTCTGCCAAGTTAGTTAGAAAAATTTTACTACGCCTTAAAATATGTATATATAATTATAGTGTAGAGTGTAAGGACATATATAAGAATTGGGTGTGTATCCTAGCGTCAACGTTATTCATATGAAACAAAGCGAAAACAAATTTTTTATATCGTCGTTATATTCTCTTAAACAAGCCAAAGCCCGATTTTCGAATTTTTTTTTTTTTTTTTTTTTTAAATGAAAAACAAAGAAAATCGAACGTTTTTTTAAAAGAGAACTAAACATTTTTTAATAAACTTTTTTTTCAAAATCAAGCTCTGGCATATTTTTGCAAATACACTCAACTGTCTTTTTGCACGATAGATACGTTCCTAAGAAAAACGTGTTAAAAAAATTCGTTTAAAAAAATACAAGTGACATATGGTAAATTTGGGGATGTGTTCCAAAACTTTGAGAAATTGTGTAAGTTGAAAAACTTTTAAATGTTAGCTCACTAAACCGTGCAAATAAGTAATGCTTTCAATATAATATACAATTACATTAAAAAAAAAACAATTAATTTCTATAGGTTGTTCCCCGAAACTTATAAACGTAAACCAGTGGTCGGAAAAATTTCACTGAGACATACGTGTGAGCATAAACTGATCTTATTTGAATGCAGTATGAAAATAATTGGTGAAAAAAAATGTAATCGTGCAACACCGAAAAGTTCGTGTAAAAGAATTTTTTACTGAACCGTGTTATTTTAATATCGTACAAAAAAGACAGTGCAAAAACAGAGTTGAGCGTATATAAATTTGTGCAAAATTTTGAATTGATTGGTTGCAATTTGTTTGAGTTATGATGTATGCCTTTTATAAAAATGCAGTTTTGAGAAAAGCACGTTCAAAGTTTTGGGCTTGATGGAAACCGGCTGCAGCTTTTAACTTTCAAACAGCTTCGAATTTCACGTTAAAATTTTAGCAGCATATTTTCAAGATGTTTTTAAGGTATTTTATCGATGTTTAAAAATGACGATTTTTGAAAAAATGTTGTAGTATTTCGTACGCCTTAACCCTCCAGTTCCTGAGAAGGTCCCCTGGGACCTATGCAGTTTTCAACGATAAAGCATTTGAATATGATTCGACCGAAAAGTCGCAGCCTTCCTGACTTCTTTAAATGGGATGTATAGAAGCTAATGAAATTATATATGTAAAAATTTAATGGTCGGTTGAAGTCACTTATGGCGGTTTTGTTTCACAAGGTTCACAGGAACCATCTATGGGCTTTCATACAATATGCTCATTATTTTTGTTTTTTCTGGAATTTTCTTGCTATTTATTTGTGTTTTATAGCTATACTAGCTGAGATCCGGCGTATTTCTGCCACGCCCCGTTGCTTAACGCCCATAAAATATTATCAGTGAAACGGCACGTATAAATCGTGGTCGAATTCAATCAGTTAAATCAGTTAAAATTTTTAAGTTCAAGCAACTTTTTTTATTTTTACAGATATGTGTATCTATACTATTATATAAAAGGAGACTCACGAAATTTCATCTAGAATAAGCTCGGTAACCGCTGAACCGATTTTGATAATTCTTTTTTTTCGAAAAATGTACTCTTTAATTATTGCAAAATCACGCTTTTTATTTGATGCCTATATTCAACCAGCAGCACAGTATAACAGCAAACAAAGCTTTTCTCTCTTTGTCGAGAGAGCTTCTTTCAATATAACACGAAAGCCATGTTGTGTAGTTAAGCTGAATTCACTGATAACCTTCAGCATGTTTTTGTGTGATTTAAAATAATGTTAATCAAGTTGAGACCATGCAGAAATTTTTCTCTCTGAACGAAAAATTCATATGAAAAAACTTTCAAAACATGCTGAAGGTGATCAGTGAATCCAGCTTTACTTTCAGGGAGATTTTTGCTTTCATACAGTGTTAATTAATTTTCTATGTTAATGATTTGAGGGGAGCTGCCAGAATTCAGTTATCAGCATTAATTATGTTTTGCTGCCTTGCCAGCCAGCTTTTCCCTTCTTGAGATTGTGTTAGTCTATCTATACGAATATATAAAAGCGTTGTGACACTGCACGGATGTTTGGACGGATGTTTGCACAGACGATTTTGGTCGTATGAGACTAGAATTTGGTAATCTACGTTGTATGATTACTTTCGCTAACTTTACCAAAAATGGGCATGACCCACTTTAGTTAAGTCCACTTTTCGGGGGATAAGCTTGGTGTAAAGCAAAGCGCACTAGGTTTAAGCTCAATTGAGCTGAAATTCTGGCATTCTATTGTTTTGAGTATGAGATGGTTTAAGTGATTAAGTTATTTTGCCACACCCCCATTACCGCCCAGAAGTAATCAAAAGTGTTATACTTCGAACGGTTTTGGTTGTATTAGACTAAAATTGGATAATTTAGTTCATACGGCTACTTTCGGCAACTGTACTAAAAATGGCGATTTTTTTTTCCGAACAGCATGAAAATTCGTATATAGCAGTAAGGTGGTCTGCGGCAGGACAACGTCTGCCGGCAATACTATGCATCAATAAGAATGCTGTATACATCAGAAAATTCTGATCGTCATTCATTGATGTTTCAAACAGAAACGTCTAGCATGTGTTTTGTTCGAAGGTCAATTTATACTTTTACAAATTCACAAAACGATTGTAAAAAAATTCATTGAATTGGTTCAGGATAAATTCTACTATAACTTCAACGTTAACTATGAATATATAGATAAGGAAATAGATTAAAACATGGATTTATGTATATAACTTTGGAAAAGTTAGAAATATTTAAAATATTTTTCACAGAATTATTTTTTAAGCTATATTTGAAAATGTTTTTCACATAAAAAAGTTTTTAAGCTGTAACACATTGCAAAAAATATAACAACCTTTTAAGCAAATTAGTTTTCATCAAAAATCATAGGGGGGTAAGTGGCCCATGATTTTTAATAATAGAAACTGTTTGTGTCAAAAAAAAAACAATTTTTGCAGATAAATTATGTTATATGAAAGAATAAGGAAAATGAAAAAAAAAAAAAAAATTAAAATTAAAAAAATATGTACAACAAAAGCAGCTCTTGGCTTATTGTTTAGTACAAGTTGGATATTTTAGAGGTTTTTTGAAAACAATATAAAACATTGCATTGGTGAGGTAACGGCAAGCCTTTTCTCATTTTCCCAATTTACTTAATTGAACTTTCAAACGAAGAAAATTGGATGAAAATGTTTGCTTGCTAAGTCAAAACATGAAATTTCAATCGTTTTTTCTTTTCATTCTGAGGCTTATGAGTTGTACTGAGAGAATCCGTAGTTTTGAGATATGGCAAGAATTTTAATGTCATAATAACAGGTTTTTTAAAACATACCTAATATCCGTACAAAATATTTCTGAAAAGAAAAGAAAATTACCGTTAATTTTATTAATCAACGACTGTCCATACAAAAATCCATTGTTATGCTTTGAGAAAGTCTATAGTTTTTGAGATATCTCCTAAAGTTTGATGTTATTATAACGGTTTTTTTTAAATTTAAGATGAATTGTTGTTTGGCCGATTAACTACAACAATTTAAGAAGAATATATTTATTTTCAGAATATGTGTAAAAAATTACATTATTGGTTACAAATTTTAAAAATTTTTTACCCACATTTCTTTATAACGCTGTTATGCAGGACTTTTTCAAAAGTAAATAATAAAAGGAAGCCAGGTAAATTTATGTCATCATAACAATTACCGTTTAAATAAGTTATTCAAATTAAATAAAGTAATTTCTTAATATGTATACCATTTTTTCATAATTAAACAAAACGAACACAATAATTTTTATATTTTGAATTTGTTTTAATACAACTAAATACTTTCAATTTAAGATTTAAAATGGTATTAGATTTTAAATTTACATGGTATTTAAAATTTTTATCGCAGGCGAAGCAGCGGATATTTGCTAGCAATAAAATAAAGATATTGAAAATGAAATAAATTATAAAATTAAATTTGATTTATTTCGCAAGATTCTGAGTAAATTGCGCTTAATTTTTATAAATTTAGTAGTTTCTACTGATTGATTTCATCTTCAAACGTGCACAGCTCCGTATTGGATTAGTCGGGTGGGTTTGTTGATATACCGTTAGAAAGATCAATTCATTTTTTTTCAAATGAGTTCTTAAAATAAGTTTTCTGTTTGTTAGTACTTCTTTTAAAAACAATAATGTGCATCAAAGCCATGAAATATTAATTAACCTTGTTACTCCTAAGGGTGTAAAATAGACCTCCTCTTTCCATACGATTTTTTCTGTGCTCGACGTCTTTAACCTTCGTTAATAGTTGCACTCTATTGCGGGACACTCTGACCTGCGATTTGTGGTTTGTAATAAAATTGAAAAAACCGTTTTTTTTTCGTTTTTTTTTTTTTTTAAAGTAGAAGTTTGGATTTAGTTTTCTGCAGTTTCCTGGACAAAAATATAATATAAACTAGTTTCCTATGGAAAATTTCCGGTGACAAGACCTCGTAGTTACACTTGTCAATTAAAATTACATAAGGGACTGCGTGCACGGATTTACGAAAAAGCTCATAACTACTGTAATACTTGAAAGCGCCCAAAAAATGAACATTCAAAATTCGTAAGAATAGAGCAAGGGCTATAGCTGTGAATTTTTTTGAAATTTTTTTAAAAATAGCCTTTTTTCAAAAAGTTTATTTGTTTAAAAAAAATTTTTAACTGTTAAGGTAAAAATTGAACAAAAAAAATTAAGAATTTGGTTTTTCCGATTTTTTACTCGTTATATTTTTGAAATATTAAAAAACAATAAACTCTCTTTTTGTATTAATTATGTTGTAAAATAAACCAAAATGCATAATAAAAGTTAAAAATTTACATTTCGTCCCAACTTTAGGCATTCCATCAACCCTCCAAATTTGAACAAAATCGGAGACATGAGGGTAAATCTTTGCCGTTTTGGCGCGGGAGCGTTGCTTTAATTAATTTCTCTTGTAAAAGTTGTGGGTTAGCGAATCCTACAAAAAAATGTTCCGAAACTGACGTAAGTGTTTAATTAGTTTCTACAGTTTCTAGAAAATACTTGGCAACAGCTATGTGAAACACTGACCACCTTTACCTCCTCCCTAAAAGAGGAAGATAAAGTTGTTATTCTTGGTGACTTCAATCGCCCAAATATATCTTTTATCACCGACGTAATTTTAATGCCATGTTTACCGATTCCTGTAAATCTTTCTAATGCCATAGACTTCAACTTACTTAGCACCTTTTATGGCAGTGACTTGCAGCAAGTCTCTTCTGTACAAAATCAGAATGGCAGATGGTTGGACCTAATTTTTACTAACTCGTATGAAGAAGTGAAGGTTAGTCCATGCATGGGAGCAGAAAATTTATTAACCAATACTGTTCATCATACAGCCTTAAAAGTTGTTTTCTCTGCTAATGACATCAACTTTACCCAGTCTTATAATAACACCATTGCGTACCTCAACGTACCTCAACGTACCTCAACGCCGATTATGAAAGAATAAAATGTTATCTTAGTTCTCTAAATTGGAATCATATTCTATTCAATTTAGATTTAGCCAGTGCTGTCTCTATATTTAATCAGCACATTTTTACCGCTATCGAAAGTTATGTGCCAATAATAAAGAAAAATAATAAGCTCACAGAACCATGGCTAGACAACAATCTCAGATTTTTGAGGAATCAAAGAAATAAAATCTACAAACTTCTCAAAAACACTGATAATATAAGCGATGAACTGAAGCTTAGATATGACGAGCTATCAAGAGAGTTCTCTATCAAGTCAGAAGAAGCGTACAAGTTGTACACGAACATCATCGGAGAAAAAATTGTCGAAGAGCCGAGAAAATTCTTTGACTTTGTTTACATGAAGCGCAAATCTAGCGGCTATCCACCGTCTATGTTTAAAGGTAATGTCACTTCGTCCAATTCTCTTGAAATAAGCAACTTTTATGCCGATCACTTTAAGGAGGTCTTTTGTCTTCCTACCACCTTATCTGAAACTTTTCCTAGCTCAACTATTATAGTTGATAGTTTATATTTAACCCAGGAAGAGATTTCTAATGCAATAAAAGAACTGGATATATTAAAGGGACCAGGACCAGACCTACAAGCTTTTTGGTGCGATGTTTAGACCAACTGCTATTGCCATTATACATAATCTTTAACGAATCACTGGTTTGTGGGACATTTCCTTTATATTGGAAATCATCCCATCTTACGCCAATTTACAAGAATGGTGATAAAAGATCAGTTGAAAATTATAGAGGCATAGCAATCTTGTCAGCCATTCCAAAACTTTTTGAAAAACTTATTTGTGAAACGCTAACAAGTTTCATTAACCCACGTCTAAATGAGCAGCAACACGGGTTCCGAAAAGGGCGATCTACCACCACTAATCTCATGATTATGGTATCAGATGTTTTAGTCAAAATGGAAAAAGGGAACCAAATAGATGCTGTTTATACTGATTTCAGTAAAGCTTTTGATCGAGTTGATCACAACATTCTTATATATAAGTTAGAAAAATTTGGTGTTGCGGGGTCCATACTAAGTTGGCTAAGATCATATTTAAACGGCAGATCCCAGTTTGTTAAATTCCAGGGAGTTCTATCGAAAAAAATTGCAGTCTCCTCGGGAGTTCCGCAAGGTAGTCATCTTGGTCCTCTTATTTTCAACATATTCATATCCGATCTGTCAGAAGTTCTTAACGATATCCCACATCTTATGTATGCATATGATTTAAAAATGTACTATTCAATTCAATCAGATGTAGATGTAAATTTTTTGCAATCAAAATTGTTGTCTCTTGAGCAATGGTGTTTTCAAAATAAACTACATCTTAATGTCAATAAATGCAATGTTATTAGCTTTTCTCGTAAAAACAACGTAACATTACATACCTACCATCTCAATAGTACCGAACTAAGAAGGGTCAACCATATAGTGGATCTTGGAGTTGTCTTAGATTGGAAGAAGCGCTTTAATCTGCACTATGATAAAATTGTGTCCAGGGCCAGCAAACAGCTCGGTTTTATAAAAAGACGTGCAAATGAATTCAAGAATATATGGGTCACTACATCCTTGTACCGTGCATTAGTGCGCCCAATACTTGAATATGCATGCATAACTTGGAATCCATCTTTCGATTCCCATAGAGAAAGAATTGAGTCTTTTCAAAAGCAGTTCTTACTATACGCGCTTAGAGATATGTACAACCCCCATGATTATTGTAGCCTTCCATCATATGAACATAGACTCAGCCTTTTAAATTTGATGCCACTATCAACAAGAAGATCGTTATTGGGCTCATACTTCACATTTGATGTAAATAATGGTGCTATTCACAGCGAATATATTTCTAATATGATTTCCTTTAACGATTCAATTAGGCGCACTAGGCATACTCGATTGTCAACTGAATATCAGCACCAAACTACATATGCAAATAATGAACCCATCAATCGTTGTTGCAGAGAATTTAATAATATCTCTATATACTACTCACCTTCCATGTCCAAATCCTCTTTCAAGCAAACCCTATATAAATCACTCAGTAATCAGAATTAACCCAGGCCTCAGATAAACTACATACATGTATGGATTTATATGTATAAGCATTTAGTTTAATAAATCAAAATTCTTTAACATCCCTCTCCAAATCTGCCATTTACGTCCTTTTGTCCTTATAGTCTTTAAGAATAATATATATAATCGTATCTTAAGTGTGTATATAATCTCTTGTTTTCCCTCCTCTTCTCTTAGTTTTGACATGGTTTTTGAAATCATGTCAATCCGGTGGGCGGAGTATGCCCACTAAGAGCACCAAATAAAAAAAAAAAATAAAAACAAGGGAAGGGGAGAAAAAAAAACAAAAAACTTAGTAATCTAAACTTAGTAATAAGTAAACAAAACCTGTTAGAATAAGTTAGAATAAGTAAATTGCATTGCCTTGTTTGGCCAATAAAAATAAATAAATAAATAAACACTTTTTTCAAATCAATTCAAGACACTTAAAAAAGGTATCAAAAATATTAAATAAGTTTAATTTTGTTAAAGTAGTCACGTGTCCCAAAGAATTGGTAAAACAGTGACAAAAACAGAAAAAACTTTTTCCTGAAATATTGTAAGAATATTGATTACAACAGTTTGTTACGCGAGCGACGATATATTTATCAGCGCTGCCGTTTTGTTAAAATTTAATCCAAACTGCTAAATTTTTTTTTTCGACGTGAAAACATGAAGTTCAGTTCCATTTTGGTAATTTGTTGCAGTAACGCATTAAAAACAATAGTTTAGTTTTATAATAAACACATGAAAAAACCCGCCTTTTCAAGGAAACTTTGAAGTTTTAAAGAGTGTTAAGCAACTTCACCAAAAAAATTACTTACCAGTAACAAAAATTTTTTTTTTGGAAGTTAAGCAGAGCTCTATTTTAAGCATCGAAAATTATCTACTGTAAAAAATTAAAATTATTAAAATTTTAAATATTTGAAATTTTTGTATAGAAATTTAAATTCAAATCTAAAACGATTTCATTTTTCAATGCAAGATTTAAAATCATATAGTACGTTATTACTGCCCTAAAGGTGTTGTCTAAATCAGAACTTTTTCTTATTTTGTATCAACATCCTCACTCAATTGAAATTACTAATATTGGCTTTAAAAGCGACATGGATGCTACTAATTTTGGTAAAAAATTGTTTCTTTTAAGAACGAATTGGCATGAACAATAATATAATCACTGCCAAGCAACAACTACTGAAGCGTTTAATGCACGATTTTTTTCCCAGAAATATTTTAATTTTTCATCTAAGATTTTGCTATTTTGTGACTTTATAACAGAAATGACAAAATCCAAAACTAAATATGCGTTTCATTTGTCATTTAACTAATATTTTGACATATATTTTGTTTTTGTTCTATGAATATTAAAGGCTATAGTTATATCCCAAAGTGTTAGCAAAACTGTTTCATGTGTTGAAAAATTTTGTGAAAAAGACCTTCATACAAATTTACATTATATGTCTCTTAAGGAAACTAGCAACTACTATTTCATTAAAATTAGAATTTAATGGGTCTAATTTTGAATTGATATGTAAATAGAAATATCTTTTATTTTGTTTTGCATTAACAAATGCTATCAGATCCAATTAGATTAGAGAAATGCTTTACACTTTAAGTGTTATATATTTTCGTTTTAGCAGATTGTTCAAAACATTTCTTATTACACAATAAACTTTTTATATATATCGTTGTTTATATAGCATGGATGTTTAATGATTTTTTATTCATGTTACTGCGTTGTTTTTACAAAATTCGTTGGCAAGTAATTAAGTGTTGCACTGTTCTGTCAGTTGTGTGCTCGTGCGCGCACATGTGAGAGCGAAAGAGACAGACGGGGTTCACGATGCTCGCGGTAATAGGCTGTGGGGATCACTGGCTTAGAATAATATCATTTATGTTTTCAAGCATTTGAAAGTATGCTTTACTATCAGTTATAATTCTTCATATTTTCATTTCCATAAAATTATAACATTAACTTTGACTAACGTCCTTTTTTATCACAGCAGCAGCAATTCTGAAAAATTTAATTATGCTGCAAGTTAAAGTTTCTGGTACGGCAGCCAAACAAAAAAAAATTGAACAAAATTTGTGTGAAAAGCGAACTTTTGCCTGAGGAGCAGACTTTTTCGAGTTACTTTCGAAATCAGTTTTGTATTTAGTTTTTTTTTAACATTGGCAGCAGTTGAAGCTAGTGTATAAAATTTGTGAGTTGTGATTTCATCAGTGCGGTTGCTGCTGGAAAATGTCAGAATGTTGTAAATTTATAAAGTTGACTGCCGGACCGCGAAGCCGGCAGCTACTTAAAATTGAGTAGCACAAATAAAAGCATAAAAAAGCAAAAAGTTATCTACAATATAAGACCACATTTGAAGCGGTTGGCTGTCATTCTATTGGTTGCGGGCTAGCATTTAGGGTAAGATCCATTTTATGTATTTTTTTTTTAGAAAAAATAAATTGAAACATTTTTGCCACTAAACTCACATACATAAATACATATAAAATGCACAATCTTTTTCTATTGGTAATAAAAAAAAATCATTGGTTATCAACGAAAGAACATAAAAATGCTCTTTGCTAGCCACTTTATTGTAAGCGAGTTTATTGTTTTTATTCTTACGAATTTTCGAAGCAAAATTTGATGTGTTCGATTTCAGTTGATGCTCTATTGCGGCTTGAGCAAATTAAGTGCATTACTTTGCAATTTTTTATAGTATCCATAGCTTATAAGAGCGGGTGTGTCGAATTTTGTGGCTTGCAACAGTGTTTGATTTAATTGCTTTCAAGCTTATGGCTATATTTTCTAAAGATCTTTCGAAATGGTTGACACTTGAGTTAAGTGCATCTAATAAAGTTATTTCTTTTTCTAGAACTTTTGCATTCTTGAGATAAATTCTTCAAACTACGTTTCGATTTTAATTTACAATCTATTTGAAGAAATCCCTATTTTAACATTCGGTCATGAAACTTTATCTTATTTAACACGAGTTTAAATGCTTCAAAACACTACTTTGCTCAAAAGCATCCTGCTAAAGATCCAGTTTTCAGCAATCAGTAATTTCAGCCTTTCGCTTTTAGAATTCATCTCGTACATTTAATCAAATTTTGTTACCACTTAAGAGTTGCTCATCTCTTATGTACAACACATAAGAGCAAAACTTAAGTGGCCCACCGCCCAAAGGCAAGAAAGATGAAACTTTTTGTTCGAACTAACAAAGACAAGTGGCTTGGTGGTGGGAAAGCATCGATAGTAACATCGATTTTGACATACATACGAGTAAATAGCCTGCAACTTAAGTCTGGATTTTCAGTCTGTTTTGCAGCATTTAAAAGCACCTACAACAACAACAAAGTAGTTTAGAAGAATTATAGCATATAAAAGGCTTAGTGTAAGCAAAGATAAGCGGGAATCTGCATACTAAATGTTAATTACCATTTACGAAGCCTAGAAGGCGGAACACTTCGGGCAATTATAATAAAATTTTAGACTTTAGCAATATTATAATAACCGGTAAGTGGCAGAACTGCCTACGGTACTAAACTGTAAAAAGTTTTATGCAAAAATTTTAGAATCCGAGAAATCGACTAAGAGTCTTGCAGAAAATAAGTAGCAGGAAAAGGTAAAGTATAAGGAAAAAATTAATAAAAACACTAAGAACATTATACGAGAACTTTTAACTTTTTCCAAACTTACAGACTTCCTTACTGAAACTGCATTCAAGTTAACACATCTCCAATACAGGAAAATGCATATGTAAAAAATATGCAAATTATTAATTCGCCAAATTTAAGGAAAACTTTAACACTGATATCAATATCACCAGATATTATTTAGACAATCAGATAACAATTAAAAGTTCTGTGCTATCTCGAGTGTATTTTAGATTCGAATATCCTTTGCACAGGAGACTGTGGGTAAAAACCAAGAGTGGCATCGTGTTTGCCAGAATATTGTTAATTAAAGTCTATATTTACTTTTGCTTTAACACATATGTAGTTTTTCTAGCAAAAATTAAGTCATATTGAGATCGTGATTTGTTCTGTTTTTATCAAAAACACCTTGTCCTTGCGGGAGAGAAAGAGATGCTTGTTTTTTTCTTAATTTTTTTTTTGGGTGACCATCCTATGCAAATTTGTAAACCTCTTAGAATGTGAAATCTGAAAATAAGTGTAATTTATACGCCCTAGTGTATATAGATACAAAGCCAAAGTTTGATATTCATATATACTACACTCACAGAACTAAACCCATTGCCGCAACCGAAAAATTGCCCTACTAACTTTGTCGATTGTCGGCAATTTTCTAAATGCAATTGCCACAATTGAGCTAATTGCGTCATTCCGTTGCGAGAACGGAACTGCAGACAAGCTTTTGAGCCATTCGGTTGTGAACAACGAACTGTTTATCGCGCTTACCAGATGTCAGTTATATGAACCGAGTCTTCCCATCGTTTCGACTTACGAGTGTGAAAAATAAACGATGAAAATAAACATGCTTTGTTGATGCTAATTTTGCAAATTTGCATATTTTTAAAAAGAAATAAATTAGATTTATTTCAACTGCACAAGTTTTATTTATTAAAAATTGAATCACTTCACTTTGAACACTTAACTAACCACTTGCAGCGAGAATACCGACCGAACCATAAACAAAGGCGCGACGAGCAACATAGCGAGTGTAAAAATCAAACGACGGAAACAAGGATTGTTTTGTTGTTGTTTTTTATTGTACATTTGCAGTTATTTAAGAAAAAATTAATTTAATAAATACAGACTGCACAAGTTATATATATTTTATATTAGATAAAATATGTTTTTTAATTAATTCCTTTACCTAAAAACACTTCAACAACTTGCACCGAGAACACACACTAGAAATCAACCGAATACTGAACAAAAGAGGAACGAGCAACACAGCGAGCGTGAAAAAAGCGACGGTTGTGGTTAAGGTGACCACATGTAAGTTATTTTTATTGACTATTCGTCTGTTGCAATTGACTTTGGTGGCGGTGCAACTGAATATTGAAACATCTTTGCATTTCGGTGGTAACGCAAGAAAAATTCTATTGACAGTGACAGTTAACAATGCGGATATTTCAACTACTCCTTTTATCCGTAAATCTGTAATTGTACTGGTCAGTTGTTTTGGATAAATTGAGATTGCTTAGACGGGAAGTAAGTTGAAATGACAAATTCCATTCAGTTCTTGCAACTTAAGCATAAATATTGAATGTTAACCGAATTGTTATTTAGGCATGAAGTTACAATAATAAAATAAGCATTTACGTCAGCCGAAAGTCGATTATGCTTATATAATTACAGTTAAATAAACAGAGTTTTAATTGAAACAAACACTTTATGAGTACCCCACTTAAAATGTATTTACTATAACCTAACGCCAACAAATTATTTTTGTGAGTGTAGAGTTGTTCACATTGGCATATGTAAATCCGATTTTCGCTTCCCTCAAAAAATTTGAATATTTGGACTGAAAAAATTAAAAATAAGAAATCATATCACAAAAATGTTGAAAAGTGGGGCCTATTTCTCCAACAAAGAAATTTTGAGCAATTTTAAAATTGTGAAAAATATAACTTTTTAATAAATGGTGTGAAATTATGTGTGGTGCTAAAATTGGTTTTTAACATAAACTTATTTAAGGTCTTATTGGTCTGCTGTATGATTGGTGAAATAAAAATTTCGGATTTTATAACAAAAAGTTGACTTATTCAAAGTTTATTATCAAAAACACAAAAAAAAAAAAATAATATAAAATTTTTCTAAAATTTTGACTTTGACCTAACTTTTTCATTTCTTCGCAGCAAATAGTTAAAAATGAATAAATAAGGCTGTAGAGAATTTTATTACTACTGACTTACTTAGTTGGCGCTACAACCGTATATCGGTCTTTGCCTCATCTAAGAATTTGCGCCAGCCATTTCTGTCTTTCGCTTGCTGGCGCCAGTTGAAAATTCCAAGCTTCGTCAGGTTGTCCTCTACTTGGTCTTTCCAACGAAGATGCGGTTTTCCTCTTCTGCGTTGACCGCCGCTGGGTACCGAATCGAATATTTTCTTCACTGGAGCATTGTCTTTCATGCGCTGAGAGAATTTTATTACCTTTTTAAAAAAAACTTGGTCCGTAAACTTACCGTGCTCTTCCTACTACAATTTTTGTAATCATTTTTTTTTAATACCAAATTTTGCAAAATTTCGGGTGTCATAAAAAATATAGTTGAAATATGTTTTAAGATTCATAATTACTTATTTACTTATTTTTAAAACAAAAAATTATTTTACACACAAAAATGTATTTCTAGATTTTAGAAGGTATTTTAAAACTATTTTGATAGCGCATGAGTATAACCCTTGCGTAAATCGAAACGTCGCACAATGGCTCGTGCTGCCTGCGGTCGTGGCAAAAGTCAGTTTTCGAGTGGTTCTCTTTTGCATACTTGATGTTTTGTCAGATAAAAAAATGTTTGGAGCTGAGGAATCCGAAACTTTTACTTATTTGGATGATTAGTTTTATTTGTATAATTCATCAAAGTTCAGTGATTTTTCAAGTTTGCATAATAATTATTTATTTGAAAAAAATTCACGTTCATGCCAAAATTTCTGAGAAACATTTAAAAACATGGGCATGTTTTTGTCACAGAAGTAAGTATTAGTCTATATGAAAAAAAAACAATATACAAATTAAGTGATTTTTTTGTTTTTGTTTCTTTTTTTGCGTTTTTCTAAAACACTGATGTGGCGTTGTTTTCAAACTTAGCGTGGAGTTTCAAAAAAATCCACGCGTAGTTACACTTTCTAGTTACTAAAAATGTATTTGATGGTTATTTCTTAGCATTCTGTAAGAAACTCAGCTGCAACTATGCACAACTTTCAGCGCTAGAGCGAATTTTATGGAGAGGCCTTGGTTGTAGGATGTTGCGTCCGCCAGTATGTTATTCACATTGAATCTTAAATTTGCAGCTAGAATGGTGAAATTTGGTAAGCAGATCCCTTTTGGACCATAATAAAAAAAAAATAAATAAACTGTGCCGTTTCAGCCCTTGGAAGGATTTTGGCCTAGCTTCTATTGATCAATTGTGTTGTGCGTGTTATTAAATGTTTGATCACAAATGACCGAGAACTGGACCTACGTGTTTTATGCCGACTCCGAACGGCTTATGTTCTCAAGAAGCTTTACATGGCAATTTTTACTCTCTGAGGTTTGCCATTGTCTGCAGAGAGGTGACGACCGAACAGGTTTATTAATTCAAATGAAAAATCTTACTGTCTGATCTGGAATTGAACTCGGGCTACCGCTGTTGTTTAGCTTGGGGGCCACGCACTCTACCCACTAGGCTACGGTCGAAATAATAGTCACAGTTAAAAAAAAATGTTAAAATCATCTGACTGAAAAGGGTAAATTTTTTAAAAATTTCATTTTGTCGATTTTTTTTTAATTTTTGTTTCTTATTTAGACATACTTATCTTTTTGAAGTTAATATATGCTCGGAGAAAGAAACAAACAACTTTAAATTGATTATTGGAATTTTTTATATCAGGTTTAAGTCTAAAAATTACCAATCGATCCAAGAAAGTCAAGAGCAGGTAAAAGAAAACAGAAATATTTTAGTAAGTAAGATAAAGATCCGTACTTTTTTCTAGACAGTCTTTATTTTTGCAGAAGAAACGATTTTTTATACGATATGACTCTATCCATCTTCTTTTAATGATATAGTATATTTTATGTATTGATTTGTCAGTATCAGATGCATCCAAACTTTCTTCGGTTAACCTCAAATGATTTGTTACTGCCAAACCAAACTCATCTTTATCTAATGCGTTTATAAATATTTCAAATAATTCAGAATTTTTAGTAAACATTTTTAAGTTTTTTGTCTTTTTTTTTTAATATTTTTGTCGGAGAATAAAAATAAGACAAGATTTTTAATAAACTTTTTTCATTTTTTTGTTTTATTTTTTTTTAATTATTTTTGTCGGAGAATAAAAATAAGACAATCTCATGGTTTCATATATTTTTTTAACTTTTTTGTCACCTGCTCCTAACAATTTTTTAAAGAAAAATAATTAAGGTAGGTATACGAAACCGTGAGATTGTCTTATTTTTATTCTCCGACAAAAATAATTAAAAAAAAAAATAAAACAAAAAACTGAAAAATATTTATTAAAAATTCAGAATTATTTGAAATATTTATAAACGCATTAAATAAAGATGAGTTTGGTTTGGCAGTAACATATCATTTGAGGTTAACCGAAAGTTTGGATGCATCTGATACTGACAAATCAATACATAAAATATACTATATCATTAAAAAAAGATGGATAGAGTCACATCGTATAAAATATCGTTTCTTCTGCAAAAATAAAGACTGGCTAGAAAAAAGTAGGGATCTTTATGTTGAATAAACTGCAGAAAAGTTGGATGAACAGCCGAGTACATCGAAATCTGCTAAAAGAAGACCCCGAAAATCAATGGATGACAACATATACAAAAAAGAAAAGAAAAAGTGCTGGTACACGGTAAAAATATTATAGAATAGCAATCTTTAGCAATTAAGAATTGTATGAATAAGGACTACAAAATATACAGATATCAGAAAACATGCAAAAATTCTCAAAAGCGACAGAACGAGGACCTTTTCAACATGCTAGCAGCCTCATCGGACCTAAAAATGTATCTCTAAAACATGTTAGATCAGAAAAGAGCTAAAAAAATGTTACTCTCTAGAAATGCTTAATTTATTAGATAATAATAATTATTCAGACATTAATAACTACTGTTTTCAAAAAAACTAAATTTTTGTTAATTAGTTTATTTTGAATATATACAGGGTCCGGCATCTAACGTTTTTTTTCAACTAGTGCTTATTTCGTGAATGGTAACACTTAGCTCATGTCTGATTTGACAGATAATTAGTTTTATCCTTTCGCTAATATAAATACAGCGCTGAGAAATATTGCGACATTACTTTGAAAATCATGGCAATGTTGCAGAATGTGTGCGAAAATTGCGTACGGATTTTGGAAGAAGAGAAGCACCGTCAGCTCCGTATGTTCGTTATCTTGTGAAAAAGTGAAAGAAACTGGCATCCTCATCGATAAACCAAAGCGTTAAAAGCCAAAAACAGTGCTTACACCCGAGAATATTGCTACTGTGGCAAAAGTGTGCGTGAAGCGCCATCAACATCAATTCACCGTCGTTCTCAACAATTGAACATTTCGGAGACATCATTGAGACGAATTTTGCATAAAGACCTTGGTATGACGCCATAAAAAGTTCAATTAGTTCAGGAGTTAAAGCCAACTGACCACCCAATGCGTTTTTTTTAAAAAAAGTTATTTGGCGGACCCTTTATTAGTGTATTAAATATGTTAATAGTGTTTATGTTTGCATGTATGTAGTGTTTTTTTTAAGCAAAAAATTAAATAAAAAAAATTTTAAAATGTAATTCCATAGACATTCCAAAATAGCAGTTTTATGGGCCAATTCTATTAAAGTGGGCGGATCACGCCCATTTTTCGCACAATGATTTCAACTGATAATATAAAATTATTTGCCAATTTTTTTTAAAATATTCGTTCAAGTTAAATAAGTACACTTAATGGGACACATGTGTCCTGTCTGTATGGAAATGGTTAAGCTTTTATTGCTTATCGGCATGGATATATTGCATACAACTTTTACTATAGTTTATCCACTTGTTGACAAAGATGGCGCTTTTAATTGCATGCAAATAAAAATTTTATAATTAGTATTTGATTATTTTGTTTTGTAATACTGTTGTTATTCTATTTTGTAATAGTTTTTCTTCACAATGAGAACTGAAAAAATGGAATTATTACATGAAAACAATCGGATTAACCTATCAAAAAATTTGATAATATACAACATTATTTTTTATTTTTTCACCGAAAGATCAGCCGCAATTTAACAAAGGATCTTTTTTAAATAATATATGTCATTGTTTTTGCTCTCATTTGTTTACGTACATAACTGTTTAAGAACATTCACTCTCTTGTTGTTTATCTGTGGCCTGCTGGTTCAGATAATATTTCTAAAAAATTAATTGAAATTATAACACACACTCTTTAAAAACACACGATTAAAGGAAAAAAATAATGAAAGTGTTGTTAAATATTAAAAAATACCTTAAAATTGTTTTGATTACAATACAAACTGAAATTTTAGACTTTTTAAAGTCGAAATTTTTTTGCATACACTTTGCATATTGTTTGCATATTACTTGCATGTAACTTGCATATAACTTGCATATAACAAAACTTGAGTAAACTCTTTACCATATGGGATTATATAGGTGAGAACAGTTAAAACACTTATTTTGAGAAAACACAATTTCTGCATAAAAATCCGCAGTCTAATAATAAACATAAAAAAGACAATTTTTTGTACTAAAATCCCCAATTTTTATTTCGCCAATCGTAAGCAGACCAATAAAACCTTAAATAAGTTATTGTTAAAAACCAATTTAAACACCAAATTTATTTACACACTATTTATAAAAAGATATATATTTTACAATTTTAAAATTGCTCAAAATTTCTTTGTTTGGAGAAAGAGGTAACAATTTTCAACATTTTTGTGATATTATTTCTTATATCTTATGTTTTAGTCCAAATATTCATATTTTTTTAAGAAAAGTGAAAAATAGAGATATGTTTGTATATGTTTATAGAACTATGAACAAGTATAATATATAATATCCCTATAAGAACAAATTAACTTGTTTTTAAAAATAACTAATTAAAAAACAAATTTAAAATAAGCTAGTTTATGAAATACTTTGAATTATATTAAGGCGGCATCTACTTCAATTTTGAATAGTTTTTATTGCATTATATATGAAGTAATTGAAAAACTACTTCAAAACAAGTGGCTTCAAAACTAATTTGAATTATATTAAGGCGGCGACTCTCTGATTTTGACATGTTTTTATTGCAAATTTTTATTAGATTACAAGTTTATATATAATTAACCATGCTATTTCATCCAATATTATTAACTTTAGGCTTTCACTAATATGAATTCATGTATTTTTTTCAAAACAATAAAATAAATGATCTCTTTGATGCATAGAAATTTAATATATTTATGCTTTTAAACTCATCTTCAGTAAGTGGAATATTAACTACTTTTAAATTGATTTATTTTAAAGTAATTAAAAAAAATAATTTAATTGTAACTAATTTAACAAGTAGTTAAAAATATATTCGGTTTTCAGTTGATTTATTTTAAAGTAATTAAAAAAATACATTTAAATTTAACTAATTTAACAAGTAGTTGAAAATATATGCGGTTTTCAATTGATTTATTTTAAAGTAGTTAAAAAATAATTTAAATTCAACTAACTTAACAAGTAGTTGAAAACATATGCAGACGAAAGGCTATTGATTTATTTAGCGGACATCACCATACAAAATATGTTAATTCGTTCTATGGAAAAAAGTCAGAATTTCAACTTTGGTATTTTTTTTTAATTTGGAATCCAAAAATGAACGTCTATTTTTTTATGCATACCGTTTACTATAAATAAGAAATAATTAGCAATCTGTCAATAGCTCCCTATGATACCATTGTATTCTATAGAAGATATTCGGGTTCAAAATTCACTGAAATTGCTCATTCGCTTATGTCTTCGCTTTTATATATGAACATAAAGTTGAATGAACATAAAGAGCTTGCAACAGAATTGCAGATCAAATAAATATCTGTAACAATGCCCTGAACAGTTTTAATGTGAAACCAACAGTTTTCATGCTATAAGACTATTTAAAATGAAAAAAAAATACATATTTTTCCATCGAAAAATACTAAAGTCTTAGTTCTCTGCAGCATAAATGTTTGTAAGTTATTTGTATATTTTGCTGACATTGCAATTAATAATAAAGTGTATTAACTTTAAGTTATGCACCATTCAACCATCATTCTTACCAATTACAAGATATAATCGCACACAATTAATCCCTTAATTTAAATTCCAGAAATAACTATGCCGCACTTTGTTACGCACTTAGTTACTCACTAAGTAACATAGTTAATAAGTCGTTTATTATGTTAAGTTGAATTTAAGTAATTGATGCTGATTAAGTAGTTGTTAAAGCCGCATATATAAATTATTTCATACACATGCATTTCATTGTCATGTAATTGCTTTTTTTATTATTTTTTTTTTTTGTTTTTCTATAAATGTCCTAGTTAATGCAGCTTTTGTGGTTATTAAACATTTAATCCTCACCTATGTATAGCGCATTAGTAGCTCAAATAAATAAAACATCACGTTGCGTGAGCCATCAGCTGTATTCAAATAAGTACCAATTCACATAAAAAAATAGAAGGTAGTGAACCGAACTGAACTGAAAACATTTTACATGCTGCGCGAACACGTTCCATTTAAAGGTACGATAAGAATAGGCGATGGGCGGCGGGTGGCGGGGAAAAAGTGTAGTTGTAACGTGCAAAAAAAGTTCTGCTCGTTAAGCCTTTCAGCACGTAGCTGGTATGAAAGACGTGACCTTGACTTCAACCTTTGACATAAACATGTTATTTTATTACAAGCTCACTTAACCCGAAAGATTGGCATTAAAAATGTTAAAAGCATACAATTTATAAGCGTTCTCAATTACCTTTATAAAATATTTATTATTTTCCATTTAAGTGTGCATTCGTATTAAAAAGACTTATTTAATGGCAATAAAAATTCACGTGAAATGTTTTATGAAACATAAAATGAAAATTGTTATGTTAATAGATAGATGCGTGTAAATAAATGCAGATACGCAAAATTGAATTTTCAGAGAATTGAATGTATAGCATTAAAAATAATTCGACTGCTTACAGCATACTTTAAATAGTAAAGTAATTAATTTGTTTTTGATGGGGAAAAATTCCCCGAAAGCTTAACTGGAAATTTAGTGCACTTAGCAAAAAAGTAACTCAATATTAAAGAAAATTTAAAAGATCACCATGTATTGACATTATTTATGAGTTTCGTGAACGATATTCACAAAACCCGTGAAAAAAATGGACAGCACAAAAAATGAGATAAGTGTAAACAACTCATCAGCAGGAAGGCAGCAGGAATGATTCAAGACTTTAGTGACTTTAATATAAGTACCATGTACATAAGAGGTGCCATTATATAAAAAAATTAAACTGAAATAATCCAAATCAGAATTCCTTATTTTTAGTATTTAAATTACGTAAATATACCATTTGAAGCTAATGAGATAAGATTTGATAGACTCGATATTGACTTTCTTAAGATTGTTGCAAAAAGAAATGAGTGAAAAAATGGTATGCATCTTATTTGAATTAAATTCATTCAGTTTTTCTTTAAAATGAGCTATAAAACACGAAAATTGTTCTACCAGGTTTAGAAAAACTACCTGATTTTTCGCTTTTCGAAAAAATTAAATTTTTTTAGTTGTATTTAAAAAAATTTTCAAAAACATAAATATTAAAGTATTTCAATGAATTGTAGTGGAAATAATTTTTCCAACGATAGCTGATATAGACACAAAAAATGGAGCGATTACGTTAAAGAAAGAAACTGGCCATTATTAAATTGTAGGCTAGAACAACAATTTTCTGAAAGGTGAGGATACGTAACTTAACGGAAGAATTCCCAAAAATAGCTATGTTTAAAGTAACTTTTTGGTACAAGATAGTTTTGGCATAGTTTTGATTCATGTTATGCAAAAAAAAAAAAACGACTAAATTCATATGCCAAAGTTATAAATACTCAAATTGGACTTTCTTATTATTTTGTACATTAAACCAGAAACTCGGATTAACCGAGGTTTGGCGGCCGCGGAATTCGGAATTTCAAAAAATGTTGCACGAAAATCAAAAAATATTTTTATGAAATTCTTTATATATCATTGTTAAATTTGCCTCAAGTAGTATTATTTACTTCAAATACACGCTCAGAAATTTTGGAATTAATTTTAAGCCAAGCGTTGGAATCATGCATTTTTTAATATATTTTTGATTAAAACTTATACTTTCAAGTATATTTAAAAATTGATTTAATGTTATCTGCATTAAAGTATAATAAAAATGGTATTATATACAAGTTATAATACAAACTGTCTTAAAATATAATACAAACATCTATCAAGCATCTGTCAAATTGTCATTCTGATTCTGAAATCTGACATTGTAAAATAAAACCTAAAGAAATAGTTTTTTTTAACGAAAAACTTTATGTTATAAAAGAAAATTTAAATGAATAAATATTTTGTTATTGGTTGACCAAATATTTTCTTTTTATTTCACTTGGAATTTTAAATGTAAGTAAACATATAAAAGATTTATAGCTTTATTCCATAAATGTTGATTTTTCCTTTCACCTTTTCAGGACAATATGTATTAAATGTTATACACAGTGGCGTAAAAAGCGGGCCCGCAGAGCCCGCATTGCGGGCGGGCGCAACTAATCCAGGGGCGCCCTCAAGTCCCTTGATGAAAATGATAAATAAAGTGGAGAACGATGCACAGTGTAAAATAAGCTGCCAAAAATCTAATACATCGATGTTTGAATTTTCGCAAAATTTTTATAGCTTTCATTATAAAGTATCCTGGGTGAAAAAATCAAAATGAATTTTTTAATAATAGCAACCGTTTCGATATGACAAGCCGTCAAAGATGCATTTTTTAAAAATACAATTTTTTTTTGTTATTCACATTTTATTTAATTTTTTTATGTATCAAAATAAAGTGTAACATTTCTTCTGTTTAATAACATTACTATTTTTGATTACATTCTGAACATATGATTTTAGGCTTATCATAAAAGTAAACGCTAAAAGCGCGATACAAATTTTTAAATATTAAATTTTTAAAAGTGTTTAAAAAAGAATTTTGAGAAAGATTGACTATAAGTTTTTCACGAAAATATCATTAGAACTTCGATACAATAAAACAAAAAAAAAAAATGTCTTGCTAATGTGGAAGAAATACAGTTTTTAGAGTGACCTATTTAGTTAAAATGTGAGATATATTTGATGTATGGCAGCTGATAACTTTTCAAAATTTCGACTTATTTACAAACACAAAATAACTCAGTTTTTAAAGTTTCCTGGCTGTAATCAAAAAATCTTACAAATATAAACAAAAACGTAGTTAACTTCTGTTGGTAGTATTTTCCAAGGGTGAGTTACTAAAATATAATTAATGGGCATGGCATTCGCCTATAATATTTTCCATTTATTTATTATCACAAAAGAAATTGATGTAGCAAATTTTGTTGTTTTGAGTTGTTCTGAGGCAAAAATGGGTTTCGTTTATATGGGTGGTGGGTGTGGCAAAGACCGGACTTGTATAACTTTTTCAATATTTCTTAATTCTGTCAAGAAAGATATTCGTGCCAATTTTTATAGCTCTACGATCACTCCTTCCATTTTTGGCCAAGAATGGGGACTTTACACTGTGCGACGTTTGTCTGTCAGTTAGTAATATTTTGTGACGTTAGAAAATTCTTTAGTTAACAGGCAACGTCAAATACAAAATACTTATCATTTTACCAATAAAAAAAATTATTGATCTCATTTATTCAAACTTTAAGTTTGTTTAATTTTTTAAATAATTAATTTATGTTTTCTTTTTATCTATTTTGTGGTAAAATCTTATAATATTTATTATAAATTACATGAATTTAATTACGAGATTTAGATCAAGTAATTTTTTTAAGAAGGCAAGAACAACTCTGTATACAGTCAATTACTTAGCTGTTGTTGCCTTCTTAAAGAATTTACTTGATCACAATTTAATAGATCACAAATTAATTAACTAATTTATTATAAATGTTATTATATTTGGTATTATAAAAAGGATTTTTTACATTATTGCTTTTTTTAACAATTTCTATTAAAACAAAATATAAATTTATTTATAATATAAGATATTTTTAAAATATAACTGTTATAATTAATGATGAATATTGAATTAAAAAAGTCTCTTCTTGCTCTTTTTTTGTCAAGAGTTCTCTTGTTTTCTCCTTCACTCCTAGTTACCTACTAATAACACAGTTTTACTCTAAAAGTAAATAGCAGGGGCCTTTAAAAAACCTGCGGGCGGGCGCACAAAATATAGTTACGCTACTGGTTATACATCTTGTATTACTGTTTAATACAATCTGTATGACTATTTAATACAATTTCATACAATTTGTATTACTATTTAATACAATTTGTATAAATATTTAATAAAAATTTTTTTATTCGTATAACTTTTTAATAACTGAAGTATTACACTTGATTACAAATGTATTAAAATATAAACCAAAATAGTATTGTTCTAAACTTAGTTTCTATTCCAATTCTGTATTAGAATTTAGTGTTATGGGATTAGAATGCAATTTTAATATATGACATATATTTGATTCTAATGCAATTCTGGTGTGGTCATATATACATTACAGTTTTTATTAGAATTTAATCCAAGATTTCTGAGCGTGTACAAGTTTTTTTTTAAACAGATGAATTTTTCACAAGATTATAAAATAATTTTTTATTTTATAAACTGTTATTTTATTACAATTCACAAAACTTTTGTTAAAAAATTTAATTTTATTACGTTTTATAGCACATCCGTATTGAAGCTAACGAGAAAACTAATTACGTTTACCAATTTTGTGTATTTGCAGAATTGTAATCATTTTTATACACTTTTATTCTTAATCCATTAGCACCGGCTCCTTTATCCAAGGGCGTAGAGGGTTGAAACTTCCAGGGGAAGGCCTAAGGATCACTCGTATTCCGCGTACAAAAAATTAGCTTCCTACCCCAATTAGTTTTTTCCCCCTTGGCTGGTGCGTTTTCGCACCCGTCGGCTTCAGTGAGTACATTTTTACTAGTGAAAATAGTGGCTATAAAATGTATGAAGTATAAATGCATGGATTAAGTTGGATTTTAGATTTTATTTAATAAAAAAGGAAATAATAAATGTAAGTCGAAATAAATAAATTCACAATGTTCGACAAAACACGGTAAAAATTAAGTCATACACATACTCAAGGTTGCACGTTAAATCCGGCATTTTGGAAGCATTGCTACTAAACACTTGGCTTAACGGAAGATGATGTGGCGACAGCGAAGGCATTTCATTATTTGCATTTTGCAGTTGTACCGAGTAAGGTATCTTCGTCAATCCTAAGGTTCTGATCAAACATGTCGAATTGCATATTTTTTGATTGAGTATAGCATTGAATGGATTGATCGTAGCAAACATTTCATTCACATACAACTTGTAGTTGTTACAAACATGGATAATTTGTTTCTACTTCAGGAAACGATCACGACAGATTGCGTCACAAAAAGGAGGCCAGTTACTGACTTGGATCAATAGTTTTATTCTGATGGCAATCTTATGAATCCTGTGATATGAAGTATCACATTGAAAGTGCGACATTCTACGGCATACGTTCGAAAATGATTATTCAATTGTCCAGAATAGGCGTTGGTGTTTTCCACAATGTGATTGATCAACACATCATCCACGAACAGATCCCTCAGTTGCATAGGCGAGTACGAGCCTGGAATGCAATGACGAACACGTTTAGCATGAAAACAATATCGAAAGACGTCGAACGCTTACCTTCTCTGTCAAAGTCTTAATTGCATTTTCCAACACATCGATCTGCTGCTCAAATGCTTGGAAGGTACGTTTGCGTCACTTCGGTGGCTCAATTGATAGCGCCTGCGTCGGGCTGTTGTTCCGAGCAATAGGCGAATGGGACCACACGTCGTCGTCCAGGTACTGGAAGTGCATTTGCATGCATCACAAATCTCGGTAATACTTTACAAGCCATTATCAATTTTAGTAGGTACACTATCACAAACTATTTGGTCACCTGGGACATCTTCTGTATCCTTCCACATCGTCCCCAGCATCCGACAGCAAAACGACTAAATCAATGGCCAATGCGTTCCAAAATTGTTGTTTTTTCTCGGTTTCCTCATATTGAGACCACTCATTCTCAATTATGGCTTCCAATTCACAAATTGATAATCACTTTTTTTTCAAAATTACACTCGAATACGTCTTTATAATTTTTTTCTGAAAAGACAAGGATACCCAATCACTGCCAAAAACACTAAATAAGGATTTAAACGCTACATGCACGGTTTGCTAATCGTAAAATTTTCCGTAGTAAAAAAGTGCTCACTAGCGCCGATGGGTGCGAAAACGCACAACATGTACCTGTGCAAATACCCTTACAGCTAAAAATATGTAATTATTATGAGAAATAAATAAGCCCAAGGACTACCGATTCCCATGCATTCATATCTTTAAAACAATGCTTTCATAACTTTTCGGTGTTTGGATGGTGATATTTTCACTTATATTCAGCGTCACAAAAATTAGCTTCCCACCCCAATTAGTTTTTTCCCGCTTGCCTGGTGCGTTTTCGCACCCGTCGGCGTCAGTGAGTAAATTTTTACACCGGCACCTGGAGATGCTGATATCAACTTTTATATAGCACTGATGTCATATTTGTCCAGGAAGCATTTGCAGACCCATTTATGTTTTATCGATAACAAAAGACGGCAAAGCGGTATCATTTGCTTACCATATTCTATGAGTTTTAAATAACATCTATATTTTTGGTGAGTTTTCGCACCCGTCGGCGTTAATGGGTTAATATAGTATGATATCATAAAGTTACAATAGGATGCATATTTTTAAGAAACTTGACTTAAATATTTGGGTATTTCCAAGCTGGCGTTACATTTGTACAAAGAAATATTGAAAAAAAAATGAAAAAGTCTAATTTTAAAAAAGGTTTTTTTTATATTTGCGTAGTAATTAAGTAGAGTAGAGGGGGGTAATGTTGTGCACTCAACTTTAAAGTGCTCGTAAGGCCGTACATGACAAGCGAATACAACGAGTAAGCATCCAATCGAAAGATAATTTGGTTGGTAACATTTATGTGTAACAATATTCGTGTAGCATGAAATCGTGTTGGTAGAAATTAAAAAAAAAAAAATGTGCACGACATTACCCCCCTCAAAATTTTTGGGGCAATGTCATGCATTGTATTGTAAAGGTATCAGAATGTGTGAAAAACGATAGGTAGTGGTTCGATTCAAGAAGATATAGCATTATTGTTTATTTATTTATAAATGTTAATTATAAGGCAATATACACAAGTCCGAAATATGATAAAAAAATACAATTTTATGAAAAGAAAAGTGAAAATAGGCAATTTGCTATATGAAATATGGAAAGAAAAACAATATTTTTTCAAAAAGTGCTTGACATTGAGAAAAAATTTTGGAAAATTTTATTTTGATGGTAGCGTTTTGTTATGGCTTCACGACTCCCTTGGTACACAGGGCGCCGCGTTTCCTTCCCTTTTCTTTTCTATATAGTGCACGACATTGCCCCACATCAAATGCACGACATTGCCCCAAAGGTCGTTTTCAAGGTTGACTTCGACAAATCGGTAAAGAACAAAAATTTTTTCGATCACAATACATCTTTTTTTTCGGCGGAAAATTTGCTTTAAGAAAACACTTACCTGGTATATTTTCCTGCGAAACAATTAATTTTTCTGATCCGATAAAAAAACACTTTCGTCGTCTCGAGAACGTGCGATTTTTAAAAAACGTCGCACATATTGCTCTTACACATGGATATTGCTAGTATTGTATGCATGAGCTCTGTCGGTCAGTAGGCCCATACCTTACCAACGGCTGGTATATCATTCAATTTTTTATGCTAAAAAAGCCAGTGCACGACATTACCCCTGCACGACATTACCCCCTTCTACTCTAGCACTATATTAAGTTAAAATAATAACAATAAATCGACCCTAAAAATGTTAAGATATAAGCAAAAATATGTGCTGTCGTTACGTTACAAAACACGGAAGTGATTTTTGATTTGGATTAAAAAATTTGCAAAACTCTCTGAATTGGACAAAACTTTTTGCATACAACTTTTTTTTAGAAGGTTGTTGAAATAATATAAGTTTATTTTGCAAGTGATCAAATTTAAAATCTTCTTTGGTTTTTTTATTAGGCTTTTTGATCTTGCGTTACGTTACTTAAATTTCCATTGTAGTTCCATTGGGTAATTAAGTAATTTGATAGTTTAGTAATTTATTAATTAAAAAAATAAATTTTTTATACTGTCCTTTCCTTAACCTTTTACCCACAATTTTTTTATCCTTATTCAATGCTTTTAATTTTTATCTTTATCCTTAGTCAATGCCTTTAATTTTTACCAAAACAAAAAAGTTTACTAAACATTTACTAAACATTTACGAAAAAGGAAAACTGCATTTGTGAAACAGTGGAAATTATTTTATTATTATGGTAAATGAACTTGTGTACAAATTGCTTTAATTAATAAAATTGAAAATGTTTCTCTTTGATAAAATAATATGTTTTAAATTAGTAATAATTTTTTGGTCACGGTAGACTTTTCTGTGGAAATGCCCATTCGTGTATTACAACAAAGAGATATTTTTAATCGCCTTAAATGCATTTTGACATTTAAAGTTACTTGCTTTATATCTTAGATAATGTAGCTACTATTTAAAATTGTCCATTGACCGTGCTTATACTCATACTACTTTCCTTTCATCACTCCTTTTACTATACGTAGCTTCAACTACTTTTATTTTAATGCATTTTCAGCATTAAAATGAAGTCTTTCAGCGTTAAGTAAAAACCATAAATAAATGTGTGAGCTTTTAACATTCCCTAACCAGCTAGCTAGCCAACTAACCAGCCAGAACCACAAGTGGTCTGCTTTAAACAACTTAAAACGCGCATAAATCCAACGTTAAAATGCACATACATTTTTTGTTCCTAATGATCATACAAACATGCTAAAGTAACTATATTTTATAGTTCGACATTGTTATGAGTAATTCTGACTGTTTCATAAGGTTTGTTGTTAAATAACCCTATTATACTGTGGGTTATTATAGCTAACCCAATTAAAAAATTTTTCTAATCGACTTATGATAACAGGCATTTATACTAAACAATGTAAAAATAAAGACTGCAATGTTTAACTTCATACTGTGTTTTTGAACTAACAAACCTTAAATCTAAACCTTTTTTAGCTCAAAAACATGATTGGCTGTGCTAAAGGTACTGAAAAGTTTTAACTAAGCGTTAATTGCTCACATATATTGTGTGAGTTGCCGCTACAAACTACTAAACTAAACTACTAAATTAAACTTTTACAAATAAAATGAGAAGTTGAATTAAAAATTACGTTTGACAATGCAAAAGAATTATAACTTAAGCAATACCATTAGCATATCATAGCTATTTTAAATATACTATAATACTTTTATAAATAAACCATAATTATTTCAAAGTCATGATATGCGTATAACCATACCAACTGCCATACAGTTGAGAAGTCAGTAGTTTTTTTAATTTTTGAAGTAGTTACTTCAAATGATAGTAACTCAAACACTGGTATTGTTCATTACCATCTGCTAATAGAGTACTGTTAAGCTTTGAGCAAGCTGCGGCATTTATAGCCTTATTCTTGTGATTGACAATTGTAAATTTATTGACAACTGTAAAGATTTCTTGTTCTAAAGTTAAATGTAAAGCTCATAACTTGTCAAAACTGTCAACACCAAAAAAAATATTCACAACAAATAACTTTGCGGAACATTTTAAGGTTCTAAATCCACGGACCAAAAAAAAAAGCACATAAAAGACTAGCTTGTCAATGAATTTATAGTTGTCAATCACCAGAATAAGGCTATTAGTTTGTGTTTGAAAGCCATTTCTCAGACGACCTTATTAATTTCGATGAATATGGAAAAAAGTGAATTTTGTGCATTCATCAAGTATTAATTTTTACATTACAAAACCATCAACGAAACCAAGAAAAGGCTTGCTAAATGTAATGTGGACTCTGCATTATCAATTGTAATGGTGGCTTTCCGAAATTCCGTTTTTACACAACACAAGTGACGCTGAACCAACAGGTCGCCTAAAAGAAGTCGTCACGCAAAAAAATCGTCAATAAAATCCATGAAATGATATTGGACTATCGGTGAATGAAAGTGTGTGGGGTGGCTGAGGCTGCAGGCATCTTAACTGAGTGGCTACATAACATTTTACATGAATATTTGGACAAGAAAATGCTATCCAAGCGATTGGTGTCACAAATGCTTACATTCGAACATAAGTACAGACGTGTAACTACTTTAAAAGTGGTTTTTATCGATTTCCATCCGCAGAGCGAAGGAGTTTTTATGCCGTTTTGTAGTTGTAGACAAAACATGAATACCTCCTCGCAACACACTAGAGACCAAGGAATAGTCAAAGCAGTGGACTTATCCAGGTGAATGTGTTCCATAGAAGACCAAGGTTGGTCTGTCGTCAAACAACGTCATTACGACAGTTTTTTGGAATGCCTGCGGAGTAATTTACATCGATTGCCTTAAAAAGGGTAAAATGATCACCGGCGAATATTATTCACAGCTGTTGGACAGATTTGACATTGATTTGAAGCAAAAACGATCGCATTTTGTAAAGAGCTAGCTGAACCCGGTGTGCTCGTGTGCTCGGAGTAGAAGTCTCGGAAGCCCTTGATGTCAAGGCTCGAGAACGGTCGCTTCGTAACCGTGTTTCACGCTGAACAGATGTCTCCGAAGCCCTTGATGTTGAGGTTCGAGATCGCTCAATCTCTAAGCGTGTTTCGCGCTGAACAGCAGTCTCGGAAGCCCTTGATGTTGAGTCAAGAATTTATTAATTCGTAAGAATATCCTATTGTGAAAATTTAATGACGATCGGTCCAGTAGTTAAAACTATAAAAAGATTTTTAATTTTCCCAAAAAGGGGCGTGGTCCCACCCACTTTTCTCCTGGTACGTATTCCTAACTATGCCAATACCATTTGTACCAAATATCATCGACGTAGGTCAAAAAATGCCCAAAATATGGCGATTTAAATTTTTGGGTTATATGGGCGGTGCCACGCCCCTTTGCCCAATGAAAACTTTAAAAAGCCTATTATTCTTTCCAGAGTCACAGTAACATGCTGTGAAAATTTCAGGAAGATCGGTCCAAGGGTTTGGCCTCCTATAAATCACAAACAAACAAACAGACAGACAGATATTCATTTTTATATATATAGATTGAAAGCAGATTAATTATAATTAAAGTGAAATGGGGCGAAAAAGGGGGATTTGGTAATTTGGTAATAAAAAAATCTATGGCTACCTTACCTGTAGATAAAAATTATATAAAACTTTAGGTAAATACATATTACAAAAAAAGTATTTTGTATAGCAAACATTGTTAGTGGTATAAGTAAGTATCTGAATTAAAAAAAAGGAGGTGGTGAAGTGGGAGTGGTTCATAGTAATATGGCGACGTTAACAGTATTAAGAGCAATATACTACCAAATAAAAAATAATCCGTTGGAAGGAACAAATTTGTACAGAGAACAAAAAGTTTAAAACTTAAATTTGGCGTGAAAAGGGGCGTGAAAGGAGCGTGGCATAAGAAATGTTTAATTCTACCTCGCCTGGAGTGTAATGTGTATACAATTTGAAGTAAATCTGTTAAAAACTATATGGGAGCAATGACATATTTTTAAAAAAGTGGGCGTAAAAGTGGACGTGGTCAAAAAAGTACCCTATTAATCATGCCGAAGTCCCAGTTAAATGCTGTGAAAATTTCAGGAATATCGGTCCAGAGGTTTGGTCTCCTATAAGGTACAAACAAACAAACAAATAAACAAACACACATTCCATTTTATATATATAGATAAAGCGTCTGTAGTCGCTGAAAGGAATAAAAATATTGGAAAATTGCTGGACTAAATTTATCGATCTGAAAAGAGACCATGTTGAGAAATAAAAAGCTTTTTTGCCAAAAACAATACCTTTTCTTTCAAAAAGTCACTGACTGATCAGGTTTTCTTCGTATAAACCTATGCCAAGGCAACATTTAATACTTATCATCCCCATACTATCCCCATATCAAGCACATACCACACTTTTAATATGTATATGGATTAAACCGTATAACCATGTATCAGATTCGAAATACATGAATTTGACATACAGTGAAAAAAAACTTGTACAGTATATTAACTCATGTTTATGTTGCATTATCTTTGAAACTATGTACACTAACAAAATAAAATTATATGTTAAAATATTCTTTATTTTATTTTCTTTAAAAATAGTTTTCAAAAAATTGTGAAAACATCATCTTCTTAAAATAAATTAACAAAAACAAAACAAGCACATTTCATGAAGCCATAAAAAAAATTGTACACTCTTCATACTACGCAGTATCGAAAGGTACCTTTATCAAATTCATTTTTCATTTGTCAAAGCCATATGCTGTTTGCTTTTAATATTTTGAATGTAATGTAAAATAAATGTAATGCAGTTTAAGCGAAAGAAAAAACGAGATGTATTCAAAGCAAACTTCAATTGAAATGAAGAAATTAAATATAACACTTAGGGAAGAATCTAATTTTTTTAGGAAATTTGATGAAAGGATAAAAAAGCCGCACGCTGCGGTTAAATATATTATTGATTTGTACCAGAAAAATAGGTTTTTAAGTAGACCAAGTTGAAGTGCAAGGCCAAAAAAATGTTATCTCTTCAAGCGCAAAGGAAAATAGGTCCAATAGTTAACAAAAATTCAAAAATATCCGATGGAAAAATAGCGCAAAACTTAAGCGAAACATAAAAGAGCTTAAAGTTGCACTACAAAATACATGGGCGTCAATTACCCCTTACATCCCACAAACTTTGTCTCTATCAATGCCAAAAAAGGTGCACGCCCACACAAAATACAAGTTTTAAAATATAATGACTTAAAATCTCTGTTTTTTAAATATTCTTCAGTATACAAGTTTTTTTTTAGCTTCATGAAATGTACCTTTTTATTTTTTTTTTTTTTCATTTGTTTTAAGAGCATGATAATTTCACAAATTTTGTTGAAATTTTTTGAAAAGTTAATAAAATAAAGAATATTTTAACATATTATTTTATATGGTTACTGTACATATTTTCAAAGATAATGCCAAATTAACTTAAGACATTATACTGCACAAGTTTTTTTTTTTTGGTTCAATGTACTGTATATAACTATAACATTTTTTTTGGCTTTTCATTTCTTTACCCTTTTAATGGCTGGGCTAAACTAAGAACAAAATTATTTTTTCTTTCCTACAAAATATCTTTTAATTTTTACCTGCGATACTTACGTTCTGCAAGCTTGTACACACAAAATATGATTTGCTCTTGTTCGGCACAAATTTTTTTTTTTTGTAAGCACTTGAAGGTTTTTTAACCCTTTTGTTCTTTTTTAGACCATCTTAATATTCTTATCATCAAAGCCATAAAAAAATAAAAAAAAACATAAATTTGATTTTTGTCCGGTTGATTTTTTCTTATAAAATATGCCAATTTTTTTTTTGCTTTTCTTCGGCACAAAATCGAAAATCCAACTGATTTTAATGTCAAATATGTCTGTAAATTCATTTTTATCATGTTGGTTCATCTTGTTTTCATAGAACCAAACAGTTTTATTAAAAAAACCGTTGCAAAGTAAGTATAAAAATTACTTTTTGATGTATCATAGTCTCAGGAAAACCTGATACCCATCTGATCAGACAAGAATAAGCAGTTATTTAAAAGGACTATCCATATTATATCTATACTTAAATAAGAGCTTCCTTAAAATTTTTCCATTTGAGAAAAAATTTTAGACTTTAGATAAATGTGTGATACACTTACTTTCCTTTCTAAAACAGTAGCGCTTGGTGCTGAAGTGCTGTTTATCAGACTATCACAACGACGGTTTTGTTTAAGCTTTTAATTTTTTTTAATTGTTCACAACTTATTAACACCTTAAAATTTGGTTGATTTCCCTAATTTTTCTGCCTCCAGCAACATTCTATCATTTCGTTTAATCAATCAGCTCAATAAATTGTTTTCAACAAACATAGCTGCTATTTCTTCTATTCTTCACAACAAACATTCCAAAGTTGCTCTCACTTAATCTGCAAGCACGTGACTCGATTTTAATCGAAATGCTAAAAACTTTTCCTCTGCATAATAAATTAATTTCTTAAGGTGGTTCTTTTTGAATAAAACCCGCATCTATGTTAGCCAGCTGAGTTAACTATAGGAAGTACCGACAGCATCAGGAGCGTAATGAAAACGTTAATCAATTATGTTAAAATTGTGTTAAGCTTTAAGCTAAGAAGTTTTTCCAACTATTCTTAACCTTTCTATACTCGCGCCCACCGGCATCACACTTATACTTGAGCACGGTGTCTCAGACCGAGATTTGATCACGTCCGCATTATTTTAGTAATATTTTTTTAATCATTATTGGTATTTAATCGTATAGAACAGGGTAATATTATATTAAATGAATTTTAAAAATATAACAACTTTAACTAAACTTTGCAAAAACAGTATTTCTTGAAAACTTTAACTTTAATAACAAAACTAAATTTTTCATGTGTTAATTATAACAAAAGCTATGAAAGCTAATACGTGAGAGTATCAAGAATAAAAAAATGATACAGTTAGTAGTAATAATAATTGATAGGGTAGCAATCAATACATACCATAACTTCGTGTTCGAGACAAAAATATTTTTTGCAGTTGTTGCAGTTGTATTGTGTATAACGGTTTTTTTTACGTACAAAATTTACAAGGACTTGCTTGATTAAGGGCCGTTTTCTCAATGTCCGGTTAGCAAAGCTCTTAACCGGGAGTTAGCTAACCGTACGATAACTAAAAAAACAGTTTCGTTTTCATCAAGTGTCGGTTAAGTAACTGTCGGTTGTCATTAATTGTGAATTTTTTCAATTGTTAATACGCTAAACTGCATATCAGCTGTTTACGCTTGTTTGTTATTTTATTTTTGATGTGAAAGTTGTAAATATCTAACAAGGATTAATTAATAAATAATATAAAAACGCAACAGAGTGCCGAATTTCAGTGCATATGAAGGAGGTGCATTACTCTTCCACGTAATCACGCCTATGCGCATATTTCCTTTTTATATTTTTGATGGAATTCAAGTAAGAAAAAACGAAATCCTTGAAATTCTATCCATTTTTAATTATAATATATATATATAATTATTTTTTACACTACACAGCTGTTCTTCCGATTAGCAACTAACCGGAACCTCAACTTGCCGTTATTTTAACCGGCACTTAAGACCTAACCGAACATTGAGAAAATGCTTTTTGCTAACCGCCATTTAAAGTTCCGATTAGTGCTTAACCGGACATTGAGAAAACGGCCCTAAATATTGAATGACTTTCGTCATTGTAATTTGAATCGGAATCTGCACACTCCACTAACACTTTACATCATTTCTCTGTCCATTGTGGCAACAAAACTGGCTTAAAACAAAGAAAACCTTACTAAAATATTGTTGTGTAGTAGTTATCCTCAATAAGTTTTATACAATATTATAATAAATAAATATATTTTATTGATATATGTTCTGAAATTAAAAATTAGTTACTTACCTAAAACAGAACACTCATACTCGCGTTGGTCTCACAGACCAATAACTGTAATAAATTGAAACACGTCTACTTGGCACCTGCGCTCCCGCTGCACTGAACAAAGTGTAACAAAAAAATAAGCAGCTACTAATTACCGTTAAGTTCCAGTGACGTCAATTTAAAAAAAAAACATCGAATTATTAATTTGTCGGTCTGAGAGACCAATGCGCAAGTATATGAAGGTTAATAGTTACTTATTATCTCGTTGTTGATGTTTCTAAGATAAATTTCTTTAAATACTTTATAAAATCAGGCGAGGGGATTCAAGGGGAGCAATGGGGGTTAAAGCCAATATAAATATATTTTAACGCGTTGCCCAATTTTGATCTTCTTATTTTCAAGGCATTTTACTGCTTAATATACCGCTTACAGTAACACGAGGTTATGGTATCAAAACAGCTCACTAGAGCTACTTAGATCCTACGTGTATCACCATATAAACCAACCAATCAACTGCTTAATATATTATTACATTCTTCTTTCAACTTTTAAAGATATCGTCTTCCAAAAAAAAAATAAAATATTTATTAAAAAAAATGCAAGTAATTATCACTGTAATTATATTTTACTTATTTATTATCGTTTAATATATTATATTACTTACTACTTACTTAATTGGCGCTACAACCGTATGTCGGTCTTGGCCTCATCTAAAAATTTTCGCCAGCCATTTCTGTCTTTCGCTTGCTGGCGCCAGTTGGAAATTCCAAGCTTCGTCAGATTGTCCTCTACTTGGTCTTTCCAACGGAGATGCGGTCGTCCTCTTCTGCGTTGACCACCGCTGGGTACCGAATCGAATGTTTTCTTCACTGGAGCATCGTCTTTCATGTGCTGAACATGACCAAGCCAGCGAAGCCGCTCGATTTTAATGCGCTTGACTATGTCGATGTCAGCGTACAGCTCATACAGTTCATCATTCCACCGTATTCGGTACTCGCCATTGAGGCAGATTGGTCCGTAGATCTTACGAAAAATCTTTCTCTCGAATGCTCCTAAAGTCTTTTCATCTGAACTGCTTATCGTTCAGGTTTGTTATGTATAAAGTAGGACGGGCATGATGAGCGATTTATAGAGCGTGATTTTCGTTCGTCGAGAGAGGGCTTTGCTTCTCAATTGCCTACTGAGCACAAAGTAACACCTGTTGGCAAGAGTTATTCTTCGTTTGATCTCAATGCTGATGTCGTTGGTTGAGTTTATGCTGGATCCCAGATAAACGAAGTTCTTCACAACCTCGAAGGAGGTATTGTCAACGGTAACATGGGTTCCAAGACGCTGGGACTGTTTGTTTGTTGACACTAAGTATTTCGTCTTATCTGCATTCACTGCCAGACGCATTCGACTTGACTCTCTTTCCAATCTGGAAAATGCTGCACTGACTTCACGCGTATTATGGCCAATGATATTGATGTCATCAGCATAAGCAAGCAGCATAACACTCTTGTAGAATATTGTGCCACTACGTCTCAGATCAGCAGCTCGGATGATCTTTTCCATCATTAGGTTGAGAAAGTCGCACGATAAGGAATCACCTTGTCTGAAACCTCGTTTGATAATAAATGGTGGGGAGAGGTCCTTCCCGATTTTAACTGCGCTGCTGGTGTTGCTCAGTGTCATCCTGCAAAGTCGTATTAGTTTTGCAGGAATACCAAATTCAGACATGGTGGAGTACATGTGCTTCCTTATTGGGCTGTCGAAGGCGGCTTTGTAGTCGACAAAAAGATGGTGGGTGTCGACTTGTTATTCTTGAGTCTTCTTCAAGATTTGTCCTAGCGTGAAAATCCGGTCGATGGTGGACTTTCCAGGTCTGTAGCCACACTAAAAAGGTCCGATCAGTTCGTTTACAATGGGCTTCAATCGTTTACAAAAAACGCTCGACAGGACCTTATATGCGATATTAAGAAGGCTTATCCGACGGTAATTGGCACAGATAGTGGGATCGCCTTTCTTGTGGATTGGGCAGAGCACACTGAGATTCCAATCGTTCGGAATGCATTCTTCCGACCATATTCTGCATAGAAGCTCGTGAATGCATTTAAGCAGAGCTTCGCCACCGTTCTTAAACAGCTCAGCAGGTAAGCCATCAGCTCCCGCGGCTTTGTTATTTTTAAGCCGAGCTATAGCTGTCAGAACTTCATCATATTCGGGCAGCGGAACCTCGACGCTGTCATCCAAAATTGGGGTTTCCGGAATATCATCTCTATTGGCGGGATTGTTGTCAGCGTTGCCATTAAGAAGCTTAGGGAAGTGTTCCCTCCATAACGACAGTGTACTCTGGACATCTGTCACTAGATTCCCGTTTTCCATCGGCAAGGCGTCTTATTTTTTCGGGCCTCATTCCTGTCACCATACGTCTCTCTTCCCTCCTCTTTTCTTTGCATCGATCCTTAGCAGCGCGCGTTACAACCGACTGCAGGGTGGTTTTGTAGGCGCCGTCTTTCTCTGCAGTGGCGTCGCGACACTCCTGGTCGTACCACTGGTTTTGGCGAGGGCGGTGGTAGCCAATCACCTCTTCAGCAGCCGCACGCATGGAGTTAGAAATGTGTGTCCACTGCGCGCATATATCATCGATTGGAGGAGTGCTTTGAAGCAGGAGTGAGAGTCGAGTGGCGAAAGCATTGGCTGTCTGTTTCGATTGCAGCTTGTCGACGTCTAGCTTTTTCTGTGTAGGGTTGCGTGTATTCTTAGCTGCGCACAGACATGTACGGATCTTGGCTGCAACAAGATAGTGATCTGAGTCAATGTTTGCATCACGGATCGTGCGTACATCCAATACACTGGAGGAGTGCCTTCCGTCGATCAAAACGTGATCAATTTGATTCTTGGTTTTTTGATCAGGGGACAACCAGGTGGCTTTATGAATATTGAGATGCTTGAATCTAGTGCTACTTACGACCATGTTTCGTGATGCGGCGAAGTCAATCAGCCTCATTCCGTTATCGGATGTATTGTCGTGGAGGCTGAACTTTCCGACTGTTGGACCAAAAATATTTTACTTGCCCACTTTAGCGTTGAAGTCACTAAGCACATATTAGGCTTATATTAAAAATTTAACCTTGATGCGGATTATGGAAAGTCGTTCGTTCACAGGTGTGAATCGCAGGACGTAGAGCCGTAGTCTCTTGCCAACTACAAATCCGCATCCAAACTCGTGCTTCTCCGCATGGCCGCTGTAGTAGATATCACAGGGTGCATGCCGAATGCAACCCTGTCCCTTCCATCGCATTTCTTGGATAGTAGTGATATCAGCTTTGTATCTTTCCAAGACATCAGTCAATTGGATAGAGGCACCTTCCCAATTAAGGGTTCGGACATTCCAGGTGCATATCCGTAAATCATTATCAGTTTTTCGTTTGCGGAAGTCGTCATCAGATGTGGAGATCAGTTTTCTTCTATTCTTATTAGTTTTCATTGAAATGGGTTTTTACGGGTGGGCTTCAAACCCGACGCACAACCTACTTTAAGCCTAGGGAGGCCCGCCGCTCAGATTAGCCGCCAAACTAACGGTTGTCAGTTTTGACGTTGCCCAGGAAACACCACGTGGAGGTTTGAGTCGACTTGAGGCGATTTCACAAAGATTATGCTGGCCTCGCCAGGTTGAGACAGTCAGACATGTTATATTGTTACATCGCCCCCAGATTCCAGAGTTATTTTTCGTTTGATCTCAATATATTATATTATTATTAATAATACTCAGGCATGTTCTGCATTCCACTTCCGAATGGAAGGTAAAATAAATCATAATTAAATTCGATATTTGGTGTTCTAAATATCACTTTTTTCGTTTTGTATTTTATTTAATATATTAATATAATCAATTGTATTTATGAAAAAAATTATATATAGAACACCAAATATCGAATTCAGTTGTGATTGATTTTAACTTCCACTGGGAAGTGGAATGCAGAACATGCCTGATAATCTTAGCTTCAAGCATAGCTTAAACATTGTCCACGCCATATGGTGGTATCAGTCAAAAAAGCGATTCACAAAAGATGGATGATAAAGTTCTAAAGCTGTAAGCCTCAAATCACGCCGCCTGGGAGTTATTAACCAAAAAAGCGATTTACCAAGAGAGGGAATCATAAAAAAGAAAGAGGAGCAACTTTAACATACGCAACTCTGATAAAAGTTTAAGGCTTGACCAAAAAATCCACTTGTTCTGAATTACAATTGAAGCTATATCCGAAATAGGCTATCTAGTCTGCTGTGTGATTGACTTTTTACCAAGAGTCTGTTGTTGCTGTTGCCTTCTTTTCATAAATTACTTGACTTTAAGCTCACCAAATTTTAACATTGTACTATTTATATTTATTGAGCAATTTGAGCAAAATTAATTTTATAATGTATTCTGTATAATTTAAAATTGTAAAAAGGTGTAAACTGTTTTTTACTACGTTCGTTTTATGACATAATGCATCATTGAAGTTACTAAAAGAATCAATAAGAACCCGAACGGATCTGTTTCAAAATATCTAGCACAAAATTCCTGAAATTTTATGTTCAATTAAATGTGTTCATACCAAAATTCGTTTTTTACATTAGACTTGCTTATTTAGATTTTTTTTTTTAAGTGACGTACATTTTCCTTGCAACAAAAAACGCTAACTCTTTAATAATGTACATTTCTAGAATTAAATTTTTGAGTTTTGTGTAAAAAAAAATTTTTTGTATGTATCTATGACAGATTCTGAAATTTTTTAAAAACATGAAATAATGCCAAAAACAGTTATTTTTTAAACATTTAAATCTAAATGTTTGACAGCATTATTAAAGTAGGGTGTTTATTTAGCTTTATTTCGTAGTTCTTCAAAATGTCCTTGTAATCAGGGTGCTTGATATCTAGATGTTTAAAACTATCTCCTTTTTGAGAGGGTTGTGTTCTCAACATTTTAAACTATTGCCCTCGTTGAAAATTAAACATTTTAGAATTTTGCATTTTTATAAAGGATATTCTCATAGCAGAAAGATAATTTAAATTGCACTATTTAAAGCACAAGTTATAAAAATTTGTTTACGATTTTCTAGAAAAATGGGTTCAAGAAATGGTTCAGTAAAAAAAAAGCCCGCTTTTTACTCATTTTTTACATAAAATTTAAACTCAGCCGCTTTATAAACAGAAAAGTAAAGTATGAATTAATTTTTTATGGTGGGTTTAAAAAATTCATCGGACTTTTTTTTTATTTTTCCTTACTTTTTAAAAAAATAAGCTCTAATATGAACTAAGATTAAAAAAAAAATAAAACAGTACCTAAAATTTTTATTTTTTTGAGGCAACATTCATAGAATTAGATTTAGTGTTTGTTTAGGACAATGGTGCATATGGCAAAAAAACACAATCACAACATTTTAAATATAAAAAAGAAATATCCTAGTATCAATAAGTGATATGGACTTGTTGTTGAGTAGTGTTTTAAAAAAATAATAACCATAAAGGAGATACGAACCAAATTGTTAAATTTCATGTTAGGAAGTTTGGTTTGTTTTATATAAAAATATAGTAAAAATCTTGATTTTTTCCTGATCCTTTCCCAAATACTTGACGAATCCAAATTGAGAAAATCAACTGTGGTACTACTTCTGATGCCCGAGATATAAAATCTAATATTAATTTTTTCGAAAAAGTTAAAAAATTTAATTCAAGTATACATTTCTCAAAAACAAGAAAATGCTTATTATTGCTTCGCCAAATTTAAGAAAAATGCTAACACTAATCAATACCACCAAATTGAGACAATTTGACAATCTGATAGATCTAAACATATGTATGTAGTTTTTCCAACAAAAATCAAAGCATTTTGAGAGGTCTATTTTTAACTGTTTTTATCAAGAAACAAGTTTGTCCTTGCGGGAGAGAAAGACATCCTTTTTTTTCTCATAACTTTTTTGGTTGATCTTGACAAGTCCATGCAATTTTTGAGATCTCAAAAAATACGATCTGAATTTTTCGATATGCCCTAATGAACATGTTATGATAAATCACACTATATAATAAATCTTTTTAAAAATGTTGTTTCTGAAACATCTCTTTATTTATTAATCATTTTTAGTAATAGATATTAAGTTAAAAAGTTATTTGAAGCTTATTCATGACCTAAAATTAAGTTTAGTTAGAAATCTTTCCGTAAGAAGTCGCTTTTCTAAATTTTTAAAAATTGTGTAATTTTGGACACTCAGATGTCAGATTTAACATTTAAAATGTCTTACAAAAAGTTAGATTATACTGTTAAGTTTTAACATTAAGTACATTGCATATACAAATTGCTTCGTTTAAATAGTCAAATTTAGATTTAAACCCTTAGACAGCCTTTAAAAATCCTCTTAATTACCATGAATAACATTGGCGGCCAAGTTGCCGAAAAAACATTGCAACAATTATGCTTCTCCATCAGCTTCAACAATAAAAAAAAAACTTTTTCCAAAAACCCTGTTTTGGCAAAATTCTAATTATGTTTGATTAAAATTCTGCTACAACCTTTCAAACGGCAATTATGCCGTTATAAGATGAGTATATTTTCTTAATTAATATCACCACATAAGAAAAATTTGCTGTAACCGTATGTTTGTATTGTATCTGTATGACTGATGAGTTTCGAGTAGATACACCCAAAAAAAAAATCTGCTTAATTTAACCAAATTTTAACTACATTTCAGATTAATATTTGACAACATAAATCGTCAGGTAAAGATTACCACGTACTATGCAGGTCAATTTAACCTGTTTTTGTGGTTTTAAGAAACTGACAAAATTTGGTAATCTAAACAGAATTTGAACTAGTATTTGTGATTAAATCGAATTGAATGAGGTTTATGTAACTAAATGGCAGGTTTAAATGTTTTTACCGCAATCACCTATATGCAAATTTTAGTATTTTTGAACCATACATTACGGGAAACAAAATCCTCTTTTTTAGAGAGAGCTAGAAAAAATTTATCATGAGCACTTCATTTTTTTAGCCCAAATGATCACAGAATTAGATAAAATTGAACATTTTTCAATGTCGTGTACGTTTTACTTATCTTATCCCAAGGTAACCTTTGCTACAAATCTTGCATCATAGAGCAGAATTTGATAGCTGGCAGGTTATTTTTTTTCGCTATTTTATAGATGTATTTCTGTCAATAAGTTCCGACAATTGAAAGTGACGTAGATCAGGTTAATATGATGTGGTGGACTCTCCTAACAAAATTCGTCCGTGAGTGTATAGACACTATTTAAATTAAAAATATTAAAACTTTTAATCTGCAAAAAAAAAATTATAAAATCGGATTAAAACTAAGACTATCTCTAATACAAGTTGACGTTGAATTTGAATACCGAAACCACTTTAAATTCCTCAAAAATTATCTTTGTTTAAGATTTGGCAAAATCCTGTGAAAACACGTTTACATTTCATTAACAATTGAAAAACCTTCTTAAATCCAATACATAAATAAAAATTTACTCTTGATTTGGTAGTTAAGCATTTATCTCTGATATATATATGCAAAAAAAAAAAAAAATAACAAAAAATAAAAAATAGACATAAAAAACCACTTTCACTCCCGCAGAAAATGCTTTTCTTTTAATTTTCTATCACTATTCAGAGGTTATATCGGTCATTCCATGTCAAATCGGACGCTTTTGTCCAAAAACTACTTTTGACGATTCCGATTTTTTTTTAAATTTAGCGCGTCGATAGAACTTTAAAAACAAAAAATATTTGCATAGGGTAAAACACCCAGTCCTGAGCCCTCAGCCTATTCTGAGCCCCCCGCTCATTTAATTGTCTCTAGCTAATAATTGTCTAAATGTCAATTAAAACGGTAAATTTATAATTATTAGTCAAAATTCGTTCAGTTCGTTCAGCTATCATACTGAGTATGAAATATTCAGTTTGAAGTGATTTTTTGAAGTGAAAAGACGTGTCTCGGGCTCTTACTCAGTCAAGTGATTTTCTAAAGAATATTGACAAGGAGTCACACACTTTAAACCTTCAGGTATGGACATTTTGTTATGATTTTTATAATAAGCTTTGGCTATAACAAAAGTTGAATATTATTTATTATTAATTTCTAAAATATTTTATTAAAAATATTCTCTGTCAAGGCAAAAAAATGGGGCTCATATCTGGATAACTAAATACGATGTTTCCAGTTATGAGCCATGGGGGCTCACAATTGGAATATCACAGAAAAATTAAATATCCTAATGTGAGCCCGTGGAGCTCAAAGCAGGAAAACAAATTGTTATAAACTTTCTTACTAGCCCATTAAGCCTGGCTCTCTTATTGGATATTTAAAGGCATTAAAAATAAGAAAATCGACTTTGAAAAAGCCGCAAAAATAATTAGGCTCTTGATATTTGTTTGCAATTAATGCCGGATTCTGCACTTGAATTTTCATGCATTAAATCCCGAGTCCATGCATTAATGTGTTAAGAGCAATCATTTTTTGGCGGATGTTGGTCAGTTTGACTCTACTCACTATTAAATTAACAATTTATTTTATACAGAAAATATCTTTTGAAATGACATCCAGAAGAAAGTATAACTTAGGTGACATTGCTTTGGCCCTCAACGACATTAAATCCGGCATGTCAATTCACGAAGCTCCAAGGAAATATAAAATTCCGCGCCCAACACTCCAAAACCTTTGCCGGTTTTAACATGCGTCGAAGAGATAAAAATAGTGAAATGGATATTTGATAATCATGAAATAGGTTTCCCAAGAAGAAAACATGAAGTTCAAAGAATTGTTCAAGAATTTCTAGATGCATGCCCGCGTGAAAATATGTTTAAAAATAATTTTTCTGTCGACAAATGGTATAGCGGATTTCTTAAGCGACATCCAGAAATATCTGTTCGAGTTCCTGAAGCAGTAACAAATACCAGTGCAGCTCTTTCGGAAAAATATTTAAGAGGCTGGTTCCATCAAATTCAAACATACTTCGATGAAAAGTCCTATACCAATGACCACCTTAAGAATCCATCACGAATTTTCAATGGTGATGAATCAGGCTTTTTATTATGCCCAAAAGGAGGACCAGTTTTAGCTCCTAAAGGTGCAAGTAACGCTTATGAAACAGATAAAGGAGCAGCTAAAGAGAGCATAACAGTCATTTTTTCATTTGCAAATGCAAATGAATTTCATTTGCAATTTTCATTTTCAATGCAAAACATTAAGAATGAAAAAAATTTTCGAAGCAAAAAGATACAAAAAATTAAAAAAAACACCAAAATAATTAAACCAAAACAAAAAGTAGTTCCTCAAGAAAATCAAAATGTTAAAAATCATGTGCGTAATTTATTTAGTAATCCAGAGTGCCCTACAATATCACAAAATAATAAATCACCTGATTTTAAACCAGAAGACCGCTGTTTCGATTGCTTACAAATCATTAAAAAAATTGACGATACGCCGACAGTTAAGTGTTTCATGTGTGATAGAGTTTATCATTTTTAATGAGCGTCGAAATTAAAATATACAGATATGGATTCAAGTGCCGAAGATGTTAAAAACCTAATAATAATATAATTTATGTTAATTTTACGTACAAAATGAATTTGTGATTTGTGTTTTATATCTGATATTATTTTTTTTAAGTTATATTTTATGTTATATTTTATACACGGATTAACGTAAAAAATGAATTTGTGATTTATGATTTATGTATAATATTATTTTTTATTTATGTTTTGTTAACGTCTTGAATATAAATTACTCATAAAATATTTAAAATAATAAAGTTCTTAATGTAAAAACCAGATGGCTCATAACTGGGCAAAAGGTGGCTCAAGACTGGAACTCGGGGGCTCATAACTGGGAATCGGTTCATTTTTTAATTAATCATTATTTTAAAAATGTTAGTCTAATTGGCATTCAAACAAATTAAACCAATTTATTATTCTTGAATAAACGCGTATTTTAATACTAAAAAACTGCCAAACAGGACTGGGTGTTATACCCTACTTTTTTTAATTTTTTATTTTTTTTTGCAGTTATACACAGTGAAAAATTATAAAAAAACAAAAATTGTCATTTGGACATGTACTCAAACAACTTTATCTTCTAAACCGTTAGTCCAACAAAAAAATTACTTAAATCATATTTTATAGATCTTGAATTGGTCTTTATTGTGGTGTCCTCTTTTTCAAACTTTTTCGAGAAAATTTTTAAATTTTTTGACCACTAAAGATTTCATTCCCATTTTTCAAGGTCAGCTCTACTATTTTTTTGGCACTTTGCAAATATTATCGTATAAACGCATTCATTCTTACCGCATTCTCAAAATTTGGTGTTGGGCTTCTGAAGAGTGTCTTCAGAGGAATGGTATATTTTAACGAGTTGATAAAATTTTTCAATTTGACTGATTTTACATATCGTCGCTGCGCCAGAAAAACCAGTTATGTGATTTTTGTAAATTTTTTATAGCATATTTTGCTTGCACTATCTATTGCCCACATTTCTGCATTTGCAGTTTTTATACCTCTTATGAATTAGAAGTGATCAAAAACAGTTATAAGTCGCAGTACCAGAAATGCTCTGAAAAAAAATTAGTTTTTTGCTTTCCTGAAAGTTACTGAAAAACAAATAACTGTTTTTATTGGCGCAGCGACGATATGTACCTAGTTTAGTAAAAGAATACTAAAAATTCCTTTTTTTATTAAAAATGAAAGTATTTTGTACTTAAAAATTGTGTAGTCAGTTTTTGAAAATTTCGTTTAAAATAGTAAACATTGATTCTCCAACACAAAATTTTGAGAATGCATTAATAATGAATGTTTTAATACGATAATATTTTCAAAGTGCCAAAAAATAGTGGTGCTGACCTTGAAAAATGGGAATGAAATTTTTAGCGGTCAAAAAATTTAAATTTTTTTTTGAAAGTGTTTGTAAAAGAGGACACCACAATAAAGACCAATTCAAGATCTTTAATATATGTCTAAAGTTATTATTTTGTAGGACTAACGGTTTAGAAGATATAGCTGTTTGAGTACATGTCCAAATGACAATTTTTGTTTTTCTTTATAATTTTTCACTGTGCATAACTGCAAAAAAAAAATTTAAAATTATAAAAAAAATGCAAATATTTTTCTTTTTTAAAGTACTTTCCACGTGCAAAGTACCAAATTTTTACAGAAATGTGAGTTTCGAAAAGCGTCCGATTTGACATGGAATGACCGATATACAGCTAGAAATTTAAAAAACCTTATTTAGGTACAAAACAAGAAAATGCATGTAAATCCGGTGATTGTTTTCGAAGTTACAAGAACAGGTGTAATTATGTGTACGAGCGTTTGAAAGTAAGGGCTTGAGACCGAAGCCTAGACCGTCAGAGATATAGAAAAAAATTACCTTTTAATCGGCTTTCCCTTTCAAATTAAGAACAAAAAAATTAGGTTTAAAAAATTTTGGGGAGCCCTCTATAGTCCTAAATTCACAAAATAAAATGGGGTCTTTTATGACCTCATCGGTCTCAAGCAAACTTTTACGGATTTTTTTAGCTGCAACTTGTGATGGGTATGAATTTTTTTTAATGAAATATTAAAAGCAATTAATGTTTTCAATACACTTTAATTTAAAATTTAGAAACTTAATATATAAATACTACAGATTTATACTTAAATTTTAGTTTTATTTACAAGAAAGATCGCAAGTTACAAAATAGCGATTGTATGAAAAAATATAACATGAAATTTTACTTGAGACCGATGTGGTCATGTACGACCCCATTTTGTTTTGTGAATTTAGTAAAAAAAGCTGGAAATATTTGCTGATTTAATTTAATTTAATCGAGGTATAAGTAAAATTCTCGAGCAGTATAAGCAATATACTTTGCACGAAAAAATAATATTTCCAGCTAATCAGCTCTTTCGCTGCCGGTGTTGCAAGATTATATAAGGCTTCTAAAACCAAATTCAAGCTAGAAATTTACAAACTAATTGTAATTAAAGCAACGATAACTAAAAAACTCTTAGGATCATATAGTACCCCTCGGTCTCAAAGGATTAAGTGTTTCTCAAAACTATGTTTTTAAAGTCGGTGAGCAAGATTTCTTGTAATCGGCTGAACAGATCAGTTACAAATTTTAACACAAGCTTTTTAAGTTCATTTTTCGGTATTTAATCGAAGGCTTTTACTAACCAATAAATATTTTTAATTTTATTAACAATTTTTATTAAAAATTAAACAAACATTGCTCATACAGTTGAATGCAATATATCATGAGTAAATGAAACTACACTGAGAAAACAAAAAATCAAAAACGCACATTTTAAAAACGTTTAGTAAAATTAATATTTTTAAAAATATTTTACGCCATATAAAAATTAAAACGCACATTTCTAAATAGAAAAGTAAAACGAAACGTTTTTAAAACAACCACGAATATTTTACTATAATATAGTAGGTTAAAATTAATATTTTTAAAAACATTTTACGCCACACAAAAATGGAAACGCACGTTTTTAAATAAAAAAATGAAACGAAACGTTTTTAAAACAACTACAAACGTTTTACCATGACATAGTAAAATTCACATACTTTGTTTCAAAACACTTGTTAATAACGGATTGTTTGTTATATATGTTTCGTTAACTTATGTATTTGATATTTGTTCACACAATAAAATATTTTTCATTCTTGATTTCATCACACTGCAGTTTGCCTGCAAGCAAGTAATGCACGACTTTGAGTTGGAGCATTTGCTGTCACAACTAAGAGTTAAGTATTTTAAATAAAATTAATAATATCTGACAAAATTCTATTTTTTATACACGCTGGGATATCTGTAGTATAATTATCTAAAAAATTTTAACGAGATGAACATAGCTGATGATAAAATAACTAAAATAAAACTGTTATTTTGAAAGCTAATAAAGCTTTTTTTAATTAATTGATGAAATGCGGCTTTCTGTAAATTTTTGTAAATAAAGGGAATAAAGGAATAAATTTTCGTTTTTAAAATACAAATAATTGTTGTACCATTGAATTTTAAAATGTTTATTGTTACAAATCGAATGAAAATTTTAGAATCTAATTTTAAAATTTTTGTTTATAAAATGAAAGTAATCATTTAACATTTGAGAATATTTATTATTAAAAATCAAACGTACATTTTAGAATCTCGTTTTAAAATTTTCGTTTTTAAAATTAAAATAAACGTTTTACTACAGCATTTTAAAATATCCATTTTTAAAAATCAAACGAACATTTTAGAATCTCATTTAAAAATGTAAATTTTTGAAATGAAAATAAACGTTTTACTATTTCATTTTAAAATGTTCGTTTTTAAAATGAAAATAAACGTTAGAAGTGCAAAATCTGGGTTAAACGTTTTTAAAAGTTGCTCGTTTCTGCCACTTTTGAAAATGTTGTTTTCTCTGTGTACATTTTCCCTTTCAATTTTCTTTTTTCAGTCTTCCTCCATTTCTTTACCACTTCTAGCTATCCATTACTATAATACACTTTTTTGCCGCTAAAAATGTAAACAGTGAAAACTGCTTTTCAATCAGCGGTGTTCCAAAATTATCAGTGCGGATGGTTCATGTAAAATCATGTAAAATTAGAGCTGTAAAGGAATGCATTCACAAAAAGGTGAATCAGTAAATAATGAGATAAGAATGCGTTCAATGAATGCGGAATTGATTTATAAATAAAATTTTTAAATCACATTAAATTTTTAGTTATGATTAATTATTCATTTCAATTTTTCATTTTCGTTTTCAGAATAAAGAATCAATTCTTTTATTCATTTCAATGCTAGTCACAAAGAATTTCAGTATTTTCAATTAATCTTTTTGTATTCATTATTAAGATTTTAGTCGCTATTCATTTTTTATTCATTATTCATGTGTTGTTCATTATTAATTTTATACTCATTATTTATTTTTTATTCTTTTTTCATTTGTTATTCTTTTTTCATTTTTTATTCATTATTAATTTTTTATTCATTATTTATTTTTTGTTCATTTGTAATTTTTTATTCATTATTCATTTTATATTTATTATTATTTTTTTATTCATTTTAGTCTTAAGCCATTAATAAAAAATGAATAACAAATGAATAATTAAAAAAGATTAATAATGAACAACATATGAATAATAAATACAATATGAATAATGAAAAAGAATGAAAAATGAATTAAAAACTAATATTGATTAACAAGTGAATTTTGAATAAAAAATAATAATGAATAAAAAATAAATAATGATTTACAAGTGAATAATGGATAAAAAATTAAAAATGAATAAAAACACAATAAGAATTACAAATGAATAATGAGTAAAAAATTAATAACGAAAAAAGGAATAATGAATGAAGAAAAAATTATTGAAAATTCTGAAATTCTTTGTGGATTGCAGTCTTTGTGAATATCATTCAAATGAATTAAGAAAATCATTTATTATTCTGAATAACAAAAATGAATAGTTGAAATGAATAATTAATCATTTTTTAAAAATGAATGTGAATTAAAAATATTATTTATAAATCAATTTTGCATTCTTTAAATGAATGCCTTCTTATGTCGTTACTCAGTTGTACTTAAAATTCTGAATATGAATGCCAATTTTACAGCTCTGTGTTAAATTAACCCATTCATTCACAATAGCGTCATGCATTATTATTGCATTTGGAAATGCAACAACCTTTTGCTGTAGCAAATGCATGAATATTGTAAAAGCAGCTTATTTTGCATTTGCAACAAGATAACATCTTGAAGATGTAACAAAATCTTAATTTTAATTTGAAATCTATGCTTATTTTTTAGAGTGTATAATTATTTTAAGCTTATCCAAATCGATAAAAAACACTTTTCAGACCTCTTGTACTTTTTCTTTTTTTTTAATAATTGTTTACCAGTGTAATTTGTCTCTTTTCAGGTTTGATTTATTAAAATTCATTTAAATGCTGCCTCTACAAAACAAATGGTACTCTTTTATCAAAACTTTGTGTACAGGTTCAAAAACCAATTCACTTTTTATTGACTAAACTTTGACGTGATGACCTTTGTCATATTCCCATTGCCATATGTCTATACAATCTGTTTCAGCTAGATGGCTCATATTATTTTAAGCAATAACATTTATTATACTTTAATATCCACTGAGACTAGATTCTGTTACGAGCTGAACGCTACTGGGATAAAGCGAAGGACTATTTTACCTTATTTGCAATTCAAATGATGTCCATGTTGACTTTATCTATGATGACGATCGAAAATGTCCGCACATACAGTTGAAATCTCCCAATGACTGACGACAGTTCAAGCTTGAATGTTGCCACTGTGCTTTTTTATTTATTTTTTTTTTATTCCTATTTGACTGCTTTGCGGTTTATACTTTATGGCCAACATCAATAATGGTGATAAAAAAATTTGCATAAACGTTACGATATCGATTTGCTTGCATTTAAAAACTGAACAGGGAATAATATTTTTTTTCTTTTAATTTAACATGTGAGTGTTATTAAAAAAAAAAATCTTGAATTACAGCTGGCGGCTATAAAAAAACTTATTATTGAAAAACAATTCAATGTCTGCTCAGCTGAACTGTGTTTAAGGTTCTTACTTTGTGTTGCTGCTGTTGGCCATTGTTATCTGATTCCTTTTAAAATAGACCTTAAAATAAATTTCCGATTATCTTAGTATTAAAGCAATAAAATAGCCATAAATTTTCAATCTTTTTAAAATTGATTCGGCTAAAGCTAATGCCTAGCAGAGATACAATTTAGCAGCAGAAGCTATAAAATCGTGGCAATGCGTTGAAATAAGGTTTATATCGTTTAGGAAATTTTGCGCTGCTTGCTCAAATTAAGAAGAAGAGGAGAACACAATTATCGACTATTTCTTCGGCATATAAAAGATGCGGATACCCAAATTCAGCAATCATTGCTAAAGTATAACGCTGCTGCGGATAGATAAAAAAGTAATTTTTTTCTTAGCAAATAAATTTGGTTCAATAAATTTGCAAAAAATTAAAAAGAAGTTTAAAATTATTTCTTTTTTGCATTACGCCAAACTTCAACTGTATTCCAAAATTTACATTTAAAAATGAATACACAGTTTAAATAGCATATGCATTTATAAACTAGGCTAATTTAAAAATTTTCAAAAAATGTAATTGTAAAATGTAAATGAAAATGTAAAAAAATGTTTCAATACTTCTTAAATCTTTAATTAATATCAAAAAGATTGATTTACGAACAAGAGAAAATATAAATACTGGGTAAACTTCATATTCGTATATTTCAACTCAAATAATGGACCAACGCTTATTGAACAAAATTTATAGAATTCACGAAGAAAATTCTTGCAAACGCTATTTTGTCAACATTGAAAGTAAACTCCTTGCTTTTTCCGTATGTATATTTTAACTACTTCTTTTACTTCACGGCCAGCAGTACGTTGAACAAGTAGGATATATGTTTTAATTTTAATTTTTTTTTTGTTTTTTTTTGTCAACGTACTATTTCTCACAATATTGATTTGTCGGATATGTGATAAAGGACAAAAATTAAATCGAAGTGCTCAATCGGTGGCTTAGTTTTCAAAATCGGCGAAAATTTCATTTTCGCGCAGTAACATCATTGTTTTATATTGAAACGTGTACAAATTTGATATCAAACGTATTGAAAACATAATGGCATCAAATTTGTTGAGATATATTTTATGGTCATTTTGTTGTTTTATTTTTGAACAGTATTGAAAAGAGCTCGTAGTCCAGCAGTTTCCTATTCACTTAAGAATATTTAAAAAGTTATATTTATTGTTTTGTTTTTTAATTTTCAATTTAAACACTTGACGACTTTCCCTAGCTAGTAACAATTTTAATCTTATTTTGAGTTTTTTCGGACATGTGTTTTTGAGTTGAGCAGTTTTAGGTTGTTTTCACTGAAATGCGGGTAAACTTCTAGGAAAAATTTTTAACAAATTTAAGATTTCAGATTAATATGTAGAAAAACAAACAAAACAAACTTTTATAAAAGTTCACATCCCCCCCCCACACACACACACACACACACACATGCTTACATTAAAAAAAAACACTTTTTCTTGTTAACTTGCGGTTAACTACACATAAATTATTTCTAGAATACCCAAATATTTGTATAGCTTCCTAAACAAGTTGCAACAAAAGAAATTAATAAATATTAAGATAAGATAGCTTAAATAGCTGCTCGTAGCAGCTATTAATACACCCGCATACTGGCACAAACACACACACACACTTGCAATGGATAAATTAATTAATTCTGTCTAAAAGCCTCTAATGGTTCATTTGGCTAACCGCAGAATGTTTTCGTAGAGTAACCATGCAACAAAAGAAAAAACCCTCACTTACATACTCTCACACACACAGATAATCAATTACAAAGTCATATAGCGTAAGTTGCCATAGTTACGGCAGCGTTTCTTATTCTAATTTTGGCATCTATTAACACTTTGAGCCCCACGTGCCCACCCGTGGTCATTTTTTGTATGCACCTGCGGACCGCGTGCTGACAAGTAGTTATTCCTTAGTTGACAAGCTGGGATTAATATTGTTTTACTTAGTTTTATTGATTTTTTGCAATTGATGTGACTTTGTGATATTTATTTTTGATTAACCAAATCTAGTTTTGTTTTTTTTCCTGTTTTTTTTTGTGACTACCGGTGGTCACGATGTCCCAGAATGTCAAAATACATCTTGGGCCCAAGTGGCCATCAGTGGGCATACTCTTATTTGTATATTTTTTATATTTTTATGTTTGTATCTTCTTATCTTTTTGATTTTTTATAATTTTATTTTAATTTCTTTGTTTTATAGATTTAATTTAAGATGTATAGTAAACTTTTAGTACGTGATGACATTGTTGACGAGCTCGTAAAACTGAGTGAAGACGAAGTTACAGGATTTTCAGATGATTCATTTGTTGATAATGACTTTGAGCCAGATGCTGAAAGTTGTGATTCAGAATTTGATAACGGGGATTTCAAGGATAGTGATAGCAATGGACTTGTATGAACATCCTGAGGAAGAAGTTCCTCTTGCAAACTTGATAAATAGTTGAACATGGGGGCCTGTTGGTGGAGATCGATTAACATTTGCTGAGTCTCCGATGTGTACAGGCGTGAAGATTTTTTCAACTATTTTATATCCGAAGACATGATAAATCTGTTTGTTATGGAAACTTACAGGTTTGCTGCGCAACATATTATTGCAGCCGAAAACTCATCCAATAAGTCGCAGAGAACAAGGCTAGCAAAATGGGTTGATACCCCGATATTTCAGATATGCGTAAATTTCTTATAATTATTATTTGGATGGGCCTACTTCAAGTACCACAACAAAGGGATAATTGGTCCAGGAACATAATGTATAGAAATGAAATTCTTACATTTATAAGCAGAAACAGATTTGAACATTTATTGAGCATGTTTCATATTTGTGATAACGAAAGCCAAGCAAATCTGAATGATCGTCTTCGCAAAATATCTGACGTTCTAAATATGCTCCAGTCAAAATATGAAGAAGCGTATGTTCCAGAAAATGTCGTGTGTATTGACGAAAGTAACGTTCCATTCCGTGGAAAGATACATTTCCGGCAATATATACCTAATAAGCGGCATATATACGGCATTAAAGTTTTTAAACTTTGTGTAGCAGGAGGTTACACCTGGTCATTTAAAGTCTATACAGGCAAAGTGAAACAGAAAGATAAATCAGTTCCAGAGACAGTTGTAACTGAGTAAATGGGTGACTCTTAAATTCAGGAAAAACTCTCTTTACTGACAACTGGTATGTATACACATGTTTCGTTAGCAGAAAAGATGATTCAAAATAAGACCAATCTCGTTGGAACTCTAAGAGCCAATCGAAAACAGAATCCATCAGAAGTAATAAAAGCAACATTAAAAAAGGGCGAAATAGTTTGCCGACAGAATGAAAATAAAACAGTAGTACTAAAGTGGAAAGACAAACGCGAAGTACTAATGCTTACTACAAAACATGACAAAACATGACGATTCGCTTGAAACTTTTTTGAACAAAGGAAGAGAATGCATCAAACCAGCTGTAGTGTTAGACTATAACAAAGGTAAAACATTTACCGACTTATTAGATCAGATGGCAGCGTATGCTCCCTACTGTCGCCGCAAAGTAAAATGGTATAAACGTTTACTGTTCCATCTTATAACTGCTACAACAATTGTAAACGCCTAACATCTATTTAATACATTGAATGGAAAAAGAATAAATATAACGCGATTCAAGGAAATAATTATTTCAGGCCTTTTAACCCTGGATAACCAATGTTAGTCGTTTCGACTAACACTGCTCAATTTTTTGCTTACAGCCTTTTTTCTCTCATCTGATCGTGTTCTCTATCCATATTGTAGTAATCACATTAGTTGTTAAGCTGCTCTCGTTGCGTTCGGATGTATTTGCCTTTTTAATTGGATGGGGTGAATCTTTTTATAAATGTAGTTATAGTAGAAGCGACTAACATTGGCTTTAACTTTTATACCCCTACGCGTATTGCGTAAGGGTTATATTAACTTTGTCACTCCGTTCGTAACGCTTATTTTATTTATTTTTATTTATTTATATTAAAACTGAGGTGTACAATAAGACTTAGTCTTTTATAGTACTACAAATAGTGTATTATCAAGGTTGCACAAATAAGATATGTGTAAATAGTAAAATTAAAACTAACATAAAAATAAAAATTTAAATGAAAATGAAAATGATTATGAAAATTAAGAATAAGGACATGTTCATTTGAAATTCAAAGGTAATAGCTTAGCTTAAACGACTATGAGAAGATAACATTGTAATTTATTTTTGATGATGGATTTTTATGATTAGTTATTATTATTTATTATTATTACTAAACCATAGCAATTACATTTTCGCAAAATTTAACAAACTTAGGATGATTCAGACTAATATGAAAGTACATAAATATAATTAAAACTAAGAGCAGTGACTCAGGAACCGCGGGATCGTCATACCCGACACTCCATAAGGGAATACCCTGCGGCAATGAGAATTAAATTTAAGATTAAAATTAAACACCAGTCTAGATATTAATTTTGACACAAGAAGTTAAACTTTAAGAACTATATAATATAAGATTAAGTGCAAATTTCGAAAAAATTAAAACCAAAATGAAAATTAAATTTAAAATTAAAATAAAAAATCTGTTTAAATATTAATTATAATAAAATAAGTTAAACTGAAGAAGTATATATTATAGGTATATATTTCTAAGCAACAATTTTCTTAAACTTAAAAATATATTAACTTATAGCACTAACATTGTTAAGCTAACTTAAGTAAAAGAACAGAAAAAGATAAGGTAATGAAATATAGAAATATAGGAGAGTATAGAATTATTGATTTAAAGTGCTATAGTATTTAAATATTTCATGCTCAAAGTTGGACCGTGAAGTTATTAGCTTTAGAGAGTTAGGTAATGAGTTCCACAGTCTAATGGTGCTGATGAAGAAAAACCTGCTGCTGTTTAGATAGTTAAACCTAGGAATAATATACCCAATTGACCGTTGTGACTGCAGAAAATGAAGTTTTACAAACAGATATTCAGGCATTCGAGTATGCAAGAGCGAGTGCAGAAATATTATGTTCCGCATGTTTAAATAATTAAGTAAACCACACCCAAGAATTTCTTTACTTCTTATAGTAATATTGTATGATCATAACGATTGATTCCATAAACATACCTAGCTGCATTATTGAAAGCTACCAAGAGTTTATGCTGTGATTGGGAGTCCAGCTGACTATATACCACATCAGAGTATGTAATATGCGGTAAAATTAATTGTACGACTAGTCTACGACGAGTTTCAGTAGGCATAAAGTTCTGAGAAATTCGTAAATGGCGTAAAGTCACATATATTTTACCTTTTGTGGAACTAATATGGTCTGTACAAGTAAGTTTAGGGTTAATAATAAATCCAAGGTTCTTAACCTTAGGGACAAAATTAAGCTGCTTATCACCAATAAAAAGCGGAGGGATATCAACAAAGCACGAATCACTCCTCGCAATGGGTAAAACGTGAGTTTTTTGGGGTTTATAAGGATCGAGTTAGCAACAGCCCAGTTATTTAACAACGCCAGATCAAAGTTCAGTCTGTAAGATAAATCTTCTAAAAGCCCGATTGGTCGCGAGAGGTGCAGTTGCAAATCATCAGCATAAGCATGTACAGTAGAATACTTACAAATAGAAAAAACATCATTTATAAACGCAGAGAATAGGAGTGGACCTAAAATGGATCCTTGAGGCACTCCACTTACAACCGCTTTGAGAGATGAGCTGGTATTACCTATCTTCACCTGTTGCATTCTTCTATTAAGGTAACTTGATATCAGGTTAACCGTAGTAGAGCTAAACTTAAAAAAAATTTTTAACTTATGACAGAGAAGCACATGGTTGACGGAATCAAACGCTTTAGACAAGTCAACAAGGCATAATAGAGTCAAAAAGTTTTGATCATAAGGAATCCTAATATCTTCAAGAATTTTTACCATAGCCGTGGTACAACTATGTCCAGCCCTGAAGCCAGACTGCAAAGGGGATAAAAGCTTATTCATATTTAGATGTTCAGTGATTTGGTTCACGCTCGAGGACCTTTCCTAAAGCAGGTAAAATAGTAATAGGTCTGTAGTCGCTAGGTTCAGAAGCAGAACCTGTTTTTGCTACAGGCAAAACCATGGCAGTCTTCCATAATTCAGGAAAGCGGGAGCAAGTTAAGCAATGGTTCATTATATGAGTTAACGGTGAGACAATAAAAGGTAAAACTAATCTAACGAACCTTATGGGTAATCCGTCAACCCCAACAGCATTGGACTTAATCATCATTATACATTAGGCTACATAATCTTCACTCACAGAAGTAAACTCAAATGTGGCAAACGGCAAGTTACCAGACTGGACAGGCAACTCAACACTGCTTATGTTGCTAGAATGACTAAGGTTTCCACTAGCAAAAAAAAAATTATTATAAGGAGATATTTTTTTTTATCAGCATCACCTCCTGAGTCGATTAAGCCATGTCCGTCTATTCATCTGTATGTCTGTCGACACGATTATAGCCACAGTTTTTAAGCTATCATAATGAAATAAAAGATATGTGCTTATATTCAAAAAACGAAGATAAAATTCGGGAATAAGCAAACTCGGATGAACACCACGCCTAGCTCCCATAAGAAGTGACTTTATCAAAACGGTATCTCTTAAAATGCCACAAAAATAAAAATATGAACTTGGAATTTTGCACATTAGTTTTGGATTGAAATTTTCACCACATATTTGAAATTTGACAAAATTGGATGAAAACCACGCCCACCTTACACACGAAGTGGCGTCATTATAATACAAAACTTTAATAAATTCAAAAAAATTATGGTTTAAACTTGATATTTTACACACAAGCTTTGATAATTAGGATGAACTCTGAGTTTAAAATTTTGTATATTTGGATAAAAACCACGCCCCCTAAAAGTGGCGTCATCAAAACTATAATAAATACGGATGTGGAGGTATTTTAAATTCGGTTCAGTCGAAGTTAATTCCTTTGTTGTAGGAATATAGTGTTTTGCTTATAAGTTTTTTATAGTGGTGCAGCGAATTGTGTCTCTTGTGCTAAACAATTGATTTAAACTTTTTTATTTTAATAATAATAGATAATGCTTTATTCGTATAATGATAGAAGAGCCTTTTAAATTTCTTATGCTTATTTATTTTTTTTTTTCAATAATCTTATGTGGTATATCTCAAACTGATAAAATAAGTAGCTTATAAAAAAATGTAAAAAATAAAAAAAAACAGAGGCCAATATTAATCTTTTTTTTATTTCTAGTACTTTTTTTTATTTCAATCACAAACACTTAAAATGTGCTTATTTTAGTTTAAACCATTTTATATTGGCGTTAACAGGTCATTCTAAATATTTAAAAAAATTTACTAAAGGTAATTCGGGTTAATGTCAAAACTTTAAAAACCAATCAGAGTGGTAGAAATAATTAAGGAGGTCGGAGTTATGACAACTTACGTTATATAAGAATTTCCTACGTATCATATAAAGGATATGCATATTATCCTGAACATGTAATATACATAGGTTTTCCATTTTCAACAGCTTTTAATGTATTTTATGTACTAACAGCTTCTCTAAGACGAGTTTTGGAGCGTGTTAGTCGAATCGACTAACATTGGTTATAACGTATTAGATTAGATTAGATTAGTATAGACACATTAAAAGAATTGGAGGGTCAAAAGAGAGTGACCAGAAATGACCAGATATTTTATATGCTATAAAAAAATGTCAACACTATTTGTGAGCAGTGTGAACAACCAATGTATTTAGTGTGTTTTCAAAACCACAGATAAATCATTATCCAGAATTATTTTTTTTTTCCTGAATAAATTTGAAATAGTTATATTCAGTTTTACTTGTTTCCATTGAGAAAAACTATTTTTCTGTTTGTAATGCTCTACAAGCAAAATAATATATATCTTACTTTTTAAATCCTAAAATGAATTTTTGAAATAGTTATATTCAATTGTAATTGTTTTCGTTGAGAAAAACTGTTTTTTGTTGTAATGCTCTACAAGCAAAATAATATATATTTTGCTTTCAAAATCCTTAAATGAAGTTTTCTTACCTAAATTTAACTCACTATTTTTTAAGCATTGGCAGACCAAACTAAAAATTTCAAGTCAAATAGGTTTACATCCTGGGACCGAACTAATTTTTTTTCTTTGGTAGATGTATGTAAAACGTTTCCACTGATGGTCACAATATCGGGAAATGCCACAAGAAATGTGTGATCACGGGTGGTCATGATGTCCCATAAAGTAAATCCACCAATGACCACGTGTGGTCACATTGTCCTAAATCGTCAAAATACAAATGCCCACTGGTGCGGCACGCGGCGCTCAAAGTGTTAAAAAATTCTCACTAACAGCCCTATTCTGACAAAATAACAATATGTAACCAGTATTTGTAATATTCCTATGTGTTTGTTTTCATTTTTAAAAAGTGTTCAAAACGAAATTTAACACTAAAAAAACAAAATATTACAACAAACACATTCTATTAAAAATGCTAATTTACTATTTTTATTTTGCCAGAATAGTAACAGCCCTATTTTACATGAGAAAAGTTATTTTTATAAACAAATTTTAATCGATTTTGTTACAATAAACTAAATTGCCTTTTAAATTAACCCGAAACACCCTGACGTTGCCATTGACAACGAAAACACACACACTTAAAATGTGCTTATTTTAGTTTAAACCATTTTATATTGGCGTTAACAGGTCATTCTAAATATTTAAAAAAAAATTTACTAAGGGTAATTCGGGTTAATGTCAAAACTTCAAAAACCAATCAGAGTGGTGGAAATAATTAAGGAGGTCGGAGTTATGACAACTTACGTTATATAAGAATTTCCTTTCTTTTTCTACGTATCATATAAAGGATATGCATATCGTTTATGCACATGTGTGTTGTTGTTGTTGTTTTTGTGTGTGTGTGTGTGTATGAGTGTATGTAATAGTGGTATAGTTTAAGTATCATTATGATAATAAATAAAGTCATTTCCAACTTTATATAATGCAATCCAAGATATATATGCTTTTGTGCATGTTAATGGTGACATTTTATGACTAAGCTAAATTTTGAACTTTTTATGACTCCCTTGAGTTAATTTATGTTTTAATACAAATAATTAAGCTGGGTTAATTTTAATACACGAAGAAAAGAAATTTTCATATGTTTATTACGTCTAGAAATAATTTTGCTTTATTTAAAAATATGTCAAATCAATATTAACTTACTCGAGTCAAGCAATTTTATTAGAATATAATATTTATTATGAGTCAAAAAAATGATTCTTAGAAATGCAATTAATTCTCAATTCAAGCATACATAGAGATACATCAAGAAAAAATATTCTTGTACTTTGAAAGTGTTTTCCTTTATATAATTCGTGTAAAATTACTTGATACATTTCATACAAAATTTTAGCATTTATTTATTTTTTTAGTTACTTACGCAGTTACTTTGGCAACACTTTAAAACAGTTTCGTTGAGTAAAAATTATAATTCCCCACCGTTTTTTTAATGTCTTGCCCAACTGCATAAGTGAAAATTCTAAAATAATTTGTGAAACCAATAATATAAAAATTTTTGAAAATAGACCCTGAAAAACTATATACACACACGCAGGAAAATGACATTTTCGATTCTGATTGTAGCAAACATATTTCTGTTTACCGAAAATATATCTCGTTTTTCTAACCATATTTTGTTTATCATACATATTGCTATATTTGTGACAAGTATTTCAATGTTTGCTTACAATTGCAGGTAAACATATTTGTATTGATGTGACAAAAAATATTTTTGTGGAAAAAAATTCCAAAATATGTTTGCGGTAAGATAACAAATTCTTTTACCACGAACATGTCATATTTGTCAGAAATATTTTTTCAAAAACTTTACCTTTTTGCGAATTTTACATTTTTGTTGCATTGCACACATGAAGGGAAATGACTGAGCGCTACACTCGCAGAAAAATTAAATTTTCGACTTTGATTGCAGCAAACATATTTCTATTTACCGTAAATATATTTCGCAATTCTGACCATATTTTGTTCATAATACATATTCCTATTTTTGTTTACAATTCCAGGTAAACATATTTATTTTGGTTGATGTGGAAAGAATTATTTTTGCGGAAAAATAAGTCCACAATGATCATATTATATGCTTTTTAAATAAATACCATGCTTATCAGTGGCTTTAGTCAGGCGATAATTGGTGGTGACTGTAGACTACTGGTAGTGTGCTTGGCTCGTAAGCGAAATAGCCGCGGTTCAATCCCAGTCCGGACAGAAAGTTTTTCAAAAAGTTTTTTCAATTGAATTAATATTTCTGTTCAGCCGCAAACTATACCAAACCTCAAAGAGCAAAAAAAAGAATAAACTAAGTAATAATAAATAATTAAAATACAATGTAGCAACAAATAAACTTACTTGCCCCAAAAATAATTTCATGTTTCAGTAAACATAACATATTTATTGCAACAAATAAGCTTATTTGCAGTGAACTTTGAAGTGAAAAAATTTTGTGTTTACCGTAAAATAAAAACACATTTCTTGTAAAAATTGACTTGTTTGCTATAAACAAGTTTTTAAACATAATAGAATCCTTTGATATTATGTTTGTGTCAAATATATTTTTTTTCTCTGAAAGACTCTTTTTTAATGTGAATTGAGCACGAAAGTTATAAAATGTGGACAAGTAGTAAAATATTTTCAATATTATAAGATTTATGTATAATGGGATAAGCAACTACTTGAATACCAGTAAGCTAATCTACATACATGGTCTGGCCAGACCGCAGTGCGAGTTTTTTCTTAAAAGCGTCCTAAGCTAGGCGGCTGAACTAAATTGCTTCAAATGCTTTTTTTTTTTTTGCATAAAGCTAATAGCTATGGATTGTGTGAATGATTGTCGGTATACTAACGAAAAAGGTACAAATTAGTTATAAAAATTTAAAATAAAAAATTATTTTAATTTTTTAAATTGTGGGCATATATCCTTAAAAATACCATGGTGCTATGGTGCTCACAATTCCTTAACTGGCTGTGTTGCGCATTTGGAAACGCCGGCAAAGAACCTCAAGCAAAAGAATGCATACATGAATATGGTGCACTTGCGGCATTGCGACTGGTGGCATTTGTAGCTTCCACAATACACCAGCTTTGCTTGCATGTTAGTTATTAGCCAGTTATTCAAGAATTAAGCAACTGTGGTTTCAAGAGCTAATTGAGATAATTCTGTCTTATCGTCTAACCCTTCAGCACGCTTAACAACAACAGTTTGAGATTCAGCATTATTACCAACATATGATAGTGCGCAATAGCTTTCGTCATCACCGCAATTGAATGGATTACTATCTTTCTCATCTACGCTTTTGCCAAGATATGCAATTATTCGCTCCTGATAAGCTTCTCTTTGAACAAGCGTTAGGCGTTAAAATATTAAAGATTTATTTATAAAAATAACAACAATGTTAAGTCCAGTGCTATCGTCAATTGAAGAATTCATTTTAACAAACAAAAAAAAAAAATATTTACGCTATGAAATTTGACTATCGACACCAAAAACTTACCGGTATCGCCAAAATGTATAAGCAAACATAGCTCGCTTTTTTTACTTTTCAATTTTGAACCCAATTTCTGCACTACCAACTTTTCCGAATCCACCGAAAAATTATTTCAACCCACTCAGAGTTAGCTTTTAGAATTCACGAATTTTCAGATCTCTCTTTTGACGTGGAAAAAAGATATACAGCATCAAAGTCAAATTTGATCTGGCCAGACCTTGTTACCTATTCTGGGGTTAAATGAAATTTAAATTCTAAATTAATCAATGTCAAATTATAAAAGAACTATGATATAAAAATATACAAAATTTTTCTACTTTTCACACCATTCTCAACTGAAGGGCTTATCGCAAAAACATGGTAAGGCACATAAAAAATATTTTGAAATAATCGACTCTAAAGTTTTGAAAAAAAAATTTTTTTTTGTATGAAGAAATGGAATTGAAAATGGAAAATTTTAAAAATATGTGATAAAATGAATAAGAAATAGCCAAAGTCTCTTCAGTGATTGTTGGCAATGCATTTAGTAATTTATTTAGTATACAAAATTGACTTTTTAAATCATCACGCTTATCACGTTATTGTAATGTAGATTGGATATTGTTTAACGACATCAGTGTCCGATTCACATATTTTAATTTTGAATCATTCGTCGAATTGAATATGCAGGATAGTAAAATATTTCTTGTATTTTACTTATAAAAACAATATACACCATTTAAAAATGTATTGTAGAAAACATCAATTAAAATTGTTTCATTTGAAGTGTAATGGTAATGAAAATGGAATGTAAATAGTTTGTAAAAGTAATGGTAATGGTAATGGTAATGGTAATGGTAATGGTAATGGTAATGGTAATGGTAATGGTAATGGTAATGGTAATGGTAATGGTAATGGTAATGGTAATGGTAATGGTAATGGTAATGGTAATGGTAATGGTAATGGTAATGGTAATGGTAATGGTAATGGTAATGGTAATGGTAATGGTAATGGTAATGGTAATGGTAATGGTAATGGTAATGGTAATGGTAATGGTAATGGTAATGGTAATGGTAATGGTAATGGTAATGGTAATGGTAATGGTAATGGTAATGGTAATGATAATGGATTTTAGTTTTTATATTAATTGCTTTTTTCTGAATTTTATGCAAACTTTTCGAATGTTTCAATTAATATATTCTGAATTTCAAATAAAATTTCTGAATCGCATTGATCTATTCTGAATTTCAACTAATCTTTACTGAATTTCAATTGATATTTTCAGAGTTTTAATTGACCTATCTGAATTTCAATTGATCTATCTTTCTATCCAATGGTAATCAAATCTAAACGAACTAGTTCAAGTGGAGTTTCTGGAATGGCAATCACAATTATTTCTTTGTTACTTTATGCGATGTCTTCTGAAATTATTAATTATATATTTTAAATTTCAAATTCAATTTTTAGATTGCATTTGGTCTCTTCTGAACTTCAATTTATATTTTTTAATTTTAATTGATCTTTTATTTTTAATTAGTTTCAATAGATTTTTTTTAATTTTAATTGATGATTTACGATTTTCAATTGATTTGTTCTGAATTTCAATTGATCTTTTTCAATTTTAATTGATCTGTTCTGAATTTTTATTTATCTGTCTATTAATCAAATTGTAATTAAATTTAAATGATGTATTTTAATGGAATTTTTGAAATTGCAATGGAAATGGTAAATTTTAATTTTTATACATCTACTAGCTGAACCCGGTGTGCTTCGCTACCCCCTCGTTTAAAATAAAATTAAAAGTATTTATGTATTTACAAAAATTTATTTATTTAATTTAATTATTGCAATGCTTCGCCTCTTTTTTTGTTGTAAACCAATTAGAATTCAGCGCTGAATCGCATGTAATTTGCTTCATGCTCCCCCTTTTTATTTTTAGACCAATCAAAAAGCAGCAATTACACAATCAGCTGTTTCGCAGTCTGTTGTGGGAGAATGAGAATGGGGTTACCCCACTCTCTATTTTAATTAACACGTATTATAAAATCAGCTGTTTTGAAGACAGTGGCAGAAGAAAGAGAATTGAGCTACCCCACTATTTTAATTAATATGTATTTTAATGATTTTAATGACATGATTTGTGGTATAGCCTTTAATAAACGTAGTAAAAAAGTAGGTGCAGAGTGTGCATGGTCGAAAAATATTGTCATGTAATAAGTATTCCTGAGTCAAAGCTGAACGCTGTGAAAATTTAAGATCGGTTATCAGGTCCAGCCTCCAATATATCGCAAACAAAGGGGCGTGCTCCGCCCACTTTTCTTTTGGTACGTATTTCTATTCATGCTAATAACATATATAGCAAATACTGCCGCCGTTGGTCAAAAAATGCCCAAGATATGACGATTTTAAAATTTGGGTTATATGGGCGAGGCCACGCCATTTCGTCCACTCACAACTTTATATAGTCAAAAATTTATTATTTCGTAAGAATATCCTATTGTGAAAATTTAATGATGATCGGTACAGTAGTTAAGACTATATTGCGATTTTCAATTTTCCTAAAAAGGGGCGTGGTCCCACCCACTTTTCTCCTGGTACGTATTCCTAACTATGCCATTACCATATGTACCAAATAGCATCAACGTAGGTCAAAAAATGCCCAAAATATGGCGATTTAAATTTTTAGGTTATATGGGCAGTGCCACGCCCCTTTGTCAAATAAAAACTTCATATAGCCTTTTATTCTTTCCAGATTCATAGTAAAATGCTGTGAAAGTTTCAGGAAGATCTGTCAAAGGGTTTGGCCTCCTATAAAGCACAAACAAACAAACAAACAGACAGACATTCATTTTTATATATATAGATTGAAAGCAGATTTATTATAATTAAAGTAAAATGGGGCGAAAAAGGGGGATTTGGTAATAAAAAATCTATGGCTACCTTACCTGTAGATAAAAACTATATAAAACTTTAGGTAAATACATATTACAAAAAAAGTATTTTGTATAGCAAACATTGTTAGTGGTATAAGTAAGTATCTGAATTAAAAAAGTGGGCGTAAAAGTGGGCGCGGTCGAAAAAGTACCCTATTAATCATGCCAGAGTCCCAGTTAAATGCTGTGAAATTTTCAGGAAGATCGGTCCAGAGGTTTGGTCTCCTATAAGGTACAAACAAACAAATAAACAAACACACATTCCATTTTATATAAATAGATAGCTTAAACCCGGCGCGTTGCTGCCGCGGCCCCGTTGCCAAACGCGAATAAAATGTTATCAGTGAAACTGTATATGTAAATTGTGGTGGAATACTCAATTCCATGGCTGTGCGACCTATAACTCAAAAGCTGTAGAATTTCTCAAATTTTGGTTGCATGGGAGGTGACACGCCCCCTTGTCCAACGCCATACAAAGTTATCAGTAAAACTGCATGTGTAAATTGAGTTCGAATGCTGAATTCCGAGGCTTTGTTTGCTTTGTTTGATTGACTCAAAAGCTATTCGATATCGCAAATTTAGGTTGTATAAGAGGTGCCACGCCCCTTTGTCCAACTCCCATAAAATTTTATCAGTAAAACGCCACGTGTAAATTGTGGTCGAATTTCGAATTCCAATGATGTGCGGCCTATAACTCCAAAGCTATTCGATATCGCAAATTTGGGTTGTATGGGAGGTGCCACGCCCCCTTGTCCAACTCTCACAAAATTTTATCTGCGAAGCGGCACGTGTAAATTGTCGAATACCGAATTCCGAGGCTAAGCTGCTTATAACTCCAAAGATATTCGATATCGCAAATTTGGGTTGTATGGGAGGTGCCACGCCCACTGTTAGAAGGAGGTTGAAATATACTTTACGACCTATTCTCATACCTACAAAATATACATACAAAATTTCATGAAAATCGGTCGAGCCGTTTCGAAGGAGTTCGATTACGTACCCCGTGACAGAAGAATTTTATATATTAGATTTTTTTCTGAATTTTATGCGGTCTTTTCTAAATTTTAATTAATATATTCTGAATTTTAGTTTAGCTCTTTTGATTTTCAGTTGACTATTCTGAGTTTCAATTTATCTGTGTCAAATTTTAATTTATCTCTTCTGAATTTTAATTAATCTTTTTTTTTAATTATAATTGATCTTTTCTGAATTTCAATTAATTTTTTCTAAATTTTAATTGATCTTTTCCAAATTTCAATTGATCTATTCTGAGTTTAAATTAATTTATTCCTTATTTCAATATATTTTTCTGAATACCAATTGGTCGATATCTCTATCAAATTTTTTTATTTAATTTAATTATGTATTGATTTATGTATTGATTTATGACAGTCTATTGACTTAGATATAAAGATAAAAGTAAAAAAAAAAATAGTTATGAAAATTATTTCATCTCTTTCAAGTGAAATTTCAAAATTAAAAATTAATCTTTTCTGAATTACTGAACTACTCTGTGAAATTTCCCAAAAAATAGTTTTTTTTTTATTAACCAAAACGATATTTTTATAAGAAAATGGTATTTCAAGAAAATAGTAGAGATGAGTCTAAAAAATTACTGAATTTTTAAGAAAATGTTTCATGTCTTCATTTTATAATAAAATAAATTCGTGAATTAAAAGATTAATTCATTAGCAACATTTTTTCTCGCAGTGTAAGCTACATACAAATATAACATGAAGTAGATTTTCTATTTTATGTGTCTCTGTTGTTGTGGTTTTTTTATTGTTTCTCATTGTCAAGTTTATCAGCAGCCAACTCCTGATAATGCCTTAAAATGGTACAATGCCAATAAATGATGGGATGTCAAGAATTTTTACAGCGAATGTGAAAAGAGCAACTATGTATGAGATAAAAGAACCAAAAATAACCACACGCCACAATAGTGGTGTGGACATTTGTAGATATTAAAATATTTTGCGGTTTAGCCCAAAAGTATAACTACCTAAACCTTTTCCACACCAAATCTACTCCTTGCCATCTTTAGCTAATTGAGAAAATACTCATGTGTTGCATGTGCTTATTATTAATCTTATTGTTATTTTTGTTGTTACTGCTCTTGCTGCTGATTAAAATCTTGTCAGACACACTGTTCAAGTGGTTGGAAGAGCGAACACTTTCTTGCATAAACTATATAGTCAACTTTTGGCCCACTCAAAAGAACAAACAATGAGTAAGTCAGTTTTTCTTTATAATGGCTTCGTAAATGCACTGAGTACCACTTAGCATAATGTGAGTATGTATGTGTGAATTGTTTTTTATGCTTCTTCTTTTATGGTTTATTTTTTTCTATCAACAGCCAAAAGGATAATGCAGAGCATTCTGGGCAACATACACGAACACACACAAACTCGTAGCTACCCTCATGTTGCAAGCACGAGTTGCTGCTTAAAATATCATTCTTAACTTTTGTGGCGGCAAACATGTTTTATATTCCATTTCATGCACTTACTAACACCATCATACTTACTCAAACACCTCAAACACCCACACAAGCACACATCAAATGTTTTCTGCGAATTTTTCCCATCATTTTCATTGTTAAGTTTTAGTGATGGCAGCAGCCCTGGCAGAGTTCAAGTTTTCATCACTTTTGTTTGCCTTGCCATACTCTGCTGTGCTTATAAGTATCTATGTGGCTGCATATATGCATAAATGTGTGTGTGTTTTGTTTGCAAGCAAAAACAAAAAATTAAAAAAGAAAATATTATTCCAGGCAAGTCCTTACAAGGCAGCACTTGAGGCATCTTCAAGGGCTTTTTAATCCATACAATTGGCTACCCTTTAGAAATGTCTGCATTTTTCATTCCATTGAGTAATTGGCTAAAAGGCTTAAAAACTATACATGTTTGCTCTTGACAAAGAAGACACCTCGAATTTACAATCCTTCTACGGTTCAGACATAACATTTATTTAGCTGTTATAGAACTTATTTGTATTTTTCATTCTAATAAAACTAACAAAAAATTCATTTAATACGAATTAATTCCATAGCTTCCAAAAATTAATTGAAATGCTTCAAAAAATAGATTCAACCATAGAACAAAATAATTGAAATTTATTTAAATCCTTTCATTGTCATCATCTGACAATAGCTATAGTTTTGTTTTTGCTTCAATGTTTTAAATTTAATTAAATAAATGTTTTATCAATTTTTATTGAATTCGAGCAGAATCCTAGAGCCAACTATTAGCACAGCATATATAAGTGTTATGTATTTAGAGTGAGGAATAAAATTTGCATTTATAAAGCATTTTTTGTACGCGTAAAAATTATTTCATTTTTGTTTGAAACACTACTTGAGGCTTAATATGTATAAAATTATTTCGTAAAATAAAAACATACTTGGTTGCTGTATAAAATAGCTTTTACATTTTGATGTTTCGCACTAATCAGAACAAGGATTTATATAATTTTATAATTTTGCCATTTAAATTTTTTATTATTTCGAAATCATAAATGCGCTAAATATGTATAAAAAAATTTGGTATAATATGAAAGTTTTTATTACAAAATATTGATTGATAATTCTGACATAGGTTCATGTATATTGCAATCTGAGCTGCAGAATTCGATGGTCGATTTTTCAGCAACACTAAAGTTCGTTGTCATAACTAACGAAACGGAATCAGCTGTTCAAGTCAGTGTCGCCAGTTTAAATTACCACCAAAATTCTCTTTTTCTCGCACTTAATTCTCAAACATTACCACTCTCCCAAAATACCTTAAATTACCACAAAATACCTCAAAATTCCCACAAAATACCACAATACCTCAAAATACCACAAAATACTTTATAAAAAAAAAAAAAAAAAAAAAATAAACTGGCCATTTCAGCCCTTGGAAGGACTTTGACCTAGCTTCTATTGATCAATTGTGTTGTGCGTGTTATTAAATGTTTGATCACAAATGACCGAGAACTGGACCTACGAGTTTTATGCCGACTCCGAACGGCTATGTTCTCAAGAAGCTTTACATGGCAATTTTTTTTTACTCTCTGAGGTTTGCCATTGTCTGCAGAGAGGTGACGGCCGAACAGAAAAATTATTTCAATTGAAAAAACTTTTCTGTCTGAAGCTGGAATTGAACCCGGGCTACCGCAGTTCTTTAGCTTAGGGGCCACGCACTCTACCCACTAGGCTACGACCGCCAAAATACTTTATATTACCACAAAATACCACAATACCTCAAATTACCACGTAATACCAAAATTCAGTGATCCACATAAAACTAATTTTATTTTGACAGTGTAGTAGCATAATTTCAGAGATTTTAATATCTAAATATACAAAAAAAAAAAATCTTTATATATAAAAAGCAAAAGACTTTTTGTTTGTTTGACTGGCTTTGTGTGATGGCTATAGAATAAAAAACTACTAAACCGATTTATCTGAAATTTTGACAGTCGATTGCTTCCAATACGAGATGGTTTACGAAAAAGTGTAACTGCCAACTGCTTTTAACTGCCAACAAATATAAACGGCAATACACAAAAAATGGGAGTGGTCGAACTAGGTTTGCGATCCTTTTTCAGGGGATAACCGTGGAGTGAATCAAAGAGCGCCAGGTTTAATATCAAGCTGAAATTTTGGCAGTCGATTTGTCTGGTTTTTTTGGTTTGGATTTGAGATGGTTTTTTTCAGCGTCCACACTGTGCATAAACAGATTTCGTTCATGTGCTTACTACGCAGCTGGCATTTGACGCGTAACATAGAAGAAAAAGCAAAACATTTAAGTGCATAAAGAAATAGACCACTAGTGGATTATTTAAACCAGCCTGAGGTTTTTATGGTATGGTTGATTTGTTTATTGATAATTAACAGTTGATCAAAATAAGTTTCATATTTATTTGCTAGAAATGTGTTACATGATATCTCAGATGCAGTAGTTCCCACGAAATCATCAACGCTTTTCACGATTTATCTTGGCATATCTACCTTTAACCCACAAAATAGCACTTTGTTTATGATTGAAACTGCTGATTTTCCCACTGTTTCAAAGAATTTTTTAAATTTGCAACGATATTGCCACTGCGCACTCCTAAGGAACGCTCAAAGCTAGTTGCAAAAGCATATTATAATTTGCAATTGCTCAGCCAAATCCACTGGATCTTGAATACCCCTTTTGTATACTTACAAATATTTTGTAGAAAGAAGTTTGCGGCAAAGATCTTTTTCTTCCAGGCATTATACATTTCTAAACATTTTTTATTAACGTAAAATCAACAATTGCACCAGTGGCGGCCGTAGCCTAGTGGGAAGAGTGCGTGGCTCCTAAGCTAAAGAACCGTGGAAGCCCGGGTTCAATTCTAGCTCAGACAGAAATTTTTTTCAATTCAATTAATTTTTCTGTTCGGCCGTCACCTCTTGATAATGGAAAATCTCAAAAAATATCGTTGTGGTATTTTAAGTGAATTTTAAGTGAATTTTAAGTATTTTGTGGTATTTTAATGTATTTTTTTCCCCACGCGAGAAATTTTTCCCACATATTACCATGGAAATTACCACATCCGAAAGCTTGCATCCGCTTCAAAAGAATCTATCTACATCTGCTTCTGTTAGCACATGCAATCATGGGCATCCGCAGGAGGTTCAGGGAGCGCTTGCCCCCCTAGGCAGTGTAAATTTTTAAAATATCTTCATATTAAGTCAAAAAGCCGTAAGCTACACTTAAAAAAATTTACGGGAGAGTCAAAATACTTTCTAAGTTGTAATTGTAAGTTGTACTCAAACTTAGGGATTTTGGAATTTTTTTAATAAAAACGTCGTTTTTAGTTGTAGGAGTGTAAAATTTAGCAGGAAATTGTATTTTGATAAGGTGCATCAATAATCAATAAAAAAGTCGACTTTGAGTTTATTGTAGCTTACGGCTTTCTGAATTTTATATGACGATATTTTTATTATATATATATGTTACTATATTTTGAAGAGAATTCAAAAATACTTTTTCAAGGTATATTTGTAAATAAAGCTGAGCTAAACCATGCATTTTTAAATAGTATTTTGTATCCGTTGCAGTGATAAGTTACGATACCATTTCATTTACCCTTCTTTCACAGGCACATTTCAATACGTATTCTTACAAACGAAAAATGTTGTGTGTAAATATTACTAATAACTGCGTCCATTCTTTGAATTTTTTTTTAGTTTTCAGTCACAAATAGGATTCGTAGATTAGACGTAGTTTCGTACATTTTACAAATATTTTATTCGTATTTGTACAAAAAAAAAATGTATATTGTACGAATAAATTTGTTACATTAAATAATAACGAAAAATAGAACATTCTATCTGAGCTGGGGTTTTAACCACGGTTTTTTAGCTTATGGGCCACGTACTCTTTCAGAGGACTACGCCACCTTGCGATCATACATTTGTTTATATTCGGTAATTGTTCAACAAACCAAGCTGAAAGATTTCGGTTGGAAATTTTTAACCTCAACTAAAACTTAATATTTCAAATCCATTTGTAAATACTACGAATGTAATGGAAGATATTACGAAGTTTTTCGTGCGAGAAATTGGCGAATGATAAGGAGTGATATCTCTATTAGTCGAAGATCATTCTACGGAGCAACAGGTGGTAAGGGGCATTTAAGCCAAGAACGCATATAAACTTAACCGAAAAGCAAATTTATGCTTTAAAGCAATTAAACGCAAGAAGAAAACAAAGTAAAATAAATTTAAAAAACTAAATATTTCCCAAAATTCGCTTAAAAAAATTATTTTTCTCTTACAAAGATGATCAAATTTGGATAATTTTTTGTAAACTAAACAAAATTGCTAACAATCTTGCAGCACTTAAATTTGAGAAAATTGCAGCGATCTAGGCAAAGACAAAGCTTCTAATTCAAAAGCGAAAAAAGTAGGAAATTTTGAATAAAGTAGGCTAATTTTAGATCAAGCACTAATTTCTAAAAAAATCTGATGGCAAATTCTTGTTAAGAAAACGCTTTTTTATTAGCATACCTCATGGTCTGAAGTTTTTTTTATGACAAGAATTTGAATAGAAAACTCGATTTGAAAAATTTATTTTATACTTCTTCAAACTCACGTTTTTTAACAGGCGTCTTATTAAGAATTTGATAATTTTCTGAATTTTTTAGCGTCACGTGCTTATATTACTTCCAGCACTTGGAATCAAGCCATGCAGGGAGGTTCTGTAATATGTTTATAAAATGAATGGAGCCCAAAATCCAACTATTCATGTACCTCTTTATATATTTATTCATACGTTTTGAATTAAAAAAATAAATATGTTAAATAATGTTTTCAAACTCGATTTTAGTAACTTGCATGTTGAAAAAAGAAATAAGTCAGTTGATGTCCTTGCGGTGAACATTTTAAGAATAGCGACAATTCTCATTCTTAATTTTTGCGGATTATATAAATTTTTACCTCCTTAATCCAAATCTGATAACTTTCAGGCTATTCACAATTGGTTTATGAGTTATAGTCCTTCAAAACTGGAAAAATGGTCTGAAAATCTTGCCGGTTTTATTAATTTAAAAAAAAAATATTGGGAAATTTTTGTATTCTTATTTGAAAAGAAAAAACTTTGGGGCTAAAAAGTAATTAATGCAATTTTATTTAAAGCCAAAGGAGTCATCACATTATTTAATTTACTAAATTACTAAGAATATTTGTTGAGAAACAAATTTTTTGAAATTACATGAAAAAAATTTAAATTTGAAAATGTTTTGGGAATGATACGAGAAAGATTTTTACTACTCTTTGAAATATAAATCATTTTCTTATGTGTACAAGCGTCTGTCAACCGGTGTATCGTGATAAAAAAATTAGTTCCAAAAATCTCAGAAAATAGAATTATGTAGGTTACATTTTTTTATGTGCATTCTATACTTCTTTATGCCTTTGTCCCCCCCTAGAACTAATCCTGCGGACGCCATTGCATTCAATAGTGACATTTTCTGCAAAAACGACTTGGGAAAGTGGGTGGGCCCGTGTGCCCTTATGAGTACATCTTAGAAATTTGCAAATGCTCAAATGCATTTGGATTACTCCTCAAGTCTACGATTTTAAGGCAGACGCAATTGGACCCAAACTTAAATTTTGTCACAGTTGGCTACAAACGTATACAGCGTGGTTAGGTTAGGTTAGGTAAGGTTTAGTTGCCGGAAGATCTTTAGACCAGCCTACTTAGATAAAATTATTGGTTCGTTGTGATACCACAGAATAAAAGAAGGGAGTAATCAAGTGAAACTTTTGTGTAGGATGTTCTTAATGTGGCAGAAGCTGTAGAAACATGTGCTATTAAATCTGAATCAAGTGTTATGCCTTGAACTCAGTCAAATAAAGTTGCTATGCGTTCCATTTCAAAAACTTCTCCTACCACCACCTCCTATAACTTTTCATCGTAAATTTATATGTTTAATATTCCTTTGATTAGAAATAAGGCCCGGCCAGGATTTGAACCCTGAACCTGTGCGCAACAATAAAGCGCACTATCACTAAACTATCGAGGCAGCCTATGCACCGTAGTTAATATACTCAAAAAAAAATGAAAAGGTGCACTTTGCTTGCACAGTGTCCCTTCTCCACCTAAAAACTTTCAAGCCGTTTTTGGATCGCTCATTATAAAGCCTTTCACAAAATATAAAAATGTGCATGAGTTCTGTAGAAGCCACGCTTCGAGTCAGTAGTATTCATAGGATCAGAAAAAGTAGCTCAGGCATTCATGACCGAACTGCCTGTTGATGTAATGATGTTGTCTGGTGACAAGAAATTACTGGAACAAAATCGAAAGGTTTTGTCTTTGATTATTTGGGCTTTAATTTTTTGTGCATCTCACGACTTGCCGCTTCATGGAAAATATCAATCCGCCAATCGTCCAGTTGATTAAATACTTTTTCGCGCAAAAATTAAATTCATCTTATGAATCATCCAGCAACATTACATTTTGAATATTGGAAGGTGTTGCTATTCATACCATATCTCAACTTATTAAAATCATCCTTACAACAGCGTTTTTATGCCTTTTAAGCGTGCACAGACATTTAGTGCAAGAAAAATAAGATAATCTGAAAGATGAAATTTATATCCGCTTTGCTGAAGATTCGTGCCAATTAATATTTTGATTTCCGCTTTTGTTAAGCCTATGTCGCGCAAAAGCGCCAATTTCAATTGTTTACCTAAAAATCTCTTAAACAGTTGTAAAAATAAATAAAAACAACTTTTGTTTTGAAATTGATACCTTATTTATAAAAATATTTGCAAAAAATCTTTTTTTGCAGATATAAAGATTTACATATTTCAGGGAATACATTATGCTTTTTATAATAATAATTCATTAAATAACATGGATCGGGATATTTAACTTAATAATAACAATCACTTGCTTGCTGGTGAGTCTAAAATGAAAAAGAAACCTGTTATACGCAAAGGATCTCCATGCATGACCTCTGATGCGCGTTCATCCTATTTCAAATTAGGAGTTGCTGCTAATCTATATGATAAGCTCTTTGACTCTTCGCTCTGGCCGGCTAATATTAAAATTTGTCCATTTGAGTTTTTTCAAAAAACGGCAAACATACTACAGGATACTTAGCTAAATCCAATGCTGCCAATGTTACAACTGCATGCGTGTCAGGTGTTATGCCAAATAATCCGATGAAAATTTATTATCAAAATGTTTCTGGGCTTAGGACCAAGTCAAAAAAAATTTTTACTATCTCGGCCCAGTGTCTTTATGATGTAATTGTTCTCACAGAGACCTAGTTAAATGATAATTTTTATAATGAGGAATTATTTGATACTTATATCTACAATGTTTATCGTAAAGATCGGGATAGTATTTCTACTGAAAGGCTGCGTTGTGGTGGTGTGTTAGTTGCTGTTAACCAAACGCTAATCTCATCTAATGTTGTATTACCAAATTCGAATCCAGTGCTAGACCAGCTTTGTGTATCTAAAGGGTCCGCCAAATAACTTTTTCTTTTTTAAAAATTCTATAAAAAAAAACTACTAAATATTTTCTTAAATTTCTTTTTTTATTTAAAAGTAAAATCCTTTCGGTTAATAATGAAAAATAATTTTATTCAAATAACTGCCTCGGCTGGCCATGCAGTAGCCTACACGATCGGTCCAATTTTTAAGCACATTATCGATTGTGTGCAGCTGTATTTTACCAATGATTTCACGAATATTGTCCTTTAAAGCGTCAATTGTCTCTGGCTTGTCGGCGTAACACTTATCTTTGAAGGCACCCCACAAATAATAGTCCAACGGTGTCAAATCGCAGCTCCGAGCTGGCCAAACGACATCAGCTCTGCGGCTGATAATGCGATCTTCAAAAACAGGGCGCAAAACATCGAGTGTAGCTTCGGCTGTGTGGCACGTAGCGCCATCGTAACGACCACTCCTTGCTCATTTTCGAAGAAAAATGACCCAATTATGCCTCTGGACCAAAATCCGCACCAAACAGTGACTCGTTTTGGGTGCAGCGGCTTTTCAATGTATGCGTGCGGGTTTTCTGTGCCCCAAATGCGACAGTTTTGCTTGTTCACATACCCGCCAAGATCAAAATGAGCTTCATCTGAAAAGATGATTTTTTTGGCAAAATGGGCATCTTCTGTAAGTCGATCGCAGGCCAACTTAGCGAAGCGAAAACGCATTGGATGGTCAGTTGGCTTCAATTCCTGAACCAATTGGACTTTGTGTGGCGTCATACCAAGGTCTTTATGCAAAATCGTCTCATTGATGTCTCCGAAATGTTCAATTGTTGAGAACGACGGTGAATTGATGTTGATGGCGCTTCTGGCACACTTTCTGCCACAGTAGCAATATTCTCGGGTGTACGCACTGTTTTTGGCTTTTCACGCTTTGGTTTATCGATGAGGATGCCAGTTTCTTTCACTTTTTTCACAAGATAACGAACATACGGAGCTGACGGTGCTTCTCTTCTTCCAAAATCCGTACGCAATTTTCGCACACATTCTGCAACATTACCATGATTTTCAAAGTAATGTCGCAATATTTCCCAGCGTTGTTCAAGCGTATACATAACCATATTCGTTTAGCGGAAGGATAAAACTAATTATCTGTCGAATCAGACATGAGCTAAGTGTTACCATTCATGAAATAAGCACTAGTTGAAAAAAAACGTTAGATGGCGGACCCTGTATAAGAGGTCTGGCGGAAACTCTTCTCATATTTACATCTTATATCCCGCCTAATAGTTTGTTGGATATTTATCAAGCTCACTCGGATAATATTGCTACTCTGGTTGCTGATTTTGTCGATGATAGTAAACAAGTATTGGTGCTTGGTGACTTCAATCTGCCTAATGTGGGTTGGTGTAAGCAAAAATCTGACTCTTTGTTATCTCCGTTGAATGTGTCGAAAAATTTTGAATTGTACTTAATTGATAGCTTTTTAAGTCTTGGATTGCATCAAATTAATTCATGTTTCAACTTGCTATCCAAATAGATTATTAGACTTAGTTTTTGCTACTGGCAATATAAATTTCAACCTATCTGAATCAGCTTTTCCAATTTCAGTTATTGGTGCGCACTAGGGATGGCAATTTTTGCAGTTTTTTTAATCCCGGGATATTCGGGATCTTAAAATACAATCCCGGGATCCCGAGATCGTCCCGAAATTCAAAAAGTTTTTATTTCGTTATTTTTTTTTTGCCAAAAAGTGCAACACATTCACTTCTATACTTTTATACTACATACTTTGTACTATATTGATATAACATTGATATAAAATTGATATAACAAAGAAGCACAATTTGTACCAATTCAAAAAAAAAAAAACAAACATAAAATTTGACCAATCATATATCTTCAGTAATTTCTAACATAGTTTTTGTAATACATGCATAAATACATGTATGGGAAACTGGGGGCGATGGATCAATGTAACATGTCTGACTGTCTCAACCTGGCGAGGCCAGCATAATCTTTGTGAAATCGCCTCAAGTCGACTCAAACCTCCACGTGGTGTTTCCTGGGCAACGTCAAAACTGACAACCGTTAGTTTGGCGGCTAATCTGAGCGGCGGGCCTCCCTAGGCTTAAAATAGGTTGTGCGTCGGGTTTGAAGCCCACCCGTAAAAACCAATTTCAATGAAAACATATAAGAATAGAAGAAAAATGATCCCCAAATCTGATGACGACTACCGCAAACGAAAAACTGATAATGATTTACGGATATGCACCTGGAATGTCCGAACCCTTAATTGGGAAGGTGCATCTATCCAACTGACTGATGTCTTGGAAAGATACAAAGCTGATATCACTGCTATCCAAGAAATGCGATGGAAGGGACAGGGTTGCATTCGGCATGCACCCTGTGATATCTACTACAGCGGCCATGCGGAGAAGCACGAGTTTGGATGCGGATTTGTAGTTGGCAAGAGACTACGGCCCCACGTCCTGCGATTCACACCTGTGAACGAACGACTTGCCATAATCCGCATCAAGGTTAGATTCTTCAATATAAGCCTAATATGTGCGCACGCTCCGACAGAAGACAAGGACGATGAGATCAAGGAAATTTTCTATGAGCGCCTTGAAAATGCTTACGAGCGCTGCCCCCGCCACGACGTAAAAATCGTGCTTGGTGACTTCAACGCTAAGGTGGGCAAGGAAAATATTTTTGGTCCAACAGTCGGAAAGTTCAGCCTCCACGACAACACCTCCGATAACGGAATGAGGCTGATTGACTTCGCCGCAGCACGAAACATGGTCGTAAGTAGTACTAGATTCAAGCATCTCAATATTCATAAAGCCACCTGGATGTCCCCTGATCAAAAAACAAAAAATCAAATTGATCACGTTTTGATCGACGGAAGGCACTCTTCCAGTGTATTGGATGTACGCACGATCCGTGGTGCAAACATTGACTCGGATCACTATCTTGTTGCAGCCAAGATCCGTACACGTCTGTGCGCAGCTAAAAATACACGCAACCCTACACAGAGAAAGCTAGACGTCGACAAGCTGCAATCGAAACAGACAGCCGATGCTTTCGCCACTCGACTCTCACTCCTGCTTCAAAGCACTCCTCCAATCGATGATATATGCGCGCAGTGGACACACATTTCCAACTCCATGCGTGCGGCTGCTGAAGAGGTGATTGGCTACCAACGCCCTCGCCGAAACCAGTGGTACGACCAGGAGTGTCGCGACGCCACTGCAGAGAAAGACGCCGCCTACAAAGCCACCCTGCAGTCGGTTGTAACGCGCGCTGCTAAGGAGCGATACAAAGAAAAGAGGAGGGAAGAGAGACATATTTTCAGGCGGAAAAAAAGAGAGGCAGAAAAGCGCGAGCAGGAGAAGATTGAGATGTATGGTGAAAGGAATGAGGCCCGAAAATTTTTCGAAAAAATAAGACGCCTTGCCGATGGTTTTAAAACCGGGGCCTCTTCCTGCAAGGATGAAAACGGGAATCTAGTGACAGATGTCCAGAGTACACTGACGTTATGGAGGGAACACTTCTCTAAGCTTCTAAATGGCGACGCTGACAACAATCCCGCCAATAGAGATGATATTCCGGAAACCCCAATTGCGGATGACAGCGTCGAGGTTTCGCTGCCCGACTATGATGAAGTTCTGACAGCTATAGCTCGGCTTAAAAATAACAAAGCCGCGGGAGCTGATGGCTTACCTGCTGAGCTGTTTAAGAACGGAGGCGAAGCTCTACTTAAATGCATTCACGAGCTTCTATGCAGAATATGGTCGGAAGAATGCATTCCGAACGATTGGAATCTCAGTGTGCTCTGCCCAATCCACAAGAAAGGCGATCCCACTATCTGTGCCAATTACCGTGGGATAAGCCTTCTTAATATCGCATATAAGGTCCTGTCGAGCGTTTTATGTGAAAGATTGAAGCCCATTGTAAACGAACTGATCGGACCTTATCAGTGTGGCTTCAGACCTGGAAAGTCCACCATCGACCAGATTTTCACGCTACGACAAATCTTGGAGAAGACTCAAGAAAAACAAGTCGACACCCACCATCTTTTTGTTGACTACAAAGCCGCCTTCGACAGCCCAATAAGGAAGCACCTGTACTCCACCATGTCTGAATTTGGTATTCCTGCAAAACTAATACGACTTTGCAGGATGACACTGAGCAACACCAGCAGCGCAGTTAAAGTTGGGAAGGACCTCTCCCCACCATTTATTACCAAACGAGGTTTCAGACAAGGTGATTCCTTATCGTGCGACTTTTTCAACCTAATGATGGAAAAGATCATCCGAGCTGCTGATCTGAGACGTAGTGGCACAATATTCTACAAGAGTGTTATGCTGCTTGCGTATGCTGATGACATAGATATCATTGGCCATAATACGCGCAAAGTCAGTGCAGCATTTTCCAGATTAGAAAGAGAGTCAAGTCGAATGGGTCTGTCAGTGAATGCAGATAAGACGAAATACTTAGTGTCAACAAACAAACAGTCCCAGCGTCTTGGAACCCACGTTACCGTTGACAATACCTCCTTCGAGGTTGTGAAGAACTTCGTCTATCTAGGATCCAGCATTAATTCAACCAACGACATCAGCATTGAGATCAAACGAAGAATAACTCTTGCCAACAGGTGTTACTTTGGGCTCAGTAGGCAATTGAGAAGCAGAGCGCTCTCTCGACGAACGAAAATCACGCTCTATAAATCGCTCATCATGCCCGTCCTACTTTACGCATCACAAACCTGGACGCTGAGCAGTTTAGATGAAAAGACTTTAGGAGCATTCGAGAGAAAGATTCTTCGTAAGATCTACGGACCAATCTGCGTCAATGGCGAGTACCGAATACGGTGGAATGATGAACTGTATGAGCTGTACGCTGACATCGACATAGTCAAGCGCATTAAAATCGAGCGGCTTCGCTGGCTTGGTCATGTTCAGCGCATGAAAGACGATGCTCCAGTGAAGAAAACATTCGATTCGGTACCCAGCGGCGGTCAACGCAGAAGAGGACGACCGCATCTTCGTTGGAAAGACCAAGTAGAGGACAACCTGACGAAGCTTGGAATTTCCAACTGGCGCCAGCAAGCAAAAGACAGAAATGGCTGGCGCAAATTCTTAGATGAGGCCAAGACCGACATACGGTTGTAGCGCCAACTAAGTAAGTAAGTAAGCATAAATACATATTTTCGGTTTAAGCTTAGTATGCTGTAGAAGCGAAAAAAAATCTTCCGTAAGAAATGCATCGCGTTTTTGACAGCGAAAAAGTAGCGAATTTTTTTTTCGTTGGTTAGTACGCTGTTGAACCGAAAAAATTTTTCAATGCAGCCAAGTTCACAACCATGATTGGAGAGTTAAAATGTCAAAATTTCGCTGCCTTTTATATGGCCTTACATTGAATTGGCGTGGAAACTTGACATTCAACAATAACGTTCAACTAACACATTCAACAAACACTTTATGGTAAGTATGAGTTAGTGTTGAGTCTACACCAAAATTTTGCGCGTAGAATTAAACGTGTTGACGTCGTCAAACCTGTGCTCGTTTCACCCCTGGATGAACAACAGCTTATTAAACAAACCCACCACGGTACGGTCCGACCTTTACGTGCCATCATGCATTTTAACCACCGAGACTTCCGTCTCTTGTGTGTTCAGCTGGGAAGCCATCAACATCTTTTAATCGCCTGCTCTCTACAATCTGGTATTATTATTAAACACTTACATTTATATATTTTGATCTACTTAAATCTACTTAAACTTAACTATTATTTGGTGAAATTATTCTTAAATACTTAAAATATAATCATTATAAAACTTTCTTAATAATCTCCAAACTCGGCTGTAAATTTACACCTACAATAAATACCATTCTACATATAAACTTGCGGAGTTCATTATTTGGACATTCGAATCATCAACAATTGCTCAGCTCATTCCCCCAGCGCCTAAATATTGGTCCTTCGAAAAACTGCGAACGCGCTTGGATTATCCCCACGCACCAATTGACATTCATCAAATCTACAATCTGCAATGTACCTACCACGTGAACGCACCCAGAAAATACACCAAAAAAAGCCAACGAGTAGGAAACCCAACTCAAGGTAATTACTCGTTTTTAATATTCTTATACACACATACGTATTTGCAACAAAGCGTGCAAGTGTGGTGACAACTTGATACACAAAATTATTCGTTAAGTAGCTAATCTGCAAGAAAAATTAAAACTAAACTAAATTGTGCATTCCTTTCAAAACAAAAAACTCATAAAAACTGCTTTAGTTTGCGCTAAAGCAAAGTGACATGTGAAGTGTGGTTGTGAGCGTGTATGACAAAAAGAATAAAATAAAAAATAACCAAAAGCGACAACGGTGACGAAGGCGCTTGCGAAAAGTGCAGTTCGTGGCCCAAAGAAACAGCAGCACCACGATAAGCGCAGAGTGGTTTCCATGCGGCATTGGCTGGCATGCGATTGAATGCATCAAAATCAACAACAGATTGCAACATTTCAAGGATGCGGTGAGTGATTTGTATTGGCAAAATAATTAGGACAATTTCAAACATTGTCCTAAGAAAGTCGCATATAAGATTCCAACATAACCTCAAAAAACACACACACACAATCACATGAGACCGTGCACACCCAACATTCAATTGCTACATATTCGATAATTTTTTCTTTCTCGAACTATTTTGTCGATAATTTAAGAATTCTCTCGTTTACTGTTCTGAACAAATCTAACACATCCGAAGTGTTGGTGTTTGGAACATTTAAAAATTTTGTCGAAATATTTCTCAATAATATTCGATAATTTATTCTTTCTCGAACTATTTTATCGATAATTTAAGAATTTTCTCGTTTACTGTTCTGAACAAATCTAACACATCCGAAGTGTTGGCGTTTGGAACTTTAAAAATTTTTTTCGAAATATTTCTCAACAATATTCGATAACTTTTTTCTTTTCTCGAACTATTTTGTCGATAATTTAAAAATTCTCTCGTTTACTTTTCTGAACAAGTCTAACACATCCGAAGTGTTGGCGTTTGGAACTTTAAAAATTTTTTTTCGAAATATTTCTCAATAATATTCGATAATTTTCTTTTCTCGAACTATTTTGTCGATAATTTAAAAATTCTCTCGTTTACTTTTCTGAACAAGTCTAACACATCCGAAGTGTTGGCGTTTGGAACTTCAAAATTTTTTCGAAATATTTCTCTACAATATTCGAAAACTTTTTCTTTTCTCGAACTATTTTGTCGATAATTTAAAAATTCTCTCGTTTACTTTTCTGAACAAGTCTAACACATCCGAAGTGTTGGCGTTTGGAACTTTAAAAATTTTTTTTCGAAATATTTCTCAATAATATTCGATAATTTTCTTTTCTCGAACTATTTTGTCGATAATTTAAAAATTCTCTCGTTTACTTTTCTGAACAAGTCTAACACATCCGAAGTGTTGGCGTTTGGAACTTTAAAAATTTTTTTCGAAATATTTCTCAATAATATTCGATAATTTTCTTTTCTCGAACTATTTTGTCGATAATTTAAAAATTCTCTCGTTTACTTTTCTGAACAAGTCTAACACATCCGAAGTGTTGGCGTTTGGAACATTTTAAAATTTTTTTTCGAAATATTTCTCTACAATATTCGATGTTTTTTCTTTTCTCAAACTATTTTGTCGATAATTTAAAAATTCTCTCGTTTACTTTTCTGAACAAGTCTAACACATCCGAAGTGTTGGCGTTTGGAACATTAAAAATTTTTTTTTCGAAATATTTCTCAATAATATTCGATAATTTTTCTTTTCTCGAACTATTTTGTCGATAATTTAAAAATTCTCTCGTTTACTTTTCTGAACAAGTCTAACACATCCGAAGTGTTGGCGTTTGGAACTTCAAAATTTTTTCGAAATATTTCTCTACAATATTCGAAAACTTTTTCTTTTCTCGAACTATTTTGTCGATAATTTAAAAATTCTCTCGTTTACTTTTCTGAACAAGTCTAACACATCCGAAGTGTTGGCGTTTGGAACTTTAAAAATTTTTTTTCGAAATATTTCTCAATAATATTCGATAATTTTCTTTTCTCGAACTATTTTGTCGATAATTTAAAAATTCTCTCGTTTACTTTTCTGAACAAGTCTAACACATCCGAAGTGTTGGCGTTTGGAACTTTAAAAATTTTTTTCGAAATATTTCTCAATAATATTCGATAATTTTCTTTTCTCGAACTATTTTGTCGATAATTTAAAAATTCTCTCGTTTACTTTTCTGAACAAGTCTAACACATCCGAAGTGTTGGCGTTTGGAACATTTTAAAATTTTTTTTCGAAATATTTCTCTACAATATTCGATGTTTTTTCTTTTCTCAAACTATTTTGTCGATAATTTAAAAATTCTCTCGTTTACTTTTCTGAACAAGTCTAACACATCCGAAGTGTTGGCGTTTGGAACATTAAAAATTTTTTTTTCGAAATATTTCTCAATAATATTCGATAATTTTTCTTTTCTCGAACTATTTTGTCGATAATTTAAAAATTCTCTCGTTTACTTTTCTGAACAAGTCTAACACATCCGAAGTGTTGGCGTTTGGAACATTTTCAAAATTTTTTCGAAATATTTCTCTACAATATTCGAAAACTTTTTCTTTTCTCGAACTATTTTGTCGATAATTTAAAAATTCTCTCGTTTACTTTTCTGAACAAGTCTAACACATCCGAAGTGTTGGCGTTTGGAACTTTAAAAATTTTTTTTCGGAATATTTCTCAATAATATTCGATAATTTTCTTTTCTCGAACTATTTTGTCGATAATTTAAAAAATTCTCTCGTTTACTTTTCTGAACAAGTCTAACACATCCGAAGTGTTGGCGTTTGGAACTTCAAAATTTTTTCGAAATATTTCTCTACAATATTCGAAAACTTTTTCTTTTCTCGAACTATTTTGTCGATAATTTAAAAATTCTCTCGTTTACTTTTCTGAACAAGTCTAACACATCCGAAGTGTTGGCGTTTGGAACTTTAAAAATTTTTTTTTCGAAATATTTCTCAATAATATTCGATAATTTTCTTTTCTCGAACTATTTTGTCGATAATTTAAAAATTCTCTCGTTTACTTTTCTGAACAAGTCTAACACATCCGAAGTGTTGGCGTTTGGAACTTTAAAAATTTTTTTCGAAATATTTCTCAATAATATTCGATAATTTTCTTTTCTCGAACTATTTTGTCGATAATTTAAAAATTCTCTCGTTTACTTTTCTGAACAAGTCTAACACATCCGAAGTGTTGGCGTTTGGAACTTTAAAAATTTTTTTTCGAAATATTTCTCAATAATATTCGATAATTTTCTTTTCTCGAACTATTTTGTCGATAATTTAAAAATTCTCTCGTTTACTTTTCTGAACAAGTCTAACACATCCGAAGTGTTGGCGTTTGGAACTTCAAAATTTTTTCGAAATATTTCTCTACAATATTCGAAAACTTTTTCTTTTCTCGAACTATTTTGTCGATAATTTAAAAATTCTCTCGTTTACTTTTCTGAACAAGTCTAACACATCCGAAGTGTTGGCGTTTGGAACTTTAAAAATTTTTTTCGAAATATTTCTCAATAATATTCGATAATTTTCTTTTCTCGAACTATTTTGTCGATAATTTAAAAATTCTCTCGTTTACTTTTCTGAACAAGTCTAACACTTCCGAAGTGTTGGCGTTTGGAACTTTAAAATTTTTTTCGAAATATTTCTCAACAATATTCGATAATTTTCTTGGATCATTTAAAAAAATTTTCGAAATATTTCTCAACAATATTCGATAATTTTTCTTGGAACATTTAAAAATTTTTCGAAATATTTCTCAACAATATTCGATAATTTTCTTGGAGCATTTAACAATTTTTCGAAATATTTCTCAACAATATTCGATAATTTTCTTGGATCATTTAAAAAATTTTGAAATATTTCTCAACAATATTCGATAATTTTCTTGGATCATTTAAAAATTTTCGAAATATTTCTCAACAATATTCGATAATTTTTCTTGGAACATTTAAAAATTTTTCGAAATATTTCTCAACAATATTCGATAATTTTCTTGGAGCATTTAACAATTTTTCGAAATATTTCTCAACAATATTCGATAATTTTCTTGGATCATTTAAAAAATTTTGAAATATTTCTCAACAATATTCGATAATTTTCTTGGATCATTTAAAAATTTTTGAAATATTTCTCAACAATATTCGATAATTTTTCTTGGAACATTTAAACATTTTCGAAATATTTCTCAACAATATTCGATAATTTTTCTTGGAACATTAAAAAATTTTTGAAATATTTCTCAACAATATTCGATAATTTTCTTGGAGCATTTAACAATTTTCGAAATATTTCTCAACAATATTCGATAATTTTCTTGGATCATTTAAAAATTTTGAAATATTTCTCAACAATATTCGATAATTTTCTTGGATCATTTAAAAATTTTTGAAATATTTCTCAACAATATTCGATAATTTTCTTGGAGCATTTAACAATTTTTCGAAATATTTCTCAACAATATTCGATAATTTTCTTGGATCATTTAAAAATTTTTGAAATATTTCTCAACAATATTCGATAATTTTTCTTGGAACATTTAAAAATTTTTTGAAATATTTCTCAACAATATTCAATAATTTTCTTGGAGCATTTAACAATTTTTCGAAAATATTTCTCAACAATATTCGATAATTTTTCTTGGAACATTTAAAAATATTGTCGAAATATTTCTCAACAATATTCGATAATCGGTTCTTCTTCTCGAACTATTTAGTCGATAATTTAAAAACACTCTCGTTTTTAAACAAATTAAACTGAATTTACTAAGTGGAAAATCTCTCGAACTGTCTTCTCGATAATTGTGAAAAAAGTTCGAGTTTTTAGTTTGGCTAACAAATTCCCCACAACCGAAGTATTTGTTGGCGTCTGTAAAAACTTTCGAAAAGCTTTGAAAACTTCTGTCGCCCCCTGGAGTTAGAAGTTTATCCCAACATCAATATGAGTGTCTCAATGAAATTTATATTTGCTTCTGATTATCTAATCACGTTTTGCTCTGCGTTCGAAGCAACTCCTGCTGACGACATAACGAGCACGCTCTTAAGAGTTAAGCTGTTTGATTTAGAAGATAGATGGCAGCGACTGTCATCAGCATATGAAAATGTGATGATAGCAGAAGACACAGATACGACCAAAGATTTCAAGGAATCCACAAAAGCCAAATTTAGTGTTTGCGTTGAAGCTTATCACCTTTGTAAATCTCAAATTTGGGATCTCCAAAAAATATCTGGAGATGAACAACATCCCGAAACAGTGTCTGCAGCTCCTCTTGCTCAGAACGTATCTCTAAATAACTCTGTAGGAAGTGCTTGCATAAAAGTTCCGCCCTGTGATACAGAAGTGTTCTATGGTAGTTATGAAGAGTGGCCATCGTTTAGAGACATGTTTACAGCAGTCTATATCAAACACCCTAAGCTGACTCAAGCTCAAAAATTGTACCACCTTCGTAACAAAACCCGCGGCTCCGCGGGAGGTATCGTGAAACGATACCAACTTTGCGACGAAAATTTCTCTCTGGCCTGGGAAGCCCTTCGATCTCGTTTCGAAAACAAGCGCATTCTGGTGGACAACCAGCTTAAAACATTGTTCAGCATTCCAGCAGCATCTGCAGAAAACAGCAGTTCAATTCAGAGAATACAATCATCGGTCAATGATTGCCTCTCAATGCTTACATCTCAAGGAATTTGTGTAGACAACTGGGACCCAATTTTAATATATTTATGTTCAACCAAACTTCCAGAAGATACCCTTGCACTATGGGAAGATTCACAAAAAACCCGGCAGGTATTACCGACCTGGCATAAAATGGATGAATTTCTCACAGCTCGGTATCAAGTCGTAGAAAGAATAAACAGTATCAAGAGTTCAAAGAGTCGAGGCACTATTCCGAACATTTCCCAAATCAGGCCGAATTTCAATTATTCTCAAAATAAGCCCGAGAATCAAAGTCGGCAGAATATGCAAAGTACGCCCTTTTCCCAAAACAGGACATCCCAAAATTTCAATCCCAATAGAGTGCAAGTGAATGCATTCCACATTCAAAGAGCACCCACTACAAGTAATTTTTTATGTAAAAAGTGTCACAAAAATCATGCTCTTAGACACTGCCCAGAATTTAATAATTTCTCAGTACCAGAGAGAATCGATTTTGTGTCTCAAAACAAAATCTGCTGTAATTGTCTATCGTATTCTCACACCAAAAGAGAATGCACAAGTTCTTTTCGATGTTTCTGCTGTAAGCAGCAACACCACTCGATGCTACATCTAGATCAAGTAGATCATCCAGTTGATGATTCGAAGCCATCTACGTCCAAAGCCTCCCAAATAGCATTAATGCACTTAGAATCATCACTCGATTCAAACGCATCAAGCTCTCAGCCGGTAGAAAGCACACATATACACGCGCACTTTTCATCAAGTGAGGAAAGAATCGTGTTGCCTACAGCAATCGTATACATTCAACACCTGGGCGAAACTTTCACACTTCGAGCCCTCATTGATCAGGGATCCCAGAAAACTTTCCTCGCTGAGAAGGTTCAAAATCGGTTATCTTTACAAACAACCAAGGTCTCCACACATATTTCTGGGATGGGTGGTCAACTGCTTGGGTCGTCAAATAAAATGTGCACATTCAATTTGGTCACAAAATCTCGTAATTTCAATCTCCAAGTCAAAGCACTCGTTCTACCAAAACTGACCAATTTTATGCCATCTCACCCATTAGCAAAACCTTCATTTGAAGAAATCGCCGACTTAGATCTCGCCGATCCCAATTTTTATTCTCCTGCTCACATTGATATGATTATCGGAAGCGATATCATCCCGAAGATCATGCTTAATGGCATGCGATTAAATGTTTTCGGTAGTTTGTTGGCCCAACAAACAGTGTTTGGATGGTTCCTCAGCGGCCCCATCAGCACACAAACTTTCTCATTCTCCACTCACGTGGTTCATGAAAATGAACCATCGCTCAGTGAGATGCTGCGGAAATTCTGGGAAGTTGAAGAAATCCCAAGCGCCTCCACTATGTCCGAGGAAGAACGCTACTGCGAAGAGTTCTTTCAGAAAACAACGTCTCGTCAGTCTGATGGGCGATACAAAGTCAGGCTGCCATTCAAACCAAATTTTTCCCAACTAAAGCTAGGTGCATCTCGACACATAGCTCTCAAACAGTACAACCGAATGGAGTACACCTTGAACAAAAAACCCGATTTACAACATCAATATAATGAGGTGCTCTCTGAATACCTGACTTTATCGCATATGAATAAAACGCACCCTACAGAGATTGTCCGTGATGAGAAGTATTTATCTTTCTATTTACCGCATCATGCGGTCGTCAAACCAGAAAGCACTTCCACAAAGGTCCGGGTGGTGTTCAATGCGTCAAACCCCTCACAAAGCGGACTTTCTCTTAACGATGTGCTATGCGTTGGTCCAGCATTGCAATCCGACCTGATCAGTGTCATACTCAACTGGCGATTTTATCAGTTTGTCTTCAATGGTGACATACAAAAAATGTATCGTCAGATTACGGTTCATGAAGACGATCGCCATTTTCAACGAATACTCTTTCGCACGCGCCCGAATGGTTCATTGGAAGACTTCGTTTTAAATACCGTGACATTCGGAGTCAATTGTGCCCCTTATCTAGCAATCCGTACTCTCCACCAGCTGGCTGAGGATTGTAAAGATATTTATCCACTTGTTTCACCAATTCTCAAACGTGAAACTTACGTTGACGATGTTTTATCAGGTGGACATGACATTCCTTCAGCTCTTCTCGCTCAAAATCAGCTTCGAAGTGCACTGAATTCCGCCGGATTTCCTCTAAAAAAGTTGAATGCAAATCACCCAGATCTTTTAAGTTCTCTACCTCCTGAGGACCTACTCGATGAAGATTTTCTAAAATTTTATGACACCAGCTCCACAAAAACGCTTGGTATTAGATGGAACGCTCTCAGCGATTCCTTTTGTTACGATATTAAACCCACAACCCCGTCCATATCTGCCACCAAAAGACAGATTTTATCAGCTGTAGCAGCACTGTTCGACCCCATGGGATGGCTAGCCCCAATCATAATTCAAGCGAAGGTCCTTTTACAGCAACTTTGGCTGGAAGGGTCTGATTGGGATGACTGCGTAAAACCATTGTCTCTGCTAAAATGGAATACGTTGGTCGAAAGTCTACCAGCTATTGAAAAAATTAATATTCCTAGATGGATTGGATTTTCTCCAACCAACCGAATCCAAATACATGGGTTTTGCGATTCCTCTGAAAAGGCTTATTGTGCCGCCTTGTACATTCGCAATGAAGAACCAAACGCAAAGATCACTTCATATTTGCTGGTTTCGAAGAGTAAAGTCGCTCCAATCCAAACAATCAGTTTGCCCCGTTTAGAACTGTGCGCAGCCGTGCTTCTTTCAAAGCTCGTTAACCACGTCGTTCGCCAGCTGGAGTTACCTACTCATGAACTCTTTTTATGGTCGGATTCGTCTATTGTTTTGGCCTGGCTTGGAAAACCACCCTACAGCTGGAAAACGTACGTGGCTAACCGAGTTACCGAAATTTTGAAGAATGTCCAAAATTCAACCTGGAAGCATGTACCTTCCGTCGAAAATCCTGCAGATCTGGGAACTCGAGGTTGTTCACCCCAGGATCTAGCAACAAACTCGCTTTGGTGGGATGGTCCACATTGGCTTCGTAAAGCTGCTGATCATTGGCCCAAATTCCAGATAACTCCTATAGTCGTTCCCGAGACTAGAAAAGTGGAAGTTTTGTATACATATACCCCTGACGATGATATACTGAATCGCTTCTCAACATACCCTCGTGCCCTCCGAGTAATTGCCTACATGTTTCGATTTGCACACAAATGTTTAGCAAAACAAAGAACTCAAGTCACAAAAAACTCGGGAGAAGTATCCCAAGATGAAATTAAGTTCGTAAAGTTGCATTTAATTGTGCAATCACAAATTTTGTATTTTTCTGAAGAATATAGTAAGTTAAAGAGTTCAGTTCCCATCCCAAACAAAAGTTCGCTCCTGACTTTATGTCCATTCATAGATAAAGAGGGAGTATTGCGAGTAAACGGACGTTTGGCAAATGCGGATTTAATTCTCAATTACAATGAAAGACCTCCAGTCATCTTGTCCGACAAATCACGCCTTTGTCACCTCTTACTCAACTTTCTCCATAACACTTTACTACACGCCGAACATAGACTCATGCTTCGTATGGTGCGGCAGGAATTTTATATTCCAAAGCTAAAAAATAAAGTAAAGTACTGTATACGCCAGTGTAAAGTGTGTACAATACATAAACAAAAAGTGCACACGCAACTAATGGCTGCACTACCTCCCGATCGAGTAAATTTTACACCTCCATTTACGGTAACCGGAGTTGATTTTGCCGGCCCATTTGAAGTAAAATCCTCTACACTTCGAAAGGCCCCAATTGTGAAAGGTTACGTAAGTGTGTTCATTTGTTTCTCAACAAAAGCAATTCACCTCGAATTGGTGTCGGATCTCACTTCTGAGGCATTTAATGCAGCTTTCGCACGATTCGTTGGTCGACGCGGCTTACCAAAAAAAATTGTCTCAGACAATGGCCGCAACTTTGTTGGTGCGAACCGTACCCTGACCAAAGAATTTGAATTGTTTCTCAAACACTCAGCTGCAGATATATCCCATAAATACTGTATGCATGGCTTCACATGGTCGTTCATACCCCCGAGCGCCCCTCACATGGGCGGCCTGTGGGAAGCGGCAGTCAAAAGCTTCAAAGTTCATTTCAAAAAGGTATCTCAAGGCCATAAATTTACCTTTGAAGAGTTCTCGACACTCCTGGCCCGCATCGAAGCCGTTCTCAATTCGCGGCCACTCTCTCCAATCAGTGAAGACCCTTCACAATTATTGCCATTGACCCCGGCACATTTCCTTCGAGGCGCTCCCTTACTGGCGATCCCAGAAGTTAATGATGATCGTTGGTCTCTCATTAACCGATGGGAAAAGGTCAAAATTCTCCACCACCAATTCAGTCGCCGCTGGAAGGAGGAATATTTGAGCGAGTTGCACAAGCGGTACAAATGGAAATATCCAGAACGAAACATTAGCGAAGAGGACCTTGTAGTCATAAAAGATGAGCTGTTACCCCCGACTGAGTGGAGACTTGGTCGTATCGTAAAGACTTATCAAGGACCAGACCATCGGGTACGGGTCGCTGACGTTCGTACTCAAACTGGTATCGTCACTCGACCAGTCATTAAACTCTGCGTCCTTCCCTCTCAATAAACTCCCATCTCAGTCATTCTCAAATATTCCCCACATACACAACAGTTCAACTTTAACATCTGATTTATTACTCTACCCATGTGTATAGCTGCATTTATTTCTAATTATTTCTTTAATCTCTTCTTAGTTTGTACCAATGTCGACTCTGCAAAGGAAGGCATTCGATACGATTCTGTGAACAATTTCTGAGCATGTCTACTCTTCAGCGGCGTCAGACGGTTCGGAAGTATGAACATTGCTCCAATTGTCTTGCCAGGTCCCACATGCTTGGAAAGTGCACCTCTAAGGCTGTATGTAAGATCTGTGGCGACGTCCATCACTCATTGCTACATCAATTCAGGCCAGAACGATTGTCGCTGCAATCCAAAAAGACCGTGTGTCAGCGGCGTGACTCCGCATCTTCAAGCGAATCCGCATCATCACCAGAACCTGCCAGGCCGACCAAAAATCAGCCGCCAGTTCGTCGCAACAGAAAAGCAACCCCGCCCAAAGGACGCCATCGTGCGCAAATGCGCCATACACGACCTCAATCAGAACATCCACGTGGCTTAAAGATTACTCCTCGAAACGTCGTGAACGCTCATCTGAGTAGCGATCCTCGTGAACATGTCGGAGCGGCTATCAAGGCCTTACAACTTTTGCAGAGCTTATTGTAAAATTGCACTAGTGCAAGGCGGGCGCTATGTTGACGTCGTCAAACCTGTGCTCGTTTCACCCCTGGATGAACAACAGCTTATTAAACAAACCCACCACGGTACGGTCCGACCTTTACGTGCCATCATGCATTTTAACCACCGAGACTTCCGTCTCTTGTGTGTTCAGCTGGGAAGCCATCAACATCTTTTAATCGCCTGCTCTCTACAATCTGGTATTATTATTAAACACTTACATTTATATATTTTGATCTACTTAAATCTACTTAAACTTAACTATTATTTGGTGAAATTATTCTTAAATACTTAAAATATAATCATTATAAAACTTTCTTAATAATCTCCAAACTCGGCTGTAAATTTACACCTACAATAAATACCATTCTACATATAAACTTGCGGAGTTCATTATTTGGACATTCGAATCATCAACAATTGCTCAGCTCATTCCCCCAGCGCCTAAATAAAACGCCTAAAATTTTTTTCCTACAGCATACTAAGCTTTAGCAGTAACTGCTTGCATAAAATTATTTTAAATTAGTATTTAATTTAATTAGTATTTAAAATAATTAACAGCAATTGTTTTAAAATTAAATTTTTTTAGATTGATTATTGTTCAATTATTCTTAAATAAATCAATTTCGCTTATAATACAGATTCTACAGCGCTTAAAATCTGGTGCGCCAGAGTAAATTTAACTGAAAAGAGTAACTTTAAGCACGATTTTTCTTGAAACATATTTTTTCAAAACTGGCTACATGTTTACATGTGTGCTGAAAACAAACAAATCGAGTAATGAAAATTTATTTTAATCTGTTCCTCTTATAATTCAACACATATTTTACCAAAATGAGCGTCTTTGGAAAATTTTTCTTGGTTTTACACGCAACAATATGGTCAAATATAATGTCAATTTTTTCCACGTTTCGTAATTTTCTTAATTTTCCATTTTGGTAAAAGATGTGCATTCAAGAGTCTTTCTTCGAAAATCATTTAATTTTCAGGCGATCAGCGTGATGATGTAAAATTAACATGCAAATTAATTTTTTTGTGTCAGTAATAAAACTTTTTTAGAAAACATCTTCTAAAATATGCCTTAATTTTAACCGCTTTGATAAAAAACCTCCCTTTAATTGTATGCTATAGCACATTCAAATTAAAATAAAAAAGTTAATACATTTAAGTAAAAAATAAATACAGTACTCTTTCTATTTAGAGCTTAGTAAAAATATTCCTTCTTTTGATCAAAACACGATCTTTATGAAATTAAAGCAATAATGGTTCCATCCTCTAACTTAGACCTTAATTTATTGCATATAAGATCTGCAGAGAAGAAGCACCGCTCCGCCTCAACGCTTGTTAGTTCGATCGTTGATCGTTGAAAGGGGGATATATGTGATGGTAGTTTGAAAAATTTTAGATATAATAAGATTTTAGGAAAATTAGATATTAAAAAAATTGTTTTCAACAATGCCGGGATTCGAAACGAATAATCCCGGGATATTCGGGTCTTAAAAAAGATCGGGATCCCGGGATTGCCATCCCTAGTGCACACTATGTTCCTTTAGAGATCAATATTTCATTTTATAAATATCTTGAGTTAAGTAACAATAATATGACTAATTTTAATTCCAGTTCTTGTAACTTTATTGAAATCAATTCAGCTATAGACATTATTAATTGGGGTGACGAATTTAATAATCTTGATACGGTCGCATGTTTTAATAAGTTCAAATACCTAATCTCATTGATTTGTAATGACCATATTCCGATAATAAAAAGAAAAGCCTACCAGCTGTCTTGGCTGTTTATATCTTCTCTTTATTCTTTTCATTAATGATATAATTAATTGTTTGTTATATGCAGATGACCTTAAGATTTTCCTTAAAGTCAAAAATGAGGTGGATTATGAATTTCTTCAACGTGAAATTGATAAACTGTATGATTGGTGCTCTAAAAACTGTCTCTTTCTGAATCTAGAGAAATGTGTTTTCATTTCCTATTCGAGGTCTACCAATGTTTGTCTGTCATCATATCATATTGCTACTTCTAAGTTATTTTCTGTGAATCAGTTTAAAGATCTTGGAGTTGTCTTTTATGTTAAATTTTCTTTTGTCCCACATTTGGATTATATTATTCCGAAGGCATACGCTATGCTGGCTTTTATACGTTGTAATGGTTCATGCTTTATGGATCCTTATACTTGGAAATCATTGTATACTAGTTTGTTTCGTTCTAGACTTGAGTATGCGGCAGTGGTGTGGAACCCACAGTATGCTGTGCATAAGTTGAGACTTGAACGCATCCAAAAATCTTTCACTAAAGTTGCATTACGCTCTCTTAATTTTGAAGGTTCAATGCCGTCTTATAGTGCACGATGTCTATTAATTGGCCTAAAATCTTTGGAGATTAAGAGAAATATTTTGTCACTTCTTTTTGTTCATGTCATTATTTCTGGGGTAGTTGATAGTCCAAAATTGTTGGAACTAATAAATTTTAATGTGCGTTCAAGGACTCTTAGGAATTTTGATCCATTCTATTTGGAAATGTGTCGCACCAATTATGCTGCAAACGCACCTCTTTATAGAGTATTGAATTTGTTCAATCTTATAAGTTTCAATCATAATTTCGATTTTTCTATATCTAAGGATCAAATGAGAATTTTTCTTAATACCATTTTGTAATTAATTTCTTTCTTAATAACTTTTTTCTAATCTAGTCTGTAAGAAATATTGTTTAAAGACTTTTAAAGTAAATAAATAAAATGTAGTTTAATAACTTACCAAAAAGTTTTTAACCTTTTTTTAACTACTTTTACTTTTCATTAAAATTTAAGTCATTTAAAAATATATTCAAAATATAGCAAAACACAAACTGCTGCCAAATGCAAAACCACGTTGTTACAATTAAAAATAAAAAAAACAAACTGTTATTTGGAATGATGATAAGTGATTTATAAGAACTATGACTTTAATTGTGATCTTTGAAAACCAATATTTAAAAAAATCCTAGCAACGCCTATTTCAACATGTATTAAGAATATTTTTAGAGCAAAATAATTTTCTTTGAATGAATTTTATAAGTAGAGAGACAGATTTAGTAAGAATACTAGTGATTTCAAAAATTTATGCATCATATAACACTTCTTTGAACATTCAAAATAAAAAACGCAAAACTAATATAAGTGATGAAATTTTATTTTAAATAGTTAGGCATAAAACAAATGTAATACTGAGTGGTGTTTTAAAGCTTTCAATATCCTAATAGATTGCAAGACAGGTAGAACTTTGCAGTTATTTGCTTATATGGTCTCCTTTTACCTTAACCCTTTCACGTTTATAACTAATCCAAGAGAGTAAAAATGATTTTGTGTATTTATATCTATTGATTTTATTATATAAATATTATAAATATATTTATTATATATTTTATTATATATATAAAATTTAAAAATATAAATCTAAAAAAGGTTTTACATAGACATAATTACTATAAATTGTGAACAAGAAATGTGTCCATTATGTGTTAATGAGTTAATTATGTCCTTCAGTCTACCTTTTATTTAATTTTTAAGCGCCTGCAGATAATTTTCAACAATATCATTAAACCAGACTTTTTCAATGACCTTCTTACGATCTTGAATGATTTTAAGCTACGTCGCTAAAACTTACTTCTTCATTAGTAACCAAACGTTTTCAATTGCTTTAAGCTCAGGACAGTTTGCATGCTATTCGAGTGAATTTATTCCCAATTTATTCTTATATTAATTTATCTGTAAAGAGAAAACATATCACATTATTAGAAATTCATAAAATTATAGCAAAAAATTATGCATGAGTTACAGAAATCTGCACTGTGACATGGTGCTGAGTCGTAAAGTACAATCACATTCTGCGTATGTTGTGATAGGCCTTCAATTGTGGGTACAACACCTTCGTTGATTATTTCTTCGTATGCTGCTGTATTGACTGATTCCTCAAGAATCAAAATTGAGTAAACTGCGTATTTTGTTATGGCGCCCTATACCATAATTTACGGAGAATGCTTCTCCGTAGGCAATATGCAGTCTCCGCTGCAGCGTTCACCTTTTCTGTGCCACTCTCTGACGCCAACATCCGCTCTCATTAAATTTATTTTAGTTAAATCGGAAAACACGACTTATTCCCAATCATGAGATGCCCAATTTTCACGTTTTTTGCACAATTCAAGACTTTTACATTGCATTTTCGGCGTCAGTAGGGGTTTTATTGCAGGTCGGTATGACTCTAGGTCCAAGATTGAATGCTTCGCTGTGCTGTTCGAGCTGAATAGCAATTTCCTAATTTCCTGAACAATTAATTCAATTTCGAGGCATTTGCGAACCGATTTCTGAAGCATAATCGCTTTAATTGAGTGCAATATCGGCTACTTAAAACCGGATGATAGAGTACTCTCGTTTATCCTTGCTTCCGGTTGCACTCCATTCTATGCGCCCTACAATGTCTCTATTAGACACATTGCTATCCGTATATGTACAAATTTTGATTTTTTGCTCTTCGCTCAATCTATGATATTTTGACATTTTTGACTTTAAAAATGAAAATTCTCACAAAATATTGACCGACCCTGTTCGACCCCTGTTCGGTCCCTGTTTAACCCTTTTGGCATTTTTTAGGCAAGAGGGCTTTTTTAATTGTTCTTAAAACATATTCGATTCTTGTTCGGCTGATAATATTTTTACTCGTGTAGGCCTCTAATATGTATAACACTGGAAAATTTATTAAGCCTTTTTTACAATATCAATTTTGCATTATCAATTAATATTAAGGGTTCTCATCTAAGTATGTAAACATGTAAACATGTATAGCATTTAAACTTTTGATGAGCGATAAAGTGTAAATAGCGTAAATGTCGACAAAATGGCGGCTGTGACAACATTATGACTTTTTTAAATTTTAAACCTTTTAAAAACCTTCATTAACATAGAAAAATAAATAAAACGTGTTCATATTTACTTCAACTACTTCAAATATGTAAAGATTAGTGCCAGAGGCAACCCTCATTCACACACGTAGACTTACATGCTAGTTTTCACTGCAAAATAGGCTCGGAAATGATGTAAACTCACGCCCATACAAATTTTGACAGATAGTTTACGCGCATGTAAGTTCACAAGGTTTACAATGTTTACGGGTCAGTAACATGCTTAGATGAGAACCCTTATTGATTTTGCTGTCCAAGGTGCAAAAAAATTTTATAGTTTCGATAAAAAAAATAAAGTTTCGATAAAAATTCTTCAATATATACTTATGCAATACAACGAAAAAAAGTAAGGTTGTCGTTCATGCGCTTTTAATTTTTGTGCACATAACTTTTTAGTATCGTCCTTCAATTTATAATCAATTTCAATTATTTAACAGTAGAATGTAAAATTTTATATTCAATATAACACAAAACTTAAATGATTTATAAATCAGAGTCATCTTTTTCATCCTCTTATAATCTTTGGTTTTCAATCAAAATGATAAACATAATCCTTTATTTAGCTCTAAGAGTTCAAAAAAGGTAAAACATATAAAGGGAAGCAAAAAAAAAAAAATAATTGAAAAATAATTGAGAACCGAATTTATGCCATGGACAATCTTTTGACACACAAACACATGCTATTATGTGCTAGTGTGTTGTTAATTTACAACGCCACACATAAACGCTTACGCATGCATACTCGCAGGTAGGTATAAATAAAAATAAGATAAACTTAAGCCAATCGCTTTACTTGCTTTGTATGTAACGACAGTAGGTACCTGACAACAACAAAATATCGTGTCCTTACACGATAAGCAGGATTAGGCCAGGTATGGAAAATTGTGTAATAAAGAAACACCTACAAAGAAATATAATCCGATTAAGAAAAGTATCAAAGGATGTTTCAATAACACTTATTCATGGGTGGGTGTGCGAAACAGTGGGCGTTTGTCAAATGAAGAAGAGCACTTAAAAGGTATTATTTTTAGTAGATGTAAAAGTGGGTGCCGATAGTAAAATGTTGTATAACTATTTTTGGGACAAAGCAAATATGTAGCACTTTTTTTGCCAAACAGAATGCCAACTAGAATGAGTGGAATAGCCCTAAACTATTCTTATAAAAAAAAGATTGCCTATAGTGCAAAAAATGAAAATAATTCCAAGTTTTGTTATAAATTCAATGTTAACAAGTCTAAATGGATTTTTACAGTGTCTCATTTCCAGTGCAGCAATCAAATTTAATAAAAGCAAGCCATAAATAATCACAACCAGTCTAAGATTTTCTACTCTTCAATTTCTTGGGCAAAAACTTGGACTTGGTTAGTGCGCAATATTTGAACATTGCAGATACATATAATAAAATAAAAAATGTATGAAATTTCTTAAAACGGAATTCAATATCAATGCAAGAAATGTCAACATAATGATGATGCATGTGCTTTCTATGTTGTGGCCTAAGTGTGTTTTTGTGTCTGTGTGTGTGTGTGTGTGTGTGTGTGTGATCAAGTAATATGCTGTCTAATAGCTTTTCTGCAGTAATAACTGCAATTTGTGTGCAGCAGTTTATGCTTGGAATTCGTAAAATTTATTTAATATAATTTGTTCATGCTACACAGTCCAGCAGCATATCATAACTAATAATAATCACCATTACGTTTAAAATGGAACTAACATTTTAAAATAATTTATTAGATTATTGCCATCATGTCGTTTTTGGTTTAAAGTTACACGTTGACGTTTTATGTAAATATGAAGCGTGTCGGTTACACATAATTCAAATATCTGTTAGAATATTACCAGTATTATATGCAACAAAATATTTGTTAAATTAAATTATATGATTTTTGGCTACGTGTGCATGTGTGTGCTGTGTATGTTTGTGGTTTTTAATATGTTGTTATAATTAAATTCCTGTTTATTTAGTTTTTGCCAAGAATTTCTTTTAACTATGAATATTTCTTGCAAATTGAATATTAGTTGTAAAAAATACTAAACGAAAAATGTCTTTGTATCTTTAGCTACTATTAATTTCTGATACGTTATAATCCTCCTGTAATAAAAATGATTTTTATTTTATGTATACGATTTTTTTCTATTTTTTTTAAAAAAAGCCCATTTTCGGAAATGTACACATACATTTTTGATCAAAACTCAAGAGCGTATCGTTCGGAACTCAAGAACAGATCGTTCGATTTGCTATCAAATTTCAAATTTCAAAACAAGCAAACTACCAGACAAGCAATTTTATAAATTCTTTGTACAACGCCTTTTTAATACATATAACATCATTATACGCATAACATGTAAATCGTTTCTTAAGAATAAGACAAACAAAGATCAGTCATTTAAGGGCGGGGTAAGGTTTTAAACGCAAAAAAGGCGTTTTATTTATTTTACATACACATTATAGTATAACATCTTAAGTATCTTTGGAAATATTTTCAGTTAAAAATAGCAATATAAGTACGTGCCAGCAAATATCCGGAGGCGCCTCGAAAAAAAGTTGTTATGTGATGAACACCATAATTCGTTACCGAATCATCTGAAATAAAATACTAAAATTCGTTTATGAGGTGATATGTTTCCCTAGGTAGTCACAAAGATTTTTTTCCACCGATTTTTTTATTTTTGGCAGCATTTTGATGTGGAAAACGTGATTTTCGCAAAAAAATTTCAATGAATTTCTTATAATAAAATAGAAAAAAAATGGTTATTAAACTCTTCATGACTACTTGTAGATTTATATGTAGAAATATTAGTTATTCCATCCGACATACGTTTCGCTTTTAGAAGGCTACAATTTCCAGCCCGTCTTGCTTTAGCAATCATCACTATAAGACGCAATGTCAAGCGTTGGAAGTATGCCGCACAAATCTGGATATTACATTCTTTACACACGGCCAGTTTAATGTTGCATGCTCACGAGTGGGCAAACTATCTGTATTGTTTGTACATACGGCAAATGGAAAGACGAAAAATGTTGTATATCCAAAATTGCTAGAACAATCACTTCACAGCAAAGCGCACCGGGTCTGTAATAATTCAATAAAAATCCAAGAATACTAGAGCATTATATAAAGGCACCAAACAAAGGGACATCAAACCAGTAAGTCTTAATCGGAAATTGCAAATATATTTATTAGGGCGGGTTGATTTATTTTTCGACAATTTCCCTATGATTTCCGTATTCTATGGGTTATTCCATGAAAATTTGCCAAAGGAATCATACCTCTATCGTTAAAATCGAGTCCCCTACTTTTTGTTGGTAGATTTTTTCCCAAATTGACGTTCGTATAAAATATTACCTACACGTTCACATCCATAACTCAAAAACTATAGATCGTGTTTAATCGCCAGTAAGCGCGTTGGAAAGGTGAGCTCATTTTGATCAATTTACAAAAAAAAAATCTCCAACATTGGTCCAACGGTTCAAAAGTTACGGGCATTTTTGTCCAAATTTTGGAGCATTTTTCCATTTTTTTCATGATTTTGTCCAAGATTTTGTAACTTTTGAACCGTTGGACCAATGTTGGAGATTTTTTTTTAAATCTATCAAAATGAGCTCACCTTTCCAACGCGCCTACTGGCGATTAAACCCGATCGATAGTTTTTGAGTTATGGATATGAACGTGTAGGTAATATTTCATACGAACGTCAATTTGGGAAAAAATCTACCAACAAAAAGTAGGGGACTCGATTTTAACGATAGAGGTATTGTTCCTTCGGAAAATTTTCATGGAATAACCCATAGAATACAGAAATCATAAGGAAATTGGTGAATTTTTTCACTCCCTACAAATCGACCCGCCCTAATATATATACATATTTACATATATATAGTTCATATATATGAACAATTTAGCTCATTGAGGAAATTTAAAGAGTATTTATGTATATTTATATAATAACAATTACGTATTAAACCTGCGAAATAATTGCTAGTAACTAAATAATGAAGATTGCTACTTTTGTGTATAAGGTGATTTCAACCTTAATAAATTGAGCTGGTCGTATATTGGTGATGAAACTATTCTAACTCCGTCTAATGTATTTTTGAGTTGCACAATTTTTTAAGTTGTGATTTAGTTCAAATTAATAACAATTCTAATATGCTTAAAATAATTCTAGATTTAGTTTTTATAAGCAATAATATCAATTTTAAGATCGTTGAAAATCCATTTCCTTTTGCTGCTTCTGACATGCACCATGTTCCGTTGGCCATAGAACTCGAATTTTATTTGTTTTTCACAAATAAATACAATAGATAATGTGAAAGGTTTCAACTATAAATTATGTGGTTTTTTATTTTTAAAATAATATTTTTGTTAATCTTGATTGGGACTCCATGTTTAACGGTGCAATGTTTTTTTCAATTTAAGGCCAATGTAAATAAGATTTGTAATAGGAACATTCCTCATATTCCAATTACTTCTACTAAGCTGCCTTGGTTTACTAATGGCCTTAAAAAACTTAAAAACCTAAGAAACAAGTTTTATAAGATATACAAGCAAAGTAATAATTCAGTTTTTTATGATAAATGTAAGCATTATATGAGATAATTTAATTTTTTAAATAAATATTTGTATAACCAATACATTTTGGGGTTGAAATTTTATATAAAATCTAACCCTAAAGCTTTTTGGCGATTTGTCAAATCAAAAAAAAAAAAAAAAATTGTGCTGGTATACTTTCAGCTGTTTTCTATAAAGGCAAAATTGCAAATAGTGCTAACGAAGAGGCAAATCTTTTTGCCGAATATTTTCAGTCAAACTTTGAAACTGCTTATGACAGTGATATATGTGATGATATCCTCGTTAATATTCATTCTTCTTTCGATTTTGGTTCGTTTGTTTTATCCTTTGATGATGTCATAAAAGGAATTAAAAGTTTAAAACCATCAATGAAGACAGATACTGATGGTATATCTGTTTTTTTTGTTAAAAAATTGTTTAGGGTTAGTTGAACCCATTAAAGCTATTTTAAACAAATTTCTTGCTACGGGAATTTTCTTGATGACTGGAAGGTTCCTTTAATAACACCAATATTTAAAAATGGTAACAAAAATGATATATCTACCTGTAGGCCAATATCTAAACAATCTACTTTCTCGGAACTCTTTGAAGGCATCATTAAAGACAAGCTTTACTTTGTAGCTAAACGCTGGATCTGTCCTAATCAACATGGATTTGTTACTGGACGTTCAACTGTATCTAATCTTGCTACTTTTCTGATGAATATATTGCGGCTTTTCGAAATGGATGTCAAGTTGATACAATTTATACCGAGTTCTCTAAAGCATTCCATAAAGTATCTCACAATATTTTATTACTAAAATCAGCTAAATTGAGTTTTCATTCTAATCTATTACTATAGCCACGTTCTTATTTAACAAATAGATCTTCTACTGTTGTTGTTGACAATGGTAAATCTGCACCGTACCTTGCTTCATCGGGGGTTCCTCTAGAGAGCATTTGGGACTGCTGTTATTTATTGTGTTCATAAACGATATAAGTTAGTGTTTTTCTAAAGCTAATTACCTTTTATACGCAGATGACCTTAAAATATACATTGCAGTTAAAAATCAATCTAATTCAGATTATCTACAGGTTGAATTGCCTAATGTTTATGCGTGGTGCCACAAAAATCGTCTTTCACTAAATATTAATAAATGCTTTCAAGTAACGTTCACCAAGTCGCAAAACATCTTTAATACGTCGTATCACATTGGTATCTCTGTATTGCAAAAAGTTGATAAAACTTCAGACTTAGGTGTAATTTTTGATACCAAATTAACATTCTCTAATCCCTTAAATTTTATAATCTCGAAAGCTTATGCTATGATGGTTTTTGTTCGGCGTAATAGTACCGCTTTTTTGGAACCATACACGCATAAAATTCCTTATACTTCTTTGGTTAGATCCAGACTAGAATATGCTTCTTTGATTTGGAATCCATATTATGCTCTCCATATTAATCGCTTCGAGCGACTACAAAAAGTCTTTACCCGTTATGCTTTACGATCTTTACTTATAGATTTAAAAACAGTGCAAAGTAGAAGAATAATTCTTTCCCTAATGTTCATCTTTGATCTTGTTAGTGATGCTATTGATATTGAAATGCCCGCGTCTTTTAGGGGTGATTAACTTTCATATTCCTATAAGAAATCTTCGGTTCTACGATTTATTTTACTTTGGAATGTTGAGAACTAACTACGCAATAAATGCTCCTCTAAATCGTGCCTTAATTGAATTTAACGGACTTTTTAAAAAAATTGAAATTGATTTTTCATGCTCAATATTTGTTTTAAAAAATTTGTTAAATAGCTTTTATTGTTAATTTGTTTAAAAGTATATGTTTCTAATTATGAAAATATTATTTTTATTGAAATTTAATTTAATTTATTTTTCTCTTTTGTTGAACAAACTGATCTGTTTTTATCATAAGGACGTAAGTGAACCTACCGAGCCTCACGAGGCCCGTCCGTTAAATGTATGGGAAATATTTGTAAGGTACTTGTCAAATATGTTCAAATATAATCGATCACGTTTGACGACTTTATTACGCTATATTAAGCTCTTGTGTGCAGATGGCCACATTACATATTTTTTTTTTATTTTAAGTAATATTTGAAATGTCTGTAATAAGTGGCGAAGTGTGAGAAGAGCTTGATATTGTTCTCAATTGTAAGGCTGCTGACAGACCGGCAGCAGCTCACTGAGGAGAGGTTTTTTGCTACTAAAAAATTAGAGAATGAAGAAGACTATCCTTTTGGAAAAACTAGCCTTATAAATTTCCGGATTACAACGAAAATAAAGCAGGAGCCAGCACTATGGACCAGATGCTCAGTTGCTACTCTTTCAAAAGTGACACAAACCTATAAACGGATAAATATCGTGAACTTCTAAAGGTTTTGACATCCCAGTTTGTTACTTCTCACATGAAAAATAGGACAATGACAAGAAACGTTCAATTTTCAATTCAATGTCCTTGTCAATAACTATGAAAAAAAATATTTTATAAATTCGTAAATCTAACTTTATTATAACACATATTATTACATTACCCTGAATTATATGGAACGGCAAGACTGTGAGTAGTGTAATGTTCAGAACGGAAAAATGGGGCGCAAAAAATTCGTGTAAAAAAATGCAAAGATACTTATATGACTTCAAAACGAAACCACGCAGAAAATTTGTATAAATAGTTATAAATAGTTATAAATCCAGCACAACAGTTCAACGATCGTTACCTCATTTTAAGTTTTTGTAAATTTTTGTTTAAAAAAAATATATATCAGTCAAAACTCACTTGTACTTATGGTACAAAAAATTAATTTTAAGAAACCACCTAAAAATGACACCTACCCACAGATGTAGTGTCTAACAATACTTCTACATAGTAGCAGCTTGCGATAGGATATCTAGATGATCGAAAATCATATAGACAGCTGGCCATGATTTATGGGCCTCGCTAGGCCCAGTAGTGTCACTTTCAGGCCGGTTACACAGGCCAGTGATAGTGAAAGTGCGAAAGAATACGTGTACTGTTCGAATGATTCGAAAAATTTCGAGCTTTCATGCTAGTAGCAAGAGGTGCTACACATGCTAGTAGCAAGAGGTGCTACACAAGCGAAGGTTCTCGCTGCTATTGCAGTTTGCGTGTGCTTTACTTGTTGTTTTTTTTCTTCTTTTAATTCGTGTTGCTTCCTGTACGAAATTGATGAAAACCCGAAATAAGCCCACCAAAAGTAATTAAAAACAACACTGATATCCCTCTTTTTGACATACACAGGCCACTGCTCTCAAAATCCACTGGCTCTGAAATTTCGTTGCCAGTAGCGATGAAAGTGCCGTGCAAGTGAATCTATTGTGAGTGTATTTGTAAAATAGTATGAATGTATTGAGTTTTTCGAACTACAGAGCCAGTATACTGGCCTGTGTAGCATGTCTGTTACCGCCTCCTAGGTAATCGCACATCCTAGAGTTAAAGAATGATATTCAATGTATTTGCTTAGATTAGTCCAAAATTTGTTGTTCTAAAGGTTATTGGGGTAGAGCAACCCGTTCTAGTACTTACACACCAGATCCCAGTTTCTACCATCATAATGTACCATTCTAAGGTCATACAATTAAAGTTCGCAAAACATCATTCAACTCTTTCAAATAAAGATATTGATTATCCTAGTAGGAGTAAAAAATTTTTTTTTTTTGCCGATCGTAGGGTTTTATTTTTTTGATTTTTCGTGATATCTTCGACATTTACAGTTCAACTTAAAGAATGATATGTCGATATTTTTGTCTCGACAAAACAGAAATTTTTTGCTTTAAAGATCATTGGTTCTTGCATTTGCCAGATATCAACTTGTACAACATAAATTACAAAAATAAGAGTGAAATCAAATAAAGTTTTTTTGAGCCGCTGCCAATCCTTTGATAGAAATTAAGTTAAAAATGACACAACATAAATATTTTACTTTATTTTTGACTTTGTATTGTTGCTAACGTAGTAACCTTTGCAGAACGTTTGTATATAAATTGCAAACTAATTTATGTATATTGTTACGAGTCCAGATAATTTGGTTGCAATGAATTATTAAAATTGCAAAAAATTTGATAAAGATCTTACATGAATTTAATAAATTGTAATGGAAATAAGTAAGCCTCGTTTATCAAGATGCCTTATCAAGGTCCTGAACAACGCCGTAGATATGGATAGGGTGCAGAGGGTTTAAACCCCCCTTAGCAATTAAACATTTTTTTATATATTAAATAAAAGCACAGATATTACAAATTATTTAATTACCATATCATGAAGACAAATTGAAAATTGTTCAATGTACATGCTTAGTTTGCTTAGCAGACATTAAGTTAAATATAATACAATATAAATTGTTTTCTTAATTGTTTTCCTATGTATTGTTGGTTACGTACTAGCGTTTGCAGAACGTATAGATATAAATTGAACAAAATTATTCTGAGGCAGTCTGTGAAATTCAAATGATGATAAGCAATGCTTCATTGCTCGTAAATTGTAGGTAATCAGTGTAGGTAAATTTTCAACTTTTGAAAAGACACAAAAATAAAAAAACGCTGAGACTCATAAACTTAATTTTGGGTCGTAGAATTTAGTGGCATATTCAGATTTTCCAAATCAGATCAAATTCTCGAGATATTCAAATTTTTGTTATTTGACCACCATTCGACCTTCATTTGAAAAATTGTTGATAGTATTTTAACAATTACTTTTTATTATATTTTCGAAAATACCTAAACGTGAAAAAGTTAGCCTTGTGTTATCTATGATTTTTCAAAGGTTAAGAAATTTTGCACTTCTCTCCATTTTGACCAAATTTGAATGTTAAACGTAAAATCTTTAAAAAAATCGGAGGTGGTAAAATTTTGGTTCTCTAACAATTAGGAAAATATAACTAAAAATGGATCCAACAGTGATTAAATTTCAATCGCAAATATCTCGAAATTTTGATCTGATCGGGAAAAACTGAGTATGTCACTAAATTCTACGACCAAAAAATAAGTATACGTTCTCGTCATCTTCGTGTGTCTTTTTGACGTCCCTACAGTGTGATAAAATAAACGTAAAAGTGAATTTCATTTGTATATTTGTCAGTTTCACGATTTTTTAAGCTGTGCGTGACTATCGCAAAGTGGTTTTAAAAAAATGTTCTATTAAAATTCTAGCGGCGACACTTCGCCTAAAGCACACCAATTAATGTATGCAGTTCAGAAATCTGCAACGGAAAGTTTTTTGCGACTCTGAGTATATCCGAAAAAAATAAGTACAAAAACCTACTCTTAACGCACGCAACTCGATTCATATTCTTTTCTACAAAGCTAGAATGCGGTGGCTCAAATAAATATCTTTGTTGTCGTCTTGCTGATACTTATACTACTTGCCGAAATACTCATAAACGACACAAGCAGCCGAATCCCTCGGCTCATCTGCCACAGATATGAAATAGAGCGCAGTAAGGCGCAGCAGTAAAAAGTGAGCGAGTTTTTTGTAATTGTTTTGTGCAATTTTTTCCTGAGCATTTAGATAGCAGCATCCCAGCAGCGGATTTGCCAGTGGCTACCATAGAACTAATACAGAATAAATTACCAGGTAAGGAAGCATTACTTTTTTCAAAAAGTAATGCGTCTGCATATAGCAGAAGTAAGTAACTCATACCTCATTACCTGTAATGTAGCATACAAGGAAAAGTAATGCAGTGATTTTGCAAATATCCGAATAACTTAATACAAGTAGTATGTTACTCCATAACTTCTAGGTAATGCTGAAGGGAGGCGATCACTTACCTCCTGTCTCATTCAATGTTAAATGTAAGGCCTTTTATGCATAGTAAGGTAATATAGTCGGAAGTAGTGGTCATTGCAAGGTAATTGATGCTTCATATATTCGGAATATATTCCATCCGCTACTGGGATATGTGTTCTTCTTGTGCTGCTTTTAGTTTTTATCTTACACAGTGAAAGCTCCGTATGAGGCAAAGTTGTTGAGGCTTAAAAAATACGCACGTTTCTGCTATCAGCAACTATTATTAAAATTTGCAAGTATTTTTTATTATTTTCTGTCACCTTAAGTTACCAAATCAAATGCGCTTAATTTAAATTAAACTTATATTATACTTGTTTACGCACAAGAAGCCTTTGTTTTCTTTTATGCCTAACAAACCAAAATCACGAGCGTTGTTTTTGTTGTTGTTTTCTTCTCCCTAGAGTGCAACAATATAATACCAAGAACGAGTTTTCAAGAAAAAACAATAAAAAAATTAGAGCTCACATGACCTGCAGACAAGTGCTTATGAAAAGTGCATACGCAAAGAAAAAAAAAACACGCAAACTAAAGGTAATCCAAAAATCAGTTTGCATTTATAATATCATTCTATTTCAATTAAAGCCTTACCTTTTACTAACTAACGCTAAGAGACATTGGCAGCGAAGAAACAGTACTCAGAGTACACTCAAAATACATTCGGATCGAGCGCCTTTGTAATAAACTTACTCAACACACTCATTAAAAACGGCTAGATGTGGTTCGGTTCACGCAGCTCTCGGATATGAGAATTTACTAAGCCGAATGCCCATAAGTATTTTACACATTTTATTGTGTATGGATAGAGTTGCGAACAACACGACACTCGGGTATGATTTGAGTATCCGTATTCTGTCGGATACTCATTGCAGTTCTCTGATGCAGTTGCAAGTCCAGAATTTTTCGTTGCAAATTATTTCATACATAAAATATATTAATTTACGTCAGCTTTGACTATACTGTTGTAAAAAATCGATAAAGATCTAATAGAATGATGTTATGGTTTGGCGCTAAACATTCATAAGGATATTTCTATGAACGAGGAAACTGTCACCAATAAATTGGCTTCGCGTTCCAAAAAAATTAATGAACTAACTATGCTTCATAGAAAAGAAAAAAGTTGATCGGGTCTTTCCTTCAAAATAAACCTGGGCTTATGTTATGATGATTCCCCAAATATTTCGACTCTACAGATAGCCATCCGTGAGCTCGAATGGTTTGAAATAACCTCTAAAAATCGATTTTTGTGTAAAAATATTGGCTGGCGTAAAAGTTTAAAAAACTATCAGAACTTATAGGCCGGAAAAATCTCTTCCAATCTGCATCAAAAAATGTTTGATATTTTTTATTTTATTTCCATACAAAAACTTTAAAAATTTAAATAACTTCTATAACTAAATAGAAGTTTAATAACTTTAAATAACTAAAGTGAGGATATCATTAGAAATAAAAGCCTTTTAAACTTTAGTGAAAATAAATTTAAAAAAAAAATCATAAAAGTGCACGAAAAACATCATTAATTTAAATTCGAATGCAAAAATTTAAATTTTTTTGTTGCAGATTGGAAGAATTTTTAAAAAATATTATTTCATATCATTTCTCTTTTTATAACTAACACACCAGCCAATATTTTTACAAAAAACTTGATTTTTAGAGGTTATTTGAAACCATTGCTGCTCAGGGATGGCTATCGCTAGAGTCGAAATAAATCAAAGATTATTTTGAGTAGGGATAAATTGAGTAGGGAAATTTACCCCATGGGCCAATGGGCCTCATTGGCTTAAGTGTCTCTCTGTGACAGTGACACCACTTTTACCTAACCTAACCTTAACCCCCCTTATGAAACACCTATCTACGGCGTTGGTCCTGAACTATGATAATTGGGCTAACTTTACTATCGAGAGAAGGGTTGGGGCAAAAACACCCGAAAAAACAGCTCATATTTGAACTTAGAACTTTAAAAATTGCGCCATTTTGTCAATTTTGTATATTCTGGAAATATTCTAGTTCAGGACCAGCCTGACGTGACTACCAATAATATTCTGCCCGCAGAATTTCGATACGACATCTAATTATCAAGAAAAATGACATCACGTTTGCCGTCTCATTTTTACGTACCCATTTTCATCGCTCTGGGAGGGGGGATAAAAAAAACATTGAAACATAAAAAAAACGGAAAAAGTTAGATAAATACGTCTACTTTCACGTAAAAAAAACCCAATGTTTTTAATCGAAAAAAACTGAGCTGCAGCAATTTAAAAAAAACGTTATTTTTGTGGGCTTGAGCCGCAGGTCATACTTTAAACAATAAACATTTATTACAGGTCGTTTTTACCGATGAGAGCTTATAATTTTTGTGGTTCCAATGGAAAGCGAAAACCTAATGAAGAATTTTCCAATAAAAATTTTAAACATACGGTTAAGCATGATAGGGGATCAGTCATGGCATGGGGCTGCGTCTGATTTCTGAAGGATTCATTTTATTGAAGGTATAATGGACAAAAATATATTCCTTAACATTCCTTAACGGATAAATAAGGAATTCCATGTTGGGTTTTACCAAGACAATGACCTGAAACATACGACGCTCTTGGTAAAGATTGTGTACTTGATATTTGTCCAAATGACATTAAAACATCCTCACAAAGTCCAGATTTAAATGCTACAGAACATCTTTGGGATAAACTTGAACCCAGAGTGCAGTATCAGAGATGGGCAACTAAAAATCTGATCTGAGCTGATGTTTGTAAAAATTTGGTTGCACCCATGCCAAAAAGTCTGCAGGCAGTCACAAAAAAAAGGATTGGCTACAAAATATTAAATAAGTTTTAGCATTGAATTCCCTATCTGCCCGACTTTGTGTGAGCTGGTTTTAAAGCTTTGATTTGATTTAATTTTGTTTTACCGTCATGATCTAATTTTTTAACTATGTGTCTGTTTAATTTTGCTTACCAATAAATAACGTTTTGAAAAAAAAAATATTTACTCCATTTCTGAAAGTGCAAAGAAATGCCTGCCCGACTTTCGTTGTAAGCCACTGTATGTAAGCTTAAACGTCTATTTTTTGTTTAACTATTTAGAAAAAAAATATTTATAACAATACAAACATTTTTAAAAAATTTACAAATCATACTTGTATATACTTAAAAGTAAAAACAAATTTAATTAGTATCTCTTTATTGGTTCAGTATGGCTCACCAGATTTTTTCGAGTCAACTAAAAGATAAGAATGTCTACTTTTCATTTATGAAAAAAAATATTACACAAGTTTCCACATTTGTTATTTATAACCAATTTTATTTTCCAACCCACAAAAATGCTGCATTTGAATCGTTTCTAATATGCATATTTCATTGCATAGCATTGCATACTATAGCGATGCTTACATTTAGAGATTCCTTCATTCAATCAAGTGAAAGAACGCTGATATGAAATGAAAAAAAGTGCTTGCCTTAATGCACACAACAAATTGCACCATTTTATTCGTTTTTTAAATGTAATAACGTAAACAAAACAAAGTAGATAAACAAAAACAAATGGAAACAGTATTTTTCTTATTTTTCTAGTATTGTAGTGAGTTGTACTCAACATTGTTTGAGTAATAATTTTTGAAAAGAGTGTGTTTGTACTTATTTTTGAATGATAAAGGTAAAACTGGTTCATTCACCGCCTAAAATTCTTAGCTTAAATTTTTTCATATCCCTTGCAACCAATAGAGCTTGGTTACATAAAAATTTTATTGGTTTTAACTCGGCTTGCTGTCAATTCAAATGCAAATAAAAATTGAACAATTTTGCTCGCTTCACCTGCGTGTTCTATTTATTTTATTTATTTTTTAATATGCTATGGGAATGAATTTTATAGCTTCACAGCTGTAAGAGCTACTCAAAATTTTTTATGGCCATAATAAAACAAGCTTTGAAGTTGAAAACATTTTTAAAAAAACAGCTGCTTAAAGCTTATTAACAAGAATTTTATGAAGGAAATACCAAGCATAAAAGGCAATTTGACAGCTGAGAAGATGCAAGAATGCATATTAATGTAAAATGATGTGCAAAGTAATATTTTGCTAAAAGTATCACAATAACACAAAAACAAGAACATCAGAGCATCTGCCAAAGGAAAGAAAATAGCTTTGTTTATAAAATATCATAATTACTCGCATTTAAGCATTTAGCTATTAAGCTTGAATTGAAATAAAAACTATCTTTATAACGTACACTTACGCACATACACAAGCACACGCAGACACTTTTCAGCAAAAAAAAAAAAAACAAATGTAGATTAAATTCGAATCAACTTCAAGCTTGCCATCTAGAAACTAAGCATTAGTTATGCACAAGTTAAAATGCTCGTACAACTTTTTGTAGAATTCTTTCCAAAGCATTACCTAGTAAATCATTCGACAGTTAGCTCAGCAGCACCAGTAGCAGCATTTAGCATAGTTTTGAATAATTAATTCTCGTTTTTAATACGCAAAGTACCTAATGATTTAAGTTTATTTATTCTAAAATATGACATAGTTTTGGCTAATTCTAACAACTCTTAGTTTAAATAAACAACATTTTCAAAGCCGCGTTAGAAAATATTTTACAATTTATTCTTTTATTAGAGCACAATTTTTCAAGCATTTTCAGGTGGGTAACAAACAACTTTTTGTGTGTGCAAGACCTTATTTTATAAAACTATTTTTTAGCCACGACTGTAAATAACAAAGTTTAATTATTTTTTAATTTATTTTAAGATCTTAACAGCGTGTGCTGCTTATTGCCTCGCAACGCTGCTTATAATTATGACGTGTTTTGTTAACGAACTAATAATTATGCGGAAAATACAAGCTTTACCACAAAACGGATGTGCACACATACACGCACAAACACGTACACCCTAGTTTAGGCACCTATTCACAAACTTAATTTACGCACACTATGCGTCGCAATTATGCTGTGTTTCATACAGCATGGTTCTTATGTTCCTTTGGGATTGTTTATGTACCAGCGTATGTAGTTGTTTCTGCTCCGTAGGCGGTTGTTGCTTGCGCCATCCAGTGGGCTGGCATGTTATGCGGTTAGAGCTGCAGGTGGTATCAGCAATAGCTACAATGTTTTCGTTACAGCAACAAAAAGCTTCAATTAAAAAGTTAATTTTTTACATTCTTAGAAAAGTTTTCGACGCAAAGACTGGTTTAATTTTTTGAATGGCTTAGACTGAACATTGACAAATTCATAAAAGAAAATAAAAAAATTTTGGAAACTATTTTCGGAATTTGTTTGATTATTCTACACGCGAAGAAGAATGCCTTTTCCTAATTATATTTAGCAACTATTATATACTTATATGATTTTAAATGTCTCCAATTATATGTATATGAAACACACAACATAAGAGTTTTTTTTCTTTGCTGGAATACATACTTTTCTGTTCTTGTAGTGTTCAAATCAATGGTGTCCCAATAATTAACCTCTAGCTTAAGGAAGGTTTTGAGTAAAAGCTATTTAATTTAAGGCATATTTATGAAAATATTTAAAAAAAAAAATTTTATAGATATATCCAAAATATCATTTGCATATTAATTCTACATCATCGGATATATATTATATATAAAAATGGCGCTAAAGTAGGTGTGCTTAACCCTGGAAGGACATGCTTCGTCGAATCGACGACGCATGTTCACATTTTATGGTTTTTTTTTCTTGTTTTTATTTGTTTTGTTCTCATTTGTCGTATAGCGTAAGTCGTAGTCTAGCTGTTGGTGTGCGCAAACGTACAGCCAAATAAATACTGTGTAGGTATGACTTTTAAGAATTGGCGTCGTCAAAACGACGAAGCATGTTTTTTGTGTGACTTTTGCATTTCTTGTGTTATTCTTTTTATATGAAAATTTGTCATATTTTCTGTAATAATATCAGATTTGTGCAGTTAAAATGGAAATTGTGCAGCAAAAAATTAATAGAAGTTCAGGAAATAGAAAAATTTCTGTTGATTTGTGACGACAGCAACGAATTCGACGATGAATTGGATTGCAACAACGATAGATTAGGTACAGAGGACTCTCCAAATAATCTGAGCAACGACTTGGGCAATGAGCATTACAACAACAATGAGGAGACTGGTCAATGAAAGCTTTGAAGAATAAAGCTCTTCGGAGGATTTAAGTATCTTGGACGAAGACGATATACCGCTTGCTTAAAGAGGCATTTAATCACATGTGTAGCGTTATGTGCTGTTCACTAACAGATAGACAATATGTCAATTCTATGGTTTTCTGAATACGAATTTCATTAATGTTTTATTATGTATACTAGGGTCGTCCAAAAATCGTGCTCGTGCGTCGACAGAGGGCAGGCAGTGCACTTTGTCATCTGCTGGATGATTTCGGGGGTGAAGTGGAAAGAGGAGCGGAAAATTTTGAGAGGATAAAGAGCATAGATGTACAGAACCCGTGAGAGCAGGAGTATGCTGCTATGAAAAAGCAATGTTGCACATTCTGCATATTAAGACAATTTTTCCCTTTAAAGGGTTTTTATTTTTTGACATAGCTACAAAAGGCAATGTTATTTTGCCGTGCAATTACGTCTTACAGCGCGGTTTGTATAGGGGTATTTCTCCTAAATTTGTTTTTTATTGTTTGTTTTAACTTGGGAGTACAACTACAGCCTTTAATATTCATTGTTTAAATATAAAATATATGCCAAAAAATCAGTTATATAGCGAATTTTGAGCAAAGTATGTATCCTTTTTTAGCAGGTACCATGAGAAGGAAAATTTTACTATTTTTTTTTGCCTAAAATAATAAAAAACGAAAAAAATATTTCGTTTTCCTCAAAATTTTAAAACTCTAAGGATAACAAAAACTGTTTGCATTTATTACAAAATAAATACTCGATACGATCTCTGAATTAATTGCAAAGTTTTTTCGATTAAAATTATAAAACGTCTGGTTTTATGCGTCCGGAGGATTTTCGAACACTGATTTTCGGCGGCTCTGAGTGCAATTATAATTTTCGCAATGCAGACTCTCGTACAAGGGTTGCCATGCCACCATTTTATTGAAAATGCAAACAATATATTTTTAATTCAACATAATATTATTTTTTCTATCAAAGATAATATTATAATATTATTAATAATAGTACAATTTAAAATTATATACATATACATTATGTGTATGTATATATTATATATACATTGAGCAATAATCACTTATTTAAAAAAATAAGAGCTCATATGAGCATTATTTAAATTGTAATATTATAAAGCAATAAAAAATGTTTTAGTATACCAGTATAGCAGTATTTAGTATAGCAGTAGATGAATACCATCTAAAGGTAAACTTTCACCTTTTCTTGATGGAAAAAATTGATTGTGGTATAGAGGTTTTTACAACAACATTATTGTTAATCTCAATTTGGTTTTACACTGTCAGTTATTAGATATCTTAATAACTTTTATAATATGTTTACCTAAATATTTATAAAATATTTAATAATCAAAATGTGGTAACATTGTCCCAATTTTTTCACATAGTTTTGGAGCACTGAATTTAAATGTATCTCAAATATTCAACAGTACAAGTCAATTCTAAAAATATTAACTACAAATGTATAAACATGTATTTAATAATGATAGGTGGTAACTCTGTATGCATTAATGAGCTCAATTTTGAATTTCGTAAAGCAGACTCTCGCACTCGCCATCAGTGCTGCCAGTTTAGCTATTTTATAGCTAGATTCAGCTTATATTTTTCGAAAATTGTGTTTTAGCTACTAGCTACTATTTTAGCTTTTTGCTTTAAGAGCTTAGCTAGTTTTAATATTTCCTTAAATTTTCTGTGTACAAAATTTAATAAAAATAGTTTTTAATCATTTTTTTGCAGCAATACATTGCATTTCCAAATCAATCAATATAATTGATAATTTGTTTAAAAAAAAAAACAGTTGGGTTTTTTATTTTCTATTTTCTTTTCTTAGCTTAAAAAAAAATTTAGCAATTTTAGCCAAAGGCTCAACATTTTTATAAGCTCAATAGTGCTTTTACTTACGCTCTTTTTCATTCTCTTCATGCATGTCTCTCGTTATTTTTATCACCGAATTCATCCAGCATATGCTGTCGTCCGTGCTGCTTGCTGCGGGCAGGTAGAATGCCCGTATGGGCAAAATGCCCGTACGGGTGACTTTGAACACCCCTAATCTATACGAACAACATGTTCTAAGCAAATCAAAAGACCTTCAATCGTGCCGTCTTAATGAAAATTAACGCTTTTCACTTATTAAAGTTTAATTATATAATAGGATAGAGATGCCAACTTTGCTGACAGCGGTGCATAACAGCATCAATAGTCTATGCCTGAAGAATGATCGAAACCCTCCAGAGTTAAATTTTGAGAAGAAGAGTATAATATGTGCTCCTTGTCTCCCCTGCAACCATCGCATGAACAAATTATAGTGCTCAAAATGCCATATGAGATTGTGTAGGGAGCATAAAATAGAGCTTTGTATATAATATATTCTCAACCTTATAAAAATATGATCTCATTAAAATTTAGTACATTATTTCTTAAATAACAACAAATTCCATGTTAAATATGTGCCTTCAATTATAATTATTTTGTTTTTTAAATTTATCTTTTGTAAAAAAATCCAAATTAACTCAATCTGTGAAAAATTATTATTTTTAAAGTTGTTTCTTTTTTCTTTTTTTTTTTTTTCTAAATGACCTCTTTATTTATTATGTTGACTTTATATGATATAAATACAAATTCTAAATGTTTGATAGTTTGCACGGGTATCACAAAGATTTCTGATGACGCTTTTAGCAGGGCAAAAATTGTGCAATAAAATCAGCTAGTGATTTTTTCCTTTTCATATTGAAAAAATTTTGTTGTTGTTTCCTTGGAAAAATTCGTTAGAACAATTAATTGTTCTAACTTTGACCTTAAGCTCAATAAACGATTTTAAACTATCAAACAACTAGAATTTGTATTTAAAATCAAGTATGATTTAAACTATCAAACATTTAGAATTTGTATTTATATCATATAAAGTCAACATATTTATTATTTTTATTAAAAAATATTATATCTTAAATAAACTGTTGTTTTTAATTATTCTACATAAACTAAGTAATTAAAACGAAGTGATTTTGAAACATTATAACATAAAGGTAGTCCGTAGGACCATTTTGAAAAATGACGTAGTCGATTCGACGAAGCATGACTTTTATGTATAAAAAATAAGCATGTTCTTGCAGGATTAAAAAATGGTGAAAATCGGCCTACACCATAAACTCGACTACAGATCCTCTTAATTCTTGATTCTTGAATGAACATCTTTTACGAAAATTATGAAGCGTAGAAGAAAGTTGAAAAATTTGCGTTAAATTTGACCCTTTTATTTTGGTAAAAGATGTGTAGAATTACAATACAAAAATATTAATAAAAAAATTATTTTTTTTTTGATGTTGAGGGCAATAGTATGGCCCGTTTTGAAAAAATATAGTTACGAGAAAAATGCGTTAAAAATTTCTATGGTAAGTTAAAGATACTCTGGCGCACTGTATTTTAGTGCTATAGAATATATATCATAAGCCGAATAGTTGTACATTAATAATCAATTTAATAAATAAAATCGATTTTCAAAATATTGTTTTCCTAAAACCTCCCTTAAGGGTTGTAGCCATGTGGAACACGATGTTTGTATTACAAAACATATACTTAAACTTCATACCACTCAAACCAAGAGCTGAAAAGGAATATAATGAAGAATTTCTTCTAATTAATGGTAAACTTTTAAACTTTAAACAATTGGAATTAACATCACCCTGATTAGTTCAAACTTTCTTCAACACACTAGGATTCTCCTCATTTCATTTCATTTTATTTTATTGAGTCTATAATATTTGATTGCTACAATGCATCTTATTAATTATGTAAATTTTAAGACTATGTTGCAGGCGCGTACGCAGGGCTTTTTGGGGGGAATTTTAACGAGCTTTAAAAGAAACACTAAGCACAACATGGCAGCCGTTATGTGTTTATGGTCACGACAAAGATCTTTAGATGACATTGCACATTGAAAAAAAAAAAATAAAAAGACTCAATTTAAAACATTTATTGTGAATAGACTTATAATAAGAGAATAAGAGAAAATTATAAAAAAATTAATGAGTGTATAAATGAAAATTTAATAAATTATGCTAAATTTTGTTTTGTAGAAAAGCAAAAACGATAAATTTATATTCTAAAATTTTTTGTTTAATTTTAAAGTATGTTTTTATTCTCAGTGTATATAATATAAAAATATTCCTAAATAATTTTTTTGCTTGTTTTTAAATGCATCTTCTTCTTGATAGTTGGCGTAAAAAAAGCAGTCCTTTTCAGCCGGTGTCAAGACATTTTGGTCCCAATTTATCGGAAACAAAAAAATCAAAGTGCATTTTAATAAAGGTACTTGTAGCTACAATCTTTACTAGAATTATTAATTTTGGCCTAATAGGAAAAAATTTAGCGCGGCTTATTAAAAAATGCTGTCGTTTTCAACGCTTTTGATCTCCGTAGAGGGAGATAATTGTAATGAAACCTTATAATAGTAGTTAAGGTTGTGATAATCTTATTAATATGCGATTTTCGATAATTTGATTTTTTGTTTCCGATAAATTGGGACCAAAATATCTTGACACCGGCTGAAAAAGAATACTTTTTATGTCATCTAGCAAGGAGAAGATGCGTTGATTTACAACGGCAAATACTATTAAATATAAATAGTTACCTATTGTTACTTAATGTTAAAACCAAGATATTTAGGACATATGAGATACATGAATAAAAAAAAATTAGCACAAAGGTCAATAAACTTTGCACTACATCTCAGCTGTTGTTATATGCTTAATTTGTTTAGGTAGTCAACAATATGCAAGCACATAAACTGTCAACACTCAAGCATCATGTTGCCAGAGAAATGACGAATGCTAATAAATTCATTTAATTTAAATAGCGCTGGAATAAATTAATCGTATGTTGTCATATGCTTTAAATAAGGAATAAATAAAAAAAAAAATAACTATAATTTAATTGAAATAAAAAGGTTTTACATTCTAAATTTTATTTCTAAGCACATGTTCCTCATAAAGAGCGAAACGAGGGAAAATATAACCGAAATAATGGCATTTCATAACTGTACTGAGCAAAATAAAGAGAAATATTTTCACTTTCATATATCTGAATATTTTATTTCAACTCACTTTGGCTGCGCTGCTCCCACCAGTGTTGGTACCAGTGCAGGTACCTTTAACGAAGTTTCCCTCAAATTAAGGAACAAAAACAACTTTTCCCTCAGCCAAGGTTGATTAATACAGGTTAAGTCACTTTAGAGAAAAGCACTCCTTTTTCACCTTAGTTCGAACTGTCAAAGTAGCTGTTAGCTAAAAATTATACGGATTCGAGTTTTTTTCTTGATTTCCTTTCATCTATTCTGACAACTCTACCGAGCTTCTTTCAAGTGACTTAACCTATATTAATCAACCTTGCCCTCAGCGAACTACGATAACTCCCACGAAAATACCCACAGTGACTTCTTTGAAAACACAAATAAAACAATAACAAGAAAACAATTTTAATAATTGTTTGGTTTTATATTCGCATGTTAAGATAAATTTGAAAAAAAAATATATAACTAATAAAATTCTGAAGATTAACTCTTGCCAACAGGTGTTACAGTAGGCAATTGAGAAGCAGAGCCCTCTCTCGACGAACGAAAATCACGCTTTACGTTTAGATGAAAATACTTTAGGAGCATTCGAGAGAAAGATTCTTCGTAAGATCTACGGACCAATCTGCGTCAATGGCGAGTACCGAATACGGTGGAATGATGAACTGTATGAGCTGTACGCTGACATCGACATAGTCAAGTGCATTAAAATCGAGCGGCTTCGCTGGCTTGGTCATGTTCAGCGCATGAAAGCCGATGCTCCAGTGAAAAAAATATTCGATTCGGTACCCAAGAGGATGACCGCATCTTCGTTGGAAAGACCAAATAGGACAACCTGACGAAGCTTGGAATTTCCAACTGGCGCCAGCAAGCGAAAGACAGAAATGGCTGGCGCAAATTCTTAGATGAGGCCAAGACTGACATACGGTTGTAGCGCGAACTAAGTAAGTAAGTAAGTAAAAAAAATTCTGAACTAGTTTAAAAAAAATAAATTAATTAAGTATGTTAAAATTAAGTATTATTTAGTACATATTAAAGTTACTAAAGAAACCTTAAATGATGTAGGATCACAAAGAAATCAGCACTTCTAATTCTACTGATGCAACTAAGCATATCGCTTCCCATTCAATTTATCTTCTTAGTACTTACATTAGTCGCTATAGAAACAATTCTTTCTGACTCAGCGTTTACCTAGCCTTATTTTAAGTCAAATTCTATTAAAAAAAGTTAATGTTATTTTTCATTTGCTGGCCTATTGCATGGCTGTAAAAATGCAATTAATGTCGGCACAACAAAACTCGAACACATCAACTTTATAAATAAGTTGAAAAAAATTGTGAAAACCTTGACAGGTCAAATTAAGTGCGATAGACTCTCAACATGTCTTTCTTTAAGAATTTCTATAAAGTTTGGATGTGCTTGTTTATTAATGGTTTTGGCACGCTGTGTTATAATTCAAGAAAAATAATATTAACTATCAAATTATTAACTCGGCTTTGTTTTTGAGCGCGAGTGTATATCCACCATTTTAAAAGATAAAGAACGTATAATATTTAAATTTGTTTTTTATTTGTTGTTTTTAGAAGAACCTCATCAAATTTCACACAAAGTTGTCTATCAGTTGTTGCAATTTTATATACTCCCTTTCGCTTGTGTATCTTTTTCATCTCGGACCACTATTTACTCGATTATCAGTTACAGAATTACTAGATTTCGATAAAGTGAGTATTTTGGAATGAAACACTCTGATGTCAAAAAGTGACTTTTTCTCGGAATAGTTACAGAACCGAGCTGCAGATGTCATATCGAAATACTGCGGGCGGCATTTTGTTGGTAATCACGTGAGGCAGGTGCTGAACTAGGACATTTCTAAAATATAAAAAATTGACAAAAAAAAAGTTCAAAAATTAGCTGTTGTTTTGAGGGATCTTGCCCCACCCCTCTCCCGGTAGTAGAGTAAGCCCAATTGTCTTAGTTCAGGACCTGCCTGACGTTATTACCTACAAAATGCCGCCAGCCGCATCTTCATCCGACTTCTTTTTCTTGAGAAAAACGACACCACAGTTTGAAAAAAGTGATTCCGAGAAAAACGAATTTTAAGTTTTATTACTGCACTTCGGCGAGACTGTATTTAAAAATATATAGCTCTGTAACTTCAAAAATAATTCGAATTTTAAAAAACCCTTTTAAGACATTTCTGAACTTTTTTCTGAAGGATTTTAGAAGACATTTATGAAAATAAAATTCGAAAAATTTTTTTAACCGCAGATCATACCTTTAGTTGATAAATATATAGTAATCATTAAGTTTTTTCAATCGTAAGTTTTCGACTGAAAATACTTGCAGCGTTATGTTGCGAGAGAGCCGATGGTCTGAAAGAGAAGGTGCTTTAACCTAATCACCAATACTACGATTTTTCCCTCTCAGCGTTATTTTATGTTAATGAACATTGTTTAGTCAAGGTAAACCAGAGTGGAGATTTTAGCATTTTCCTGGCTAGATTTAGCCTATTTATTAGCAGATTTACGAAATTTACGATTTTGAACCTTTTCCAGGAGGTGTTTACATACCTCTTGCAATAATTTATCATATATCCTGCGGTACATAATGTACCTAATAAGATACCTAATATAAAGTAAAATTGACTTCCTTATAAAAAATGTTTGGAAAGCTTGGTGGCTAACCGGTGAGCCAGGTGATCAAAGCAGTGTAGCATGCTGTCAACACAAAGGTTAATATGTAAGTTAGTATTTCTTAAATTGAAATACTTAAAAAAAAATATTTTTCATTTTTAATTTTTTTTCTTTTGTTGGACAACCGTCCACTTTATTGATCACAACACTAATGACAAAGTAATAATCGCTAAATGCTATATTAATATGAATCTAAACTATTAATAATTTGATGAGGTTGCACTACTTCAATGTGTGCCAGCCGAACTGCATTTCTCGGAATTTGCTTAGTCGAATTTTAAGTTCATCGCTTTATGAGTTGTTTCGCAATCGATTTAAACTGTTGACTATTCTTTTAATGTGGGTTAACTTTTTAAGTTAATTGTTTTCTTCCGTTTAATTGTTTCGCAATTTCGTAGTTTGTTGAACCGTTGGCCGTTGCAGTATTTTGAATGTAGGTTAGTGGTGTGGCTTGTGGAGTTTATTAACACTTCGAGTGTTAACTTGTATTTCAAACCTCTATGTAATGGTAACTTCCTACTTTTATCTCTCGTAAGAATTTAAAGTCTTCATTTTTAGTAATAAATCTTTTGTTCTAAAATATTAAATTAAACTTTTTTGATTTGAATGTTCATTATTTTGCCTTGAAAAAATTATATTAAAAAGCAAAGAAAAAAAAATTGTTGAAGAAAAAGCTTAATTATCTTAATTCCTGACATGGATCTCCCAACCACACCACTTTTAAATTAAAACAAAAAATTAATATATCACTTTAATAATAATTTAAGATATATGTAGATGATTTTTAAAGAAATTTTATATTTTCTCTTTCTTCGGAGCGTCATTTAGGAAATGGTTTAAATGTATTGAAAAACAATTCACGACAAAAGTAATCGAAAAATTTGATATGAAAATCTGATATGGTTTTATACAATACATTTTTTTTTATTTGTAATGCCATGAACTTTCGAAGGACTACAAAGTATATTTGAGTGAAACTATTTTTATTTTATTTTTTTATTTAATATGCATGATTTTTCTTATTGGTATGGCTTTAGAATTTTTATAAATTTAATAATCTTAAAAGATATAAGCAATAATAAAAAATCATCATTATTGTACCTTAATAAAGCTGCTTTATGATCAACTCATACTTAAAGTATATCGCTTGAAAACAACTTTGTTGTCGTTGTTGAAACTCAATATCATGCTGTTGAAATTGTGTGATTATCTCTTACTTCGTTTGACTACTTCTTTACTATATATATTTTCTGCTGCTGCTTCTTCTTCTTCTTCTTTAACTGATGAAGAACACACACACACATAACATGGCATTAGGTGGCTGAAACCTGAAACCTGCAACCAGTAAACGTTTATTACGCTTTTATGGTAAGAAAAGTAGCAGCTTTGCGCTCTACTCTGCTGCAGGATGAAATTTAGTGGAATAATAATGGCTTCAGCTGAAAAGAAGGCAAAAGACAAAACAAAACAAAAAAAAAAATAGAAATAAAAAAATAAAAGCAACAAGAAATGCAAATAAAAGCAAAAAACTAGAAAGCAGATATCGTCACATGAAACCTTCAACAAAGCATTAAAATATGCCTCGAGTGGCTCATTGGAGATGCTTAACACAGATTTGCTGACGATATGCATATGTAGTAGGTGTGAGTGTGTGTGTGTGTTTGTGAAAGAAAATATGCATATAATTGTAAGCTATCGTACAAAAGAAGCATTAGGCAGCAGAAATGGTTATTTTTCTCTATGATAAATAGAAAATGCAAAAAAAAGTATAAAATGACACGAAAAGCACAATATAAAAGTATCTGAAGTATCACATAGCACATATATATAAATAAACATTTGTTTAAATAGTCAGAGAGAATATTTCTTATTCTCTTTTTTATTAAAAAAAAATTTTCCATAAGAAGTCTTATAGTCAATTATTTTTTGTGTTTAAGCAGTTTTGAAAAATGAAAATAAATTTATACTTTAAATACAAAGATAATCATGTTGCAAAAAAATGTGGCCAAGCAACTTATGCCCAAAAGAGTAGGCAGTTCCTAAGGACGTGTGAAAAGCTAAGTTAAAAAATAAAAATCTAAGGTAAAGAGAACTCGGATGATACTTTTAACCCTTTCCGTCTCTGCCTACACATACAAATGTATAGGCAAATTTAACGTCTTTTTGAACCCAAATTAATGTATTACTGTCTTGTTTTTTCTTACCGTTTTAAGTGTCGCAATATTTTATTGATTTATTTATTTCAGTCTATGAACAATGAAGTTCTTACAGAGTATGCAGTAATAATAATATAATATAAAAATAGTAAAAATATAAGAGGGGAAAGCAATACATTAAAAATGGCTATTTAATAAACTTTTTAATTCGAATTTTGACACAGAAAAATCAATATTACAATGAGCCGGCAAAGCATTAAAACTTGATAACGATCTATATACAGGAGAATTTATAGCATAATTTGTTTCATTAGTTTCTAAATAAAAAAATTTCTAATTTTCGCAACGATCTAGATAGAACATTGAATTTAATTAATTTCAACAATGCAGGACAATCAATATTACCCGATACCGGAGCAAAGATAAATAATAGTGATGAAATTGTTCGTCGACTTTGAAGAGGCTTTAAATGAATAAGTAAACATCGCTCCTGATATGAGGGAATAGGATCCTCGAAGTGTAAAGTTCTGAGTGCAAACCGAATGAAAGACTGAAAGGATATCATAAAAAGGGCTTCATATGAAAGAAGCTTATTCCAATTTTGAGCAAACTATAGAAATGAAGATAGATATTAGAGTATAGGCATCTAAAAAATTTGAACTATTTCACCGCATGAAAGCTAACAACGCATATGCTTTTGGAATTATGTATTTTAAGTGGGAAACAAAAGAAAATTTAGCATCAAAAATTATGCCAAGATCCTTAATCTCCTTAATGCATGTCAATGGAGAGTTAGCTAATACATAAGAAGTAGGATGAGGTCGACTTGACTTAGAGAAAGTGACAAACACGCATTTCTCAATATTTAGACAGATTCGATTTATTATGCACCAGTTATAAACTGCGTCAATATCAGACTGCAGTAAGTAGGAATCAGATAAATCCATGATTTTGAGATAAATCTTTAGATCATCCGCAAAAAGTAGGCATTTAGAATGTCATGGCAGTGGACCCAAAATGCTACCCTGAGGTACACTAGATGACGCTATGGATGACGAAGAACTGCACACAGAAAAATTTTGCATAGTAAAATCAATGTGATGCAAAGTTGATTTAATTTTACATGATTTTATGTTTCATGGTGGCAGCGACATAAAAATCATTATGATTTCATGTAAAATCATTATGATTTCATGTAAAATCATTATGATTCCTGTAAATTGTTATGACATCATGTTGAATCATTATGAAATCTAGTAAAATTTTTATTGCATCATGTAAAAAAAATTTTGCTTGCTGAAGAAGTTCCGTTGTTTCTAACACATTAGAAGTTTTATCGCGAGAAGTAGCTTCGTTAAAAAGTAAAATAGTTTGTAATAGCTGAAAAAGTACAACAAGTGGAATGAAAAGTAAATATAAGTGGAAGTAGTCGAATCCATAAACTTCGACGCAGATGAACAAGGTAATGTGATATGTGACTTATGTTGCTATAACAAAATAATATCAAAATGCTGTATTACTTTTCAATAGAAATAGAAGCTGCAGATGACTAGGAAAGTTTAAGGTACTTATCTAAGGAAGATAAATAGGAAGCTATACCAGCCATAGAACTTCGTGCACGTTATCGAGAAAAGCTATTTAGTTGGAGAAAAATTTAAGGCATGTTTTGTAATTATAAGTCTTTTTTTTTATTTTTCAATAAAAAAAAGCTAAATAAAACCAACTTGAAGTTATTTTTATTTCAAACTGAGGTTAGGATTCAGCTGCATTTCATAATGATTTCTTAATGATTCAACATGACCATCATAATGATTGTACATGATTTCATAATGATTCAACATGACCATCATAATGATTTTACATGATTTCATAATGACTCAACATGAAAATTTGTCACAATGATTTTACTATAAATCTCTATGAAGCAAAATCATAGGGCAACATGTAAAATCATTATATTTCTAGTTGATTTTACAATGATTTTTTTCTGTGTGTATAATCTTCAGTAACACATACTATTAGTTCTTATCTCCTTTTTGTTCTCTCATATGTTTTTGCTCCGTTTCTTTAATTATATGTTTGTAAAGGTGCTTAGAAGTCGAACATGTTTTGCAGTGTGAGACCCAACAAATGTTAGTGCTATTACTTTGTATAAATTCAGCTAAGTATATGAAGATATTGTTATTATTTTTTAATTAAAGCATTAAATGTTTAAATTATGTGCAAAATATGTTAATGTGCAAAGAGTTGTTGTGTTTTTGTAAACAGAATATGTGCCTACACATATTCACAGCAAATAATTATGATTTGGAAAACGAAGCAGATGTGGAAGAAGTCCCTAAATTACTTTGTGATGTATCTGACGTTGAATCCGACAGTTCATCAAATGAACTAGAGGACATGTTGGGTACCCAGTCTCCGTAATCCGATATTGATGATGAAGGCAGGACAGATACTGATTTAGTCGATAAAAATACCATCGATACTAATATCGTTGCTGAACCATTGCAATAGACTGATAGACCATTGTTGTGGAAAAAAGGAACATTTAACACTTTTGTTAATCCACTTCATAAAAATTTCCATCAGCCAAAAAACCAAATTCTACCACTAAAGTACTACGAAAGGTACTTAGCTGATGATCATTTTCAGCAAGCAGCACAGTACACTAAGATTTATCACATCCAAAAATTTGACACTGAATTAAAAACGGATGCATTCGAAATAAAACAATTATACGGCTCGCATTTGTATTTTGGTGGCATCAAACTCCCTCGTTTGAGGATGTCCTGGGAGCAGAACTTCGGCACAAACATCGTTTTTGCAAAATGGCTCGAAATAGGTTGTTTCTTTTAGGAAAATGAATGAGACACTGCAGAAACTCCAGAAGAAGCAAGTTTAAACTAACTCTGGAAGTTTCAACGAGTCATAGCTGCTGTTAGACCGCGATACCTTGCCATTCCAAGAAATTTCGCTAATCTCTCGATAGATGAATAGATGATGCCGTTCCTTGGAAGAATACCGGGTGGACTTATACAATATGTACACAACAAAACACGACTGGTTAATCTTACAAAATTTTGTAATCTCTTCGTCAACTGGTAATATTTAAACTGATTAATTGACAAATATTAATTCATATATACCTCCTATCAGATGAAACTAGTAAGGAATTATCTTCGACTGAGCCAAAGTTAAAACACCCCCAAGGACGACGATTTTTCCGAATTTCATACCTAAAATTTTAATTAATTGTTAAAGGTTTTGTGCAAAACTTGAAGTCATTAGTCTTGTGAAATTGAAAGAGATTTGACCATTTTGGTGAACTCACTTTGTATAGGAGGTAGACGTGATTTTTATTCGACTTAAACAACTTTTATACTTAAAATGCACAGTAAAGGTTAAAGCTTATGTGCAAAATTTTAAGTCATTAGATAAGTTTTTGTGGAATTGCAAGAGATTTTAATGTTTTGGGTAAGTCACTTTGTAAGGGAGGTAAACGTAGTTTTCATCCTATTTTTACAAATTTCATACACAATTTTTATAATATACTAGCAAATACCCGCTGCTTCGCCTGCGATAAAAATATTAAATACCATGTAAAAATTTTAAATCTTAAAATTTAAGTATTTATTTATATTGAATCAAATTCTAAATATAAAAATTATTGTGTTTGTTTTGTTTGATTATGTTAAAATGTTACAAATATTAAAAAATTTATTTATTTAATTTTAATGTTTTACTTAAACTGTAAGTGTTATGATGACATAAATATACCTGGCTTTCTTTTTTTTTGTAATTATTTCCATATATTCTGAAAATAAATATATTCTTAATATATGGCGATATCTCAAAAACTATAGACTCTCTCAATGCACAAGAATGCATTTTTGTATGGACAGTCGTTCATTAATAAAATTAACGGTAAAAATTTAAATATTTTCTTTTAGGAAACATTTTGTACGGATATAAGGTATGTTTTAAAAAAACCTGTTATTATGACATTAAAATCATTGCGACATCTCAAAACTATAGATATTCTCAGTATAACTCATTTTCTTAAGCCTCAGAATGAGAAAAAAACGATTGAAATTTCATGTTTTGACTTAGCAAGCAAACCTTTCTGCCATTTTCAAATCGATTTTCATCAAATTTTCTTTGCTTAGAGTTCAATTAAGTAAATTGGGAAAATGAGAAAAGGTTTACTGTTACCTCACCAATACAATGTTTTTACTGTTTTCAAAGAACCTCTAAATATCCAACTTGTACTCAAAAATAGGCCAAGAGTTATTTTTGTAGTACATATTTATTTCTAATTTTAATTTTTTTTTTCATTTTAATTTTTCTTATTCTCTCATATAACATAATTTATCTGCAAAAATTATTCTTTTTTGACACAAACAGTGTCTATCATTTGCCACCTATCCCCTCTATGATTTTTTGATGAAAAATAATTTGTCTAAAATGCTTTTGTTATTGTTTTTGCAATGTTCTACAGCTTAAAAACTAATTTATGTGAAAAACATTTTCAAATAATGTTTAAAAAATAATTCTGTGTAAAATATTTCAAACTATTCTAAAGTTATATACATAAACCTATGTTTTAGTCTTTTTCCTTGTCTATATATTCATAGTTAACGTTAAAGTTATAGTAGACTTTGTCCTGACCCAATTCAATGAAATTTTTATGATTGTTTTGTGAATTTGTAAAAGTGTAAATTGAGCTTCGAACAAAACACATGCTAGACGTTTCCGTTTGAAACGTCAATGCATGACGATCAGAATTTTCTGATATATACAGTATTCTTATTGATGTATAGTATTGCCCGGCAGACGTTGTCCTGCCGCAGACCACCTTACTGCTATATACGAATTTTCACGCTATTAAAAAAAAAAATATTTATATATTCGCCATTTTTAGTACAGTTTGCCGAAAGTAGCCGTATGAACTAAATTATCAAATTTTAGTCTAATACGACCAAAACCGTTCGAAATATACCATTTTCGTTTAATTCTGGGCGGTAATGAGGGTGTGGCTAAATTTTTTCGCTTAAACCATCTCATACTCGAAACAATAGAATGCCAGAATTTCGAACGTAACCATACAACGTAGATTGCCAAATTCTAGACTCATACGACCAAAATTGTCTGAAATATAGCATTTTTTGCAAAAAGTGGGCATGAAAAGTAGACGTGGCAAATCTAACATAGCATCTTACGACTAAGTTGAAATAACAAATCGTTTGATACCTATATCGTGTTAATCGGTTGAGTGGTTCTTGCGTGATTGTCAAACATCTGTGCAGTGTTACAATGCTTTTATATATTTGTATAGATAGACTAACACAATCTCAAGTGTGGAAAAGCTGGCTGGCAAGGCTGCAAAACATAATTAATGCTTATAACTAAATTCTGGCAACTCCCTTCAAAACATTTGCAAAGAAAATTAATCAACAATGTATGAAAGCAAGAATCTCAATGAAAGTAAATCTGGATTCACTGATCACCTTCAGCATGTTTTGCAATTTTTTTTTTGTATGAAGTTTTCGCTCAGACAGAAAAATTTCTGCACGCTCTCAACTTGATTAACATTATTTTAAACCACACAAAAACATTCTGAAGGTTAGCAGTGAATCCATCTTAACTACACAACATGGCTGCCGTGTTATATTGAGAGAAGCTCTCGCGACAAAGAGATAAAAGCTTTGTTTGCTGTTATATTGTGCTGCTGGTTAAATGAAGGCATCAAATAAAATGCGTGATTTTGTAATAATTAAAAAATACATTTTTCAAAAAACTTGGTAAACTATAACAATCTATATTATCATAGAAATCGAATAAAAAAAGAATTATCAAAATCGGTTCAGCGGTTACCGAGCTTATTCTGGATCAATTTCGTGAGTCTCTTTTATATAATAGTATAGATAAAGGGTGTTTTTTACAAAGTGATACAACTTTGAGTTGGTATCACTGCTTTATTTGATCAGCCATTTAACAGCTGATAGTTGTTGATCATTTAATTTGCTTTTACATTTTATTATGGATCCATTTACACCAGAGCAACTCGTGCAAATTGTGAAAATATTTAATCAAAATAGTGGTTCTGTTCGTCAAATTTATCGAGCACTTCGTCCATTTTATGGCGTACATAATCGTCCTTCAGAGCTGCTAATTCGAAGAACAATAGATCGTTCTTGGACCACATTTACTGTTACTAATAATGTGTATTCCGTAAGATGCCGAACAGTGCGCACTGAAGAATCTGTAGCCGCTGTACAGGAAAGCATTGAAGATGATCCTAATCAATCAATTCGTCACCGTTCTTAGCAACTGGGGTTGTGTCCTTCCACTTTATGGAAGATTTTACGAAAAGATCTTGGCTTTAAACCTTTCAAGATTCAACTTGTGCAGGAATTAAAGCCAAACGACCATCGTATGCGACGCCAATTCGGCGAATAGGCTGAAGCACAAATTGATATTGATTTCGAATTTCCATGGAAATTTTTATTTTCCGATGAAGCCCATTTTTGATTGAATGGGTACGTAAAAAAACAGAATTGTCATATTTGGAGTGAGGAGAATCCACAAGCGTTTGTCGAAACACCATTACATCCACAGAAAATTACTGTTTAGTGCGCTTTATGGGCTGGCGGAGTCATTGGCCCATATGTCTTCAAAAACGATGATGGTCAGATTGTTACTGTCAATGGTGAACGGTATAGAAACATGATTCGAAGTTTTTTCGTACCTCAATTAGCTGGCTTTAATCTTGTGATATGTGGTTCCAACAGAACGGAGCCAAATGCTACACAGCGGGCGCTACAATTGATTTACTCAAGGAAACTTTTGACGAAAAAATAATTTCACGAAATGGCCCAATTAATTGACCCCCAAGATCGTGCGATTTAACCACAATGGATTATTTTCTTTGGTGTTATGTAAAGTCACTTGTCTACGTCGATAAACCACAAACAATTGAACACCTGGAAATCAACATTCGAAGAGTTATCAGCGCCCTTACGCGCCAGCCGTGGTGGCTACATGGCCAAAATCATATTTAAATATCAATGTCATAAAATTCCTATCCAATAAAGCCCATTTTATTGATATATAAAATATATTATTATGTTTTATTATAATTTAAACTTGTATCACTCTATAAAAAACACCCTTTACTATAGACGCTGTGCAAAATTTGAAGTTATTATATTAATTTTTGTGGATTTTAGAGAGATTTTATCATTTTAGTCACTTTGTATGGGACGTAGGCATTGTTTTAATTTGATTTGGCTCATTTTAAATCTGGACTTCCATTTTGTAATAAAAAGCTTATATATTGAATTTCGTTATGATAGCTAAAAAAGTATGGCTGTTATCGTGACCACAGACGGACAGACGGAGACATAGGTAAATCGACTCAGGAGGTGATGGTGATCAAGAATATATACTTTTCTATACTGACCATGCCTTCTTAACAAACAGAGTGACAAACTTAATATACCCCAATTACGTTTTTTAAATGTTGTGGTATAAAAATTGTTGTGCTCAAATAGAGGGACAACAAATCCGTTACACTTGCTTCCACAGCACATGGACAGCATCCAGTGGGTAGCATGGAAAGGTGGATTAAGGAGCTGTAATGCCGGATGGAAGTGCCTTATCCTACCATCGTAATGGAGTACAATCAAAACATGGGGGGAGTGGACATTTGCGACCAAATTATGGAGTGCTACAGAACCTGACACAAGACATAAAAAAATGGATATTAAAGGTGGCACTCCATTTTATTGATTTATCAGTACTGAATACTCTGATGGAGTACCAGTTTGATTGTCAGTCAAAAATATGCCAAGAAAATCTGTCAAGAATCTACTCTCATTTCGATTGGAAATTGCAGATGCTCTTCTCTGTACACGAAAAAAGATTTTCCTTGAGTTAGATGAATCAAGCAGCAGCATTGAAGAGGAACAGACTAGAATAAACTTCAAATGTTCTCCTTTACCTGGAAGTAACAAACGTTGGATGGCGGGATCATTGGCCAGTGGTCGGAAAATTGAGGACAGCGCGAGCGTGTCGGTTAAGCCAATGCAATAGCCATACTCGCACTCGGTGCTAAAAATGTGATGTTTATTTATGTCTTTCTTCTGATAAAAATTGTTGTAAGACATTTCATGCTTGGAAATACTGTTATAAGTAGAGCTAGGCAAGGCTAGTCTAGTAAGAAGAAAACGATACCAATGAATTATTTTTTGTTTATGTTTTTATTATATATTTTTATATGGTTTTGTAAAAGCAATTTTTTTGACTGAAATAAACATTTTACTTTTTATACCATTTAAAAAAAATTTTTGCATTTTGACAATGTTAAATCCCAAGGTACACATATGTGTATGTCTTGTTTCTAAGGACATGAACATTGAACATACATGAAAAATAAACTTTTATGTTTTCTTAGGACAAACTATCATATACTAAAAATTTTATTGAAATCTGTCCGTTTAGAAATTGCTTGGGACGGAAAGGGTTAAAAAGGTTTTTGCTTTTTCTGTAGTTACATTTCTAAACTTGGTTAAGGAAAGTTAAATGAACAAAAATTTAAAAATCAATACCTTAACCCAATCTCATAAAATCACCTCTATTCCTTCTGTCCATCTTGTGTAAAAAAAACCCAAAAAGTAATGAAGAAACAAAAAACCTGAACTGTAACATTTGATTTACAGCTTGTTCAGTTTTCAGATTTGCATCTTACTTCAGTTGACATTGCTTCACAATGCTTCGTTCTGAACCAAATCGTTAACACAAACGAATCGAATGACTTTTATTTTTCAAATACATAGGTACAAACACAATTTTACGATCTCTTTATTTTTTTTTTGGCCATACAGACACACACACATACATTCGAAAAATCTACATATGTAAACCTCGACAGTGCTCGATGTAGCGAAGCGTGGCAAACAAGTGCAATCGAGACAGTTACATGAGTATAGTTCATGTGTTACGCTGGTAGACCACCACCACGCTCTGCACATAGTGTGGCCAGACAGCGAGCGAATAGCATCTACTTCCAACAAGCAGCAAACGAGCTTTCAATAAAGATTTATGTTCGATGCTGCTCATAAAAATGCATTTTTATTGCCTTTTCCGGATATAAGAGTATATTGGTTAAATTAAGTATATAGATGTGTGTGTGTGTGTATAGCAAAAATCGTTAGAGGAATTTATATACATACCTGGAAGGCCACCCTAAAATATGCATTTAGACTTTGTAAAGAATTGAAGTTGTATTCAAATTTTAATAGTTAGATAGACGAAAATAGTTTTAAAAAACTATAAAATTTTTTATTATATTCTGATCTAGCCTTCAGAATTTCAAAATATGATATACGAGCTTCAAGGATAGATGTCGAAAATAAAATATGCATGTGCTTGAAACAATGCTGCAAATATTTGCATTTATAAAACATTTCCATTTTTTTTAACAACTTGAAAGCAATTGAATATTTTGTATATTTAAACCGAAAAGCTAACATTTTCTTATTTTTACATGATTTTAATTAAAAGCTAATAGCAAATATCCGCTGGTTCGACTGCGATAAAAAAATTAAATACCATGTAAAAATTTCAAATCTTAAAATTAAAGTATTTTGTTTTATCTTCAAATGCAAAATATAAAAATATTTCTGTTTGTTTAATATTTAAAAAATGGTATAAATACTAAAAAAAAAACTTAATTTTATTTGAATTACCGTCTTTAAACAGTAATTGTTATGGTGACATAAAATTGCTTGGCTTTTTCTGTATTTTGATTTTTTAATGAGTCCTGCACAACAGGATTATAAAAAATGTTGGTAAAAATTTTTTAGTTTTGTAATTAACAAATATAATTTTTTTAAGCTTAGATTTTGAATGTGAATATATTCTTCTAAAGTTTTGAAAATTTTCCATTATTATGACATGAAACTTTTGGCTAAATCTAGAAAATTATAGATTTTCTCAGTACAACGCATTTTTTATGAAAAGTCTTTGATTAATAAAAAGAACGGTAAACGAAAGATTTTTCGAAAATATTTTGTTCGTAGATCTAGCATATTGATAAAATTCCCGTTATTATGACATCAAAATTATTGCCATATCTTGAAAACTACAGATTTTCTTCATTTTAACACATTTTCTTTTGAATTAGAAATAGAAAAACTTATTGAAATTTAAATTTTTGAATTTGCAAGTCATTTTCAAATCGATTATCAACTAAGTGAATTTAGAGAAATGAGAAAAAATTAACCGTTAATTCAATAATTCAATGTTTTATATTGTTTTCACAAAACTTTTAAAATATTCAATTTGTGCTCAACAAATAGCCCAAAAGTTCTTTTTGCTGCAATTTTTTTCAATTTCCATTTTCCCCACTCTTTCATAGCACATATCATTTATCTGCAAAATTTGCTTAACTTTGACACAAAATTCAATAAACAGTTTTTATCATTAAAAATCATGGAATACTACACCCTATTAATTTTTGTATAAAATTTAATTTTTTCAAAATGTTATCTTTTATATTTTTTACAATTTTCTACAGCTTAAAAAATAATTTCTGTAAAAGAAGTTTATAATAATGCAAACTACATTACCAAATTTTAGTCTTATACTGCGTTAACATTGGGCCAAATGACTCATTTCATCTTATTAAGCTAAATGAGAAACGAAGTCATCTCATTTCCCATACAAATTCTCAGTTGCAATATAACTCATTTAAAGCAAGTGAATAAGATTGGATAAGTTCGTAAAAATTATTACAAACTATTTTGAATGCATTCAATGGGGAATGCATAAAAAAACACCAAACACACTAAAAACAGAGGAAAATGTCAAACAACAAATAATTTTATACACGCGTATCATCATCAATATCAACCAGTAAAAACAAAACAAAGAACCAGTTGTCAAACAAAATGATACTTTCGTAAAAACAAAAAAACCAATGTAAGTCACTTTCGAATAACTGATTCCAAATGAGTCAATTGGCTCAATTTAAACGTAGTATTATACGACCAAAACCGTTTGAAATATAGCATTTGCATTGATTTTTGGGCTGTTAAAGGAGGCGTGGAAACTCATTTTTATAGCAGCTGCCGAAAGTAACCACGCAAATAAAATTACCAAATTTTAGTCTTGTACGACCAAAACCTTCTGCAATATAGCATTTTTAGTATATAGTAGACGTGAAAAGTAGGAGTGGAAAAATATTAATAGCCATTATGGTTTCGTTGAAATAATGAATCATTTGGTACATTTATCGTCTAATTCGGTTCTGTGGCTCTCGCGTGATTGTCAAACATCCGTGCAGTGTCACAACGCTTTTAATAGTGTAGATAGATATATAGATAAAAAGATAGATAGATAGATAGATAGATAGATAGATAGATAGATAGATAGTCGTAAACGATAGCTTATGTCGTTGTAACAGATGGCTGCGAAGAAACGGTTTGAAACTTGCAGTTCCAAAAACGGAAGCAATTCTAGTGACAGATCGTAGGGTCTTCAAAATACCGAAAATACGTCTACAAGATAGAGAGATACCCTTTAAACGAAGCTTATGCTATTTGGGTGTGCAATTGGATGACAAACTTAGCTTTGGACAGCACGTAGTAAATATTCGTGACAAGGCTTTGCGAACGGCAGCATCATTGGCCAGAATAATGCCAAACTGTGGTGGCCCAAGGCCGCAGATGAGAAAATTAATAAACAGCGTAGTACACTCCCAGCTTCTTTATGCTGCTCCAACCTTTGTTAGGGCACTGAATCTGAAGAATAATATGAGGGAACTACAGAAAGCACAGAGAGTTAGTGCTCTCCGTATTATATCAGCGTACCGTACAGTATCCACAAGTGGGGCATTAGTGCTTGCAAGTCTGCCACCAATAGACTTATTAATACTGGAAAGAGAAGAAATATATACCTAAGCTTAACTTATAAGTTGGGCGAACACTAATACACAAGAGCGAAAGAAAAAAATTTCAGAAATAAAAATTAATGCCAGGGACAATGTAGTGACTAAATGGCAAGAACGTTGGAATCAAAACATGAACGGGAGCTGGACATATAGCCTTATCCCCAATATAAAAGTCTGGCTGGAAAGACAACATAGAAACATGGGATATTTTCTGACTCAGGCTTTGACAAACCATGGAAGTTTTAACAAGTACCTGCATAGATTTAAATTTAAAGAAATAAGCAGCTGTGATTCATGCGCAGCGCTAGAAGAAGATGCAAAGCACACACTTTTCGAATGTGAAAAGTGGTTGGAGGAGAGAGGAGCTTTAAATGATATGCTAGGTGTTACATTAGCTCAAGAGTATCTGTTGAACGAAATGTTAAAATCTGAACATGCATGGACTTTGTGTGAAAGACACATAAATAAAATAAAAAGGAGGATGTAGGAATCTTACGAAAACAAACCCCCGTCCTGATGAAATGCTGACGCGGTTCCGGGGTGGAGCTGGTGGAGTATCGTGGGGCCACTAGATGATAGCGTGCTATCTCTACGTCCAACTAAAAAAAAGATAGATAGATAGATAGATGGATAGATGGATAGATAGATATAAGGATGGATAGATAGAGTAACACAATCTCAAATCGGAAAAAGTTAGCTGGCAAGGCTACAAAACATAGTTAATGCTTATAACTGAATTCTGGCAACTCCCTTTAAAACATTTGCAAAGAAAATTAATCAAAACTGTATGACAGAAATAATCTCCCTGAAGGCAACTACACAACATGGCTGCCGTGTTTTATTGAGAGAAGCTCCCGAGACAAAGAGAGGAAGCCTCTGGTTGCTGTTGTGTAGTGCTGCTAGTTGAGTGTAAGCATCAAATAAAACACGTGAATTTTGTATTAATTAAAAAATAGACTTTTCGAAAATCTTAGTAAACTATGACACTGGAAAATATCATAGGCATTGGAAAATCAAAGAATTGTCAAAGTTTTCAAATTGTAATCAAAGAACTAATATAAAGAGTTGTCGAAAAATAATCGGCTTAGCGGTTACCGAGCTTGACTTGCTTAAAGTTTCGTGAGTCTCCTTTTATATAATAGTTTAGATATACAATATCCCGATAATATTTTTCCTCAGGAATCTATTTTTGTTTCATATTAAAAACAAAATTTTAATTTTGTTTTATTTAACACGAATAATTTGTTTTTAAAAAGTTTATAAATTTCTAATAGTATAAATGTTTTACTAAGGAATTTTTCCTGTCACCACATCTACAGTACATTCTTAGCAATACCTATTAACTAATGCGCACACACTTTATAATAAGTTTTAAATTCATTCTCAACTTTACCGCAGTCGAGCAAAATAAAATTTGCAAAAACCAAATAATTTTCGCTCCACCTTATTGTAAATTCATATGTCAGTTTTTGTTCCAGCTTAAAAATATTTGTTTTTTAACTTTTCGTCTGTATTTTTACATGTCCGTCTGTTTACCTCTATTCCACATTATCCGTTTGTCGGCAGTGGTCAATCCGTGGTTTAGCGGCCATACTCGAACAAATTTACTTCAGAATTGTGTTCAGGTGTTGGAGGCCTCGCAGCTACATTGTATTTAAGAAAAACTTGGATACGTCATGTGTCCATTTACCACTGGGTTGCTTTCAGTATGCTCTTTAAAGCGCTCATTAATACATGCTTAATATGGGAGAGTATAAGAGCGCAAAGCTACTCGACACCGCAATAGAAACAATGAAAAACACTAAAGCAGAAGAAAAGAGAGATAAAGCTTTATGCTGCTTGTGTGTCTAACAATTTAATGAAGTAATGATTTTTATATTTGGTTTTTTTGACTACTTTATAAATTTAAATTTTAATAACTTTTTAGAGTCGTTTAAAAAAAATAATGGATGCAAGATTTTAAGTTAAACATGTAGCTTTATACTAGTGAAAGAATTACAAAAATCGGTTCAGTAGTTTTTATGTTTAGCATCCTCGCAGATACGTGAGAAGCCTTTTTTGTTTTTTTTTTTTTTAAATCTTTATTTCATAATTTCTTAAATCTAATTACAAATGTTAATTATAATACTTATAAATTTATGAAACAGTTTAGAACACTCTGTTGTCGAGTTGACAAGAGGCGAGTGTAATTATCATTGAATTCATATTTAATTTAGAATATCGACGGGAAAGTAAATTAAAATCAATACAAGTAATAATAGGATACACTTGAGTATAGTAAATTAAATTTAATTCCAGAAGGAAGTAGTAATAAACAATAAAAAATAAAAAGAAAATAAATGAAAAACGATCTTATATAAGATAACTTTAATGCAAAATTCAAGCCATTGCAATGTTCAATATTCTTAATGCAATGCAATAAAATAAAATTAAGAGAAAAAAAAAATACATGTAATGCAATATTCAACAATATTCGAGCTAGACAAATGGATAAAATACATTATCTATAGAAGAATAATCACAACAGAAAAGCCAATGCTTTACTTTATTAAGGAAAACTGTTTTCTCTCTTTCGCATCTGAGATTTTCTGGAAGCATATTATATAATCTAGGTGCAGTAACATAGTAAAAGCGTGAGAAGTGTGTTTTATAAATGGTAGGAATAGTTGCAAAATTAGCAGTGTTTACTCTTACGTCGTAGTTTTCATTATATCTTACAGAATAGAAACCAGATTTTTCTAAAAATATTTTAAGTAATTTGTAGCAGTACAGATGCTTCAATGGGAGAATTTTTAGTGATTTGAACATAGTAAAACTTGGAGTTCCTCGATTGACTTTGCATATAATTCTAATTGCATGTTTTTGCTTAATAACTAAAGGTTTTATTTTGTTCGAATAAGCTCCACCCCAGCAAGACAAACCGTATTGTAGTTTAGATTTAAGCAAGCTATCGTAAACTATTTTTAAAATGGCCTGGTTGCAGTAGAGACTTAGATGATAGATTTGTCTCACTACATTATTCGAATATTTCTTTAAATGGCGTGTATGATTGTTCCAACTTAGCTTGTGATCCAATATAATCCCTAAATATTTAAAATTGCCAACATTATCAATCTTAAAGCAATTTTCGCAACAATCGACTTTATCGTTAAAAGTAATATCAGAAACAGTTAAGCAGTACCTTAGACAGCTCGGCGAGTGATAAAACAGAGACAAGCTATCACATACTGGACCTAGTATATTAAAAACCATAAATTTAGTTTTATTACTTATTAAAAGTTTATGTTCACTAAACCATCGCCTCAAAATGTCTAGATCGTTATTAACGTCTGAAAATAGGTCAATAAAATTATTACTAGAGTAGGCAAAAGCAGTGTCATCAGCAAAAGCAGTTATTTTACCTTTAAAAGGTTGAATAAATAGGGCATTGACATACATATATCAGAAACAAAATGGGACCTAAAACTGAACCTTCGGGAACACCTATTTTCATACAGTTCTCAGAGCTAAAACAACCCTTGATTCTTACTATTTGTTTTTAATTTTTTGAATAAGAAACAAACCAGTCATAACTATAACCTCTAAAGCCTGCTTTGAAGAGTTTATGTAGTAGTAAAGTATGATCCACCATATCAAAAGCTTTAGTGATGTCAATGAATTAGCACGCTGGAATTTCCGATGCATTAAAGCTATTGTATAACTCACCTGTTAATTGTAAGAGTGCATCCTCGGTAGACTTACCACTTCTGAAACCAAATTGACAGTCAGAAAAAAATTTATTTTTATCTAAAAAGGAAAGCATTCTGGATTTTATACCTTTCTCAAAAACTTTAGAAAAAGTAGATAACAGGGAAATGGGGCGATAGTTGTTTAATAAATTAGTATCTCCCTTTTTATGGAGTGGGATTATTACCGCTGTTTTCATAGATTCTAGAAAAATACCAGTCTGCACACTTAAATTGAAGATAAAACATAATACGTCTGATACGTGAAATGCAATATTACTTAAGATAGAGCTAGGCACGTTATCAAAAGAACTAGAATTAGAAATTTTGAGAGACGTTATAATTTTATGAATTTCCAAGGCAGTAAAAGGTTCAAAGAAAAAACTTTCCGATATGTTAATACTTTGAACTATTGATCTACCGTATTGATTGACAGGATTATTGATTGATGAGTCCCGATATAAACTGGCATTTGAAAAAAAATTATTGAATAAGTTAGCTACTATCGAAGGTTCAGATACAGTTAAATTGTTATTATTTAAAACAATATCCACATTAGCATTGTTTCTGTTTAAAATTTCATTAACAATACACCTTTTCTATAATAGTATAGATTAATCCGTTGTAAGAATTTTAAAAGTACGTACACACTAAAAAATTTCAAAAATAAATTCACACCGGTGAGCGAATATTTACATTTTCTACACCGAACGGTGTTAATTTACACCGCTTAATCGGTGTGAAATGACGAACTTATTCGATCGGTGTGAAATTTGAAAGGCAAAGAAGTAGAGCAATATTGAAATCACATTCTCATTGATAAAGAAATTAAAAATGGAAATTTCCCAATTTATTTTGTTCATTTTAATTTTGTAAATCTTGTATAAAGATTCAAACTTTATTTTTGACACCACGAAATAGACTCCAAAAAAATTAAATAAGCACCAAAAAAAGTCCATACATTTTTGGGTGTTACTTCATATGAAATAACTCCCTATTTTTGGGGACAATTTCATTATTTTTGGGAAATATTTCATTTTTTTGTTTGGTACTAATTCCAATATGAAATAAGTTATTTCATTTGACAATTATTAAATTCAATGACAACTTAATAAAAATTATTAAAAACATTTAGAATTACACCGTTCGGTGTTAAATAAAATTATCATTTTGCGTATTATAAATAAACACCTAACAGGGTACAAAACAAACATCCTATCTGATGTTTACTTTTTTACACTGATCGGTGTGAAAAAAATATGCTCTTTCGGATATAAAATTCTACCACTTTGACACGGTGTTTTTTAACACCGAACGGTGTAGGACTCCCTAGAACACCGATCGGTGTAGAAATTCACCACAGCTTAATCACTCAAAGACTACTGATGAGGAATATGTAGCGATTTCCGAAACAGACTGTCTAGTCAGCTAAGTGATTGACTCTATACAGAGTTGTTGTTGTTGTTGTTGCCTTCTTGAAAACTCACTTGATCTAAAGCTCATAATCTTAATTCATGTAATTATTCAATAGATCATAAAAACTAATTAACTTAACTATGGCAGAGCACGGCCAAATAAGTTTAATTAATGTCAAATTAATTAAATAATCTAATAATTGATCGATTTTTCGGTCAAAGTCATGTGTAATTGAACATTTGGTTCAATCTGGCGAAGCAAAAAACTCGTTTCATTTCTATGGTGCATTTCGACAAACAATCGAACACCAATGAATATTGAAATAAATGAAGAAGCAACTAGAACAGATGGCAACCCTTGATAGAGTTGATGGCGGTGATCTAAAATGGCTTACTGCTTTGAAGTGTCATATGATTAGCAGCCATACAATTCATGAGAATGAATTAGAGGATCTACACATTCATATGATAGTTTAAACAGTGAGTTGATCACAGCTTAATCACTCAAAGACTACTGATGAGGAATATGTAGCGATTTCCGAAACAGACTGTCTAGTCAGCTAAGTGATTGACTCTATACAGAGTTGTTGTTGTTGTTGTTGCCTTCTTGAAAACTCACTTGATCTAAAGCTCATAATCTTAATTTTTAAGTGTGTAATTTTTGTTTAATAAGGCTGCCAACTCATGCTATGTTTTTTTAAGAGTTTTAGACATAATTTAACAGTGTTGGGGAGTCGCTGATTTAGAATCTGAAGTCAGATTTTTAAAATTAAAAATGAGTAATAGGGTATTTTATTTTTACGAATTCGGTGCTGTCGCGAACACTATGTAAAATGGGTCGCTGAATCCGAATCTGTTGTCAGAATTTCAAAATTATGTAATTTTTGTAGAATAGAGTTGCCACCTAATAATATGTAATATCAAGAGTTTTAGACATAATTTAACAGTGTTAGGGGTTAGCTTATTTAGAATACGGTGCGGGCGCGAACACCAGGTAAAAATGGGTCGCTGAATCCGTTGTCAAATTTCAAAATTACAAGAATTCAGAAAAATACAAAAAAAAAAATTAGGTAACAGCCCCATTAACCATATTGAATTTTAAAATTCTGACTTCAGATTCAAAATCAGCGACTCCCTAACACTGTTAAATGATGAATAAAACTATTAAAATGACGTATTATTAGGTGGCAACAATGCACCCTCTTGAAAAACTTTGAATCTTGCTACAATTTCGATAGATTGAAATACTTTAAAATAATCTCTTTAGATTCATCGACGACACTGTCGGTGAGACTCTTCACAAAATTTTGTTAAACATTAAAACGGCTGTACCTCAAATTTTTACCACAAAAAGAACATTCATGAAAGCCACACAACAAATTATTACTTTACCTCAAGCAAACTTAGCTGTGACAGTGCGTGCGGAAAATTCATTTTCGCATGCAGCAGCAACATATAAAAGAAAAAAAAAATATCAACATGAAAGTGTCGCCCTGTGGCAACGTCGTCGTCGTAATATATTTTCACAGCTAACGTTTGGTTTGGGTTTTATTGTGGCTCCGTATTCAGAACTTTTCTTGCTCTTTATATCTAACTAATGATTGTGTATGATGAAGAAAATGATGGCGATGATGATGATAGCTTAGGTGGTGGTAGTCCTTTTGATGGTGCTGGCGATGGTGTTGCTGATGAAGCTCCAATATAAAGCTGCGAGTGTTGAACATCATTCAGTCGGCGTGTCATAAAATACCCAAATGGGATTACGTAGCACAGCTTAAATGAAACCGTAGCTAAGCTTAGCAAAAGATGGAACATATTTAGTAGGAGTACGTGTGTCCTTGGACTGTAATAAGCTGTAGCCGGTCACAGTACTATAAGATTATTAAAAAAAATCTTGGCTTAGCTGGAAAGCCAGAAAGTTTTAAATTAATTTACTTCTATAGCAAATAGACAATTTTAGTAAAAACTCCCCTTTGTGCAATTTTAGAAATTGTTTGCCATCAATTTGTGCAACATAAAAAAACACATAATCTTTTTAAACTTTACTAAATGCATTCAATTTTTAATGGTTTTGCTTTGCTTGAGCTTTATTGGTATTTATATGCAGTTTGTATAAATAATGGAAATAAAAGTCATTAAAAAGCAATAAAGGATAACAATTAACACTTTCCGTTGCCACTAAAATGAAGGTAACAAGTTTTCGGAACTAGAAAAAAGAAATCTCAATTTTATTAATTTTACTGCATGCAGCTATTTTGCTTTGTTGTAATAAATGTAGTTAAATTTCATCTATACCAGCATGGAAAAAATGTTTTTAAGGAAAAGTTTTTATTACTAATCCTTCTGCAAAAACTAATTTTTGGTTAAGAACTATTCGTAAAAAATCAAAAGAGAATCATGAAAAATTTTAAATATTGTTAATATGCATTTCATTAAAATCAACAACAGATTGCACTTATTTTGTGTAGATGCTTTTAGCTTAAAGTTTTTTGTTTTTTTAAATGAAATTAAATAATTTTTAACTTATGTTCAAAATTTTCTTTGTTAATTTTGGTATTTTGCACAACTTCTACTAAACTGTGGTATTTTATGAATATTCCCTATATATGATTACTTACTTACTTACTTTACAAACCGGTTATCCTCTTTTTGGTCTTATCAACGAAGACGTATCGTGGGAAGTCCTCTTCTGCGTTGACCACTGGTACATGATGAGCGATTTATAGAATGTGATTTTCGTTAGTCGAGAGAGGGCTCTGCTTCTCAATTGCCTAATAAGCCCAAAGTTATACCTGTTGGCAAGAGTTAACCTTCGTTTGATCTCATTGCTGATGTCATTGGTTGAGTTATTGCGGGATCCCAGAAAGACGAAGTCCTTCACAACCTCGAAGGAGCTATTGTAACAGTAACGTGTGTTGAAAGACGCGGGACTGTTTGACTGTTGGCACCAAGTATTTCGTCTTACCTACATTTGCTACCAGATTCATTCGACTTGATTCTTTTTCTAATCTGGAGTATGCCGCACTGAATTCGCGCGAATTATGGCCAATGATATTGACATCATCAGCATAATACTCTTGTAGAATATTGTGCCACTACGTCTAAGACCAGCAGCCCGAATGATCTTCTCCAAATTTTATGCTATGATGGGTTTCATAAAAAAAATTCTCAAAGTTCTAAAAGACCGTTTTACTGTTAAAGCTATCTATATGTCCTTAGTTTGAAATATTTCTGATTACTGCTAAACCATCTTGGATCCATTCTATGCTGAATATTCTGATATCCAATTTCCACTGCAAATGTAGAAAAAGTATTTTCAGCAATTATTAAGGGTATTCATCTAAACGAGCAAAATCCTCGAATACAATGAAAACTATGCATTATTCCACCTTCGCAAATAGGCTGTCAAAAATCGTATGGAAAACATTTTGCACAAACCTAAAAAGTAATCATTTAAATTTTTCTTTATATAATTTTATTAATTGGCTTTTTCGCTTTCTTTGTTCTTTTTCTTGTTTTTTTTTAATGTTCATCAATGTTCAAAAATTGCACGAAAATATAAGGTGCGTTCATGAAAGCTGCCACTTAAAATTTCACATTTTCACTAATGGGAAATTTTCGCTTTAAGGGTTACATATTCCCGAACTTTGTGGTATTCTTAGAATAAAAGATTTCTTAAAAAATAATCCATAAAATTGTATAAAATTTAATATATTAACAAAAAAATAAAAACAAAATTAACACGTCAATTTACGAAAATGAATAAATCAGATTTTAAAAAGAGAAATAAAAGCAAAATATGATAAAATGCTGCTCAGAAGTGTGTGACAGTGGTTTTTTTCTAATAGCTGAGGTCAGCTCAGCTGTGCCAGTGTCAAATGAAAGGACCACAAAATTCCACAAATAAAAAGAACAGCACAGTTTTTCAGTTAAATTTAATTTCTTTATTTATAACTTCGTCTTAATATAAACTTATTATACTTATTGCAGTGCAGTACAGTGTGAGTCAGAGTGAGTGCTCGTCGATGACGGTTGAAAGCTACTGTTGTATATCGGTAGTCGAGAGAGGGCTTTAGTGAATCGGTATCGGTTAACGGTAATCGTTAATTGCTGTCGTTAATCGTTGTCGGTAGTCGGTGTCGGTAATCGGTGCCATACGTCAACAGGAAGGCTGAAAATAACGCTAATGCTCCTTGAATATTCATAAACAAAAGATAATAGCAACGAGGATAGGCAGAGGTCTTGGTCGATGAGTCCAAATGAGGACCCTCCAGGATCTGGCCTATTAATAAGATTCAGGTAACAAAACCAAGGGAATGATTAAAAGTGTGCCGCCTCTGGTGGCTGCGAACCAGAACTGGTTTGCTCCAGAGGAAGAAGGCACACAAAAATAAAAAGTGTGCCGCCTCTGGTGGATGCGAAGCAGAACTGGTTTGCTCCAGAGGAAGAAAGCACACAAAATAAAAAGTGTATCGCCTCTGGTGGATGCGAACCAGAACTGGTTTGCTCCAGAGGAAAGAAGGCACGCCGAAAACTTACCGTGTGTTGACTCTGGTAGATGCGAATCAGCAGTGATTTGCTCCAGAGAACGACACTAAAAAAAATCAAAAAAATGTGTCTACTCTGGTAGATGCGTACCAGAGATGATTTGCTCCAGAGTTCTGCGCACAGAACCGGAGTCCAACTCTTTGAGCTTACCTAAAAAGAATGCTGACTTGGTTGGTTTTGTGCCGCCCTTTTATATTATGTGGTGTGAAAACCAGTTAGGAATTATATGTTTGCCGTGTGTATTGCTGTAGTGTATTATTTGAAGCTACTCTTTTGTGTTATTTTGTCATAAGTATGTGTGTTTGTATCTAGCGTGTGTCTGTGTGTATCGTTTAGTGACGGGTGCAGTAGTTAGGTATTTGCTGTCGCTGTTATTTTGTCATAAGTAAGTATTGTGTGTCGGTATGATCAACAGCTGCAATATGATATTTAATGTTATTTATATAGTTATAATGATAATTATAAAGCTTAAGTTATAATATAACAATTATTTTAATTATTTTAAAGATTAGTAATAATGAATTGTATTTGTGATGTTTGTAACGTCATGTTACAAGTGCAAATGCAATAAAAAGTTTTTTTAACACTGCTTATTGTATTGCTTATGTCTTTGTAAATTAGTTGTTTTTATTATTTTCATTTGAATATATTTAAAAAAAAAATAAAGTACTTCCAATAAAATTCAAGTTGCTTCATTTTTTTGTGTTACAGTTTTTATTTGAAAATACAGGTTCTTTTTAAAGTTTACTGTTAAAAAAAAAATCAGGCAACGCTGGTCTTGGCCAATAAACAAGGTAATACTATAACAACTATTTTAATTTTCATTTAATTCTATCAATATAGATAAATTTTTTTAAGTTGATATTAATAGTGTTGGAAATTCATTTATCTTAAATTGTAGTTATTTAATATAAGTAATATATATTAAATATGAATAAAGGTATATAAGTAAACCTTTCAGTTATTTAAGAGATGCCTTTTTTCACCGAATCTGCTTAATATATGTTATGATTTGAAAAGTTCTAGCACTATCTACCACTATTATCACTTATTTACTTGTTCATAATAAATTTATTTACCCAGATTTCTCTTCCTCGAACTTAATCTAAAAACTAAAAAAATTTTCATTCAGTCGTTAATTACGAGTAGGAGAAACTGCGGTATGTAGTGTTGTTCGTTATATTCCATTGAATTGTACGAATTTATATCTAGGCAATAAATTTCAATAAATGATTGACTTTTAAACGCACTTTTTACGTAACCACAACACTATATATACAGGATGCCTCAGATCAACGTTTCAATCTGGCGCTGGTTGGGCCAAGACAAAAAAAAAATTATATTAAGCGATAGTATAGCAAAAAATGACATTCATAGGTGTCATCAGTTTTAATGCAATAACTTAAAAAGTATTACAGATAGTAACCTTTTTGAAACGGTTTTTAAAGCTTTTTAATTAATTAACTGTTGTGGCGGCCGTAACCTCTAAGCTAAAGAAAAGCGGTAGCCCGTGTTCAATTCTAGCTCAGACAGAAAGTTTTTCAATTGAATTAATTTTTCTGTTTGGTCGTCACCTCTCTGCAGACAATGGCAAACTTCACAGTGTAAAAATTGCCATGAAAGTCTTCTTGAGAAAATAAGCCGTTCGGAGTCAGCATAAAACACGTAGATCCAGTTCTCGATCATTTGTATTCAAATATTGAATAACATTCACAACACAATTGATCAATAGAAGCTAGGTCAAAGTCCTTCCAAGGGCTAAAAGCCAGTTTATTTTTTTTATTAATTAATTAACTAATATCTTTTAAAATTTTTTTGATACATGGAATAATTTATAGCAACTTAAATATAAAAAATATGTTTTTTATATTCTTTTTTTTCTTTAAGCTCGTTTTACATAAAAAAGTTCTAATTTACATAAAAAAGTTAAAAAAATTGTTATTCTGATGCAGTCTTAATCTCCAATATTTCATTAAGCGGCTTCAACGTACAGTAACAAATAAGAGCGAATTAATTTGTGCCACTAAGTCTCAGACCAGCAGCTCCGATGATCTTTTTTTATCATAAGGTTTAAAAAGTCGCTTGATAAGGAATCACCTTGTCTGAAACCTCGTTTGGTAACAAATGGTGGGGAGAGCACTGGTGTTGCTCAGTGTTATCCAGCAAAGTCGTATGAGGTTTGCAGGAATACCAAACTCAGACATGGTGGAGTGCAGGTGTCCCCCTATTGGGCTGTCGTAGGCGGCTTTGTAGTCGAAAAAAAGATGAATTGTGTCGACTTGTTTTTCTTGAGTCTTCTCCAAGGTTTGTCGTAGCGTGAAAATCTGGTCGATGGTGGACTTTCCAGGTTTGATTCCACACTAATAAGGTGTGTAAAAACGCTCGGCAGGACCTTATATGCGATATTAAGAAGGATTATCCCACGGTAATTGGCACTAATAGAGGTATCGCTTTTCTTGTAGATTGGGCAGGCACACTGAGATTCCAATCGTTCGTAATACATTCTTCCGACTATATTCTGCATAGAAATTAGTGAATGCATTTAAATAGAGCTTCGCCTCCGTTCTTAAACAGCTCAGCAGGTAAGACATCAGCTCCCGCGGCTTTGTTATTTTAAAACCGAGCTATAGCTGTCAGAACTTCATCATAGTTGGGCAGCGGAGCCTAGACGCTGTCATCCGTAATAAGGGCTTCCGTAATATCATCTTTATTAGCGGAATTGTTGTCAGCGTCACCATTTAGAAGCTTAGAGAAGTGTTCCCTCCATAACGTCAGTGTACTCTGGACATTTGTCACTGCATTTCCGTTTTCATCCTTGCAGGAAGAGGTACCGATTTTAAAACTTTATTTTTTCGAAAAATTTTTGGGCCTCGTTCCTGTCACTATGCATCTCCTGTTCGGTGAAAATACGTCTCTCTTCTCTCCTCTTCTCTTTGTATTGCTCCTTAGCAGCACGCTTTACAACTGACTGCAGGGTGGCCTTGTAGGCTGCGTCTTTCTCTACAGTGGCGTCGTGAAACTCCTATTCGTACTACTGGTTCCGGCGAGGACGGTGGTAGCCAATCACCTCTTTAGCAGTCGCACGTATGAAGTTGAAAATGTGTGTCTTCTGCGCGCATATATCATCGATTGGAGGAGTGCTTTGAAGCAGGAGTAATAGTCGAGTGGCAAAAGCTTCGGCTGTCTGTTTCGATTGCAGCTTGTCGACGTCTAGCTTTTTCTGTGTAGGGTTTCGTGTATTCTTAGCTGTGTACAGATATGTACGGATCGTGGCTACGACAAGATAGTGATCCAAGTCAATGTTTGCATCACGGATCGTGCGTACATGCAATACACTGGAAGAGTGACTTCCGTCGATCAAAACGTGATCAATTTGATTTTTGGTTTTTTGATCAGGAGACATCCAGGTGGCTTTATGAATATTGAGATGCTTGAATCTAGTGCTACTTACGACCATGTTTCGTGCTGCGGCGAAGTCAATCAGCGTTTTCCGTTATCGGAGGTGTTGTCGTGGAGGCTGAACTTTCCGACTGTTGCACCAAAAATATTTTCCTTGCCCACCTTAGCGTTGAAGTCACCAAGCACGAATTTTACGTCATGACGGGGGCAGCGCTCGTAAAAAAATTCCTTGGTCTCATCGTCCTTGTCTTCTGTCCGAGCGTGCGCTTATATTAGGCTTATATTAAAAAAATTAGCCTTGATGCGGATTATGCAAAGACGGTATGTATCACAGATTCATTCACAGGTATGAATCACAGAACATGGGGGCGTAGTCTCTTGCCAACTACAGTTCCGCATCTAAAATCGTGCTTTTCCGCATGGCCGCTATAGTAGATATCACAGGGTGCATGCCGAATGCAACCCTGTCCCTTCCATCGCATTTCTTGGATAGCAGTGATATCAGCTTTGTATCTTTCTAAGACATCAGTCAGTTGGATAGAGGCACCTTCCCAATGAAGTGTTCGGACATTCCAGGTGCATATCCGTAAATCATTATCAGTTTTTCGTTTGCGGAAGTTGTCATCAGATTTAGGGATCAGTTTCTTCTTTTCTTAGTTGTTTTCATTGAAATGGGTTTTTACGGGTGGGCTTCAAATCCGACGCACAACCTTTTTAAAGCCAAAGGGCCCGCTGCTCAGATTAACCTCCAAGCTGAAGGTTGTCAGTTTTGACCTAGCCCATTAGGTTTGAGTCAACGTGGAGGTTTGAATCGACTTGAGGCGATTTCAAAAGGATTATGCTGGCCTCCCCAGATTGAGGCAGTCAGACAAAGTTTTCATCGCCCATACCAAAACACTGAATATTATCTTGAAGCAAACGGTTGTACACTTACGAAATCCTTCTTTTTTCCCCACATTTACTTGTCTTTAACTTTATTGGGTACTTTTTGTTTTTTGTACATTCAAAGGTTATGTCTTTGCTTCACTACTTGGATCATAGTAACACTGATTCTAGTTTTTTTTGCCAAATCTCACGCACATATTGTATTAGTTTTGTTTATTAAAGTAAGTGCCGTAAAATCAAGTTTTTGATCTCTTGGCCATTTTTTCTTCTATTTTTTGGCTGAACTTTTGAGAGAACAGGTATTTTCAAACTTTATTATATTATTTTTGACACTATTAACAATAGCTCTATGCCTTTTGGCTAGCTTTCTGTAAAAAATTTAACTTTCAGTGCAGTAACTGTATTTGTAGTAACTGCAGTAACTCGATTCGAGGCATCACAAAAACTAGAATATGAATAGAGAAGAAGGAACAATGAAATAGAATTGATTATACTTTCCAACAATGCTTTCCGCACTGCAATCAAACATCTACACTGCGAGAAATATTTAATTCCGTTTCTTTTCGATACACTCTTTAAAATTAATTTTATGAATCAGTCTGTTTATCTTAGAGAGAAAAATTAGAAACTGATTAGAAAACTCTATTTTTTTCATTAAAAGAACAAAAGAAAGAAAACGTTCAAGCTAGCTAGCTTTAATTTTTCTTTTTGCTGGGTAACATTCATTGCTGTGTAATCGTCCTGTCCCATACCCTAAGCTTTTTTATGACTTCCACAAAAATTGTCACTTTCACTAGAAATTGCGTCAATCATCCCCCCATCTTAATTTTCTGAACTATTTTTTTTAGTTATCTTGTTTTACCAGCACAACTAAATCCCTCAATTGTCATTCCATTGATATTCCTTGTGGACTACTTCATGTTGTCTAAATTGAGGCATGTTCTGCATAGCTAAAGCGAATTGCAGGTAAGCCTTGTTGGCCACATAAACAAGGGTCAAACTTATATAGGTCTTTATTTGTCGACATTATTATGTTAAATAATTCAAATCTGCTTTTCATGATAACTAACACCAGGAACAGAACAGAGCAGAGTAGAGCAGAGTACAAACATATTTGTTCCTTGTCAGGAAATTATATAACGGAAGAGCTCACTTCTCGACAACAACAGCAACAATGTCAGAAGCACAGACAATAACATGGTCAGACTAACTTAGAGCTCACTGTTTTTGATTTGATTGCTTATTTCTGTATGGCTCACCTTCTAGCCACAAAAGGATTGAATGGGGATACGGTTATAAATAGAAAACGTTACCCTTTACCTTTTGCCTTTCCCTTTTATCTGCCATTGAACACAACCAAATCAGCTTTGAACCGTAAATCAGACGACTGGCTGGCTGCGCTTTTATGTTCAACATTTTATCGCCAGTCTATTTGTTCTTACTGTCTGCTACTAGCTTATGCATGAACTAGCTATATCACTTTTGCTGCAACTACCACCACAAACCGTCGTCATCGGTCCTTTTCTGTCATAAGCTGTATATTTGTGTGAGGATTTTCTAGCGAAGGTGTGAATTAAATTGCCTTGAATGAACTAGCCCAAACAAGAGCGATTACCAAGGTTTTTGAAAGGACCAACGTCCGGTTCTACGTTAAGCTGTGTTCTTCTGCTTTTTGGGTAGTACTCGTTACATACGAACAAAATCGTTAAGAAGCTGATTCGAAAAAATTTTGTCCGGATGACAAATAGAAAAAGGGTGCAGCTACTGTTTTGATAAACCCATTTAATGCTTGAACCTTTTCGAGTATTAGTGGCGAATGTTATAAAAACAAACAAAACAAAAAAACAAGATTAAAAATAAAATTGCTTGAATTTGAATCTCTTCGGAGAACTGACATATTTTATTGATTGAATTTACAGTATTCTTATTGTATAGCCCAGTGTCTTAAAGGGATATTGTTTTTATTTTTCGTTTGAGTAAGGTTCATGTATTTGTTCTTTAAAACCTATTTCCTTGTTGTTAGCAAACAAAGTTATTAAACATTGGTACGAGCATATTTTTTATGTGCAGAAATATTTTAAGTTAAATTACGGGTGGGCGAAGTCGCCCATAGGAGCATTTCGCCCTTAAAAGTTTTCTACTTGCCCGTAGTTGACTTCTTGAGCGACAGCATATGCTTGATGAATTCGGAAGTAAAAGAAACGGGAGACATGCACAGAGAGAATGAAAAAGAGCTATTTTTGAAAACTTTTTATGCTCAAAAATCTATAACTTTTAATCGGCTGCATATTTTTTTATTAACATGAAAATGTATTAAAAAATTGTTATTAATAATAGAGATTTTAAAAAAGTTGGATATCATTTAAATTAAAAAACTCGCTGAAATGTCAATGTTGCTTTTTCTGAAGGCATGTATAAAACGAATATGATCATAATAGCTGCGTTTTTTCCAACATCCAAAATCTGGATTTGCATTTTAATTTGCTGCTCATGCAAAGTATTTGAGAACTCGATAGCGTTGAATTCAAACATGAGAATACCAACAATGATTATTCCAATCACTTACTTCATTATACCCCAACTGGCTGTGATTTTCCAAACTACAAATTCACAAAATCTAAATCCATAGCAGGATTTTGTTTGATGGAAATCGGATATGGATGTTGGAAAAAATGCGGCTATTATCGAGACAAATATATATTACCATGTTAATATGTATATGTTCATATATATACAGGCTTGACCAAAAGTCTTAGGCACTATTAATTTTTGTATCTATTTTTCTTAACAATTTATTTTAATTTATATTTTACTTTTACTCGATGTGAATATCACTAACCAATATGACAAAATTATAATCTTCTTCCGACTTCACTGTTATGTACCGCTGCAAATGAAATGAAGGTTTGTATTGATTTAAAATAAATTTACAGTTTGCGGTTAGTGCCTGATTGTTGTTCAAAGCGATGAGACAGTCAGCAAAAGTTAAATATTTCATATTCGAGAATTAATGGTCTATCAAGAGTGTCAAAAAAACTGGAACTTTCTTTATCAAAACTTATTGAAATTCAACATTTATTTTATTCAGGCAAGAATCAAAGTGAAATAGCAAAAAAATTAAATGCTCGCGTTGTATAGTTCAAAATACCCTAATTCGGTTTCGTCATACTGGGTCACATCTGAATCAGAAGAAAAGCGATAGCAAAATCTTATCACCTGTAGAGAGGATCGAATTTGGATAAGAACGTACTTTGAAAATCGTCAAAAACGACAAATGAGCTGACTGCTGACGTAATGAAACAGTTTAGAAAAAAATCTCACCTGGAATGGTAAAAAGGCGGCTCTGGAAGAATGGACTCAAAAGCTTAAAGGCAAGAAAACAACCATAGCTCACGGAAAAAAATCGTTTGGAATGAGCAAAAAAATACCAACATTTTACTGAGGAGGATTGGAGTAACGTCTTATGGTCAGACAAATCAAACTTTGAAGTTAGCATTATAATGAAACCACGAACTTGAAACGTTTAGAGCTGCCACCCAATTTAGTTTTTTCGAGCTTCTAAAGAAGGTAATATCTTTATTTCTTACAGTTGTTGGGTACTGCTGGTACAACCTATGTGAGGCGAAGGGTAGGTGAGGAGTATAACCCAGAATGCGTAGTACTGATCAGAATTAAACATGGAGGAGGAAGTGTTATGATCTGGGGTTGCATGGCTGTGGACGGAGTCGGGAAAATGTTTATTTGTGAGGGTCGTATGGACTCAAAAATGTCTACAAAGTAATAGAAAACATGTTAATGCTATCTTTTTTGCATATTTTTGGTGAGATGCACATTAAAAATAAAAAATTTTGCGATAGATCTGTTCCGGGTAGCGTCCATCCGAAACCGGAATTTTGGCCGAAACCGAATATTCGGCCATTTTAAAATATTCGACCGAAACCGAAACTGGTTATTAATATGAAAATTTAAGTTTTTACAAATAATGCTTTTTTCATTAGAAGGAAACAAAAGTAATTTCAAACACATGATCTATTACCCCTGTATTTAAGTCTGGTAGAAAATTGTGTTTCTAATTACCGCCCGATCTCTAAATTTTCTAAAACTTCTAAACTGTTTGAACATATAGTTAAAGCTAAATTGGATTTTGAATTGAAAACGGTAATAACACCGTCACAGCATGTGTTCATACAGGGAAGGTCAACAACATCTAACTTAGCTGTCTTTACACACTTTTGTTTATCTTCTTTTGCTGATGGATGCCAAGTAGAAACTATCTACACAGATTTTTCCAAAGCGTTCGACAAAGTTTCCCATACTATTTTAGTTGTAAAGCTTGCAAAAATGGATTTTCATTCTAACTTTTTTAATTGGATTAGAAATTATTAAGTTGACAGACGTTGTTTTGTCGAAGTCGATAATGTTAAATCTACATCATTTACTGCAATATCTGGTATTCCACAAGGCAGTATATTAGGACCTCTTCTTTTCATTTAGTTATTAATGACATAAGTCTTTTTTCTTTTTCAAATTACTTACTATATGCTGATGATTTAAAAATATACAAAGCAGTACGTAACAGTTTGGATGTATCTTTGTTGCAATTAGATTTAAATGCTGTTTTTGATTGGTGTAAACGTAACCGTTTACTTCTAAATATCAATAAATGCTTTCATTTTTCTTATGCCAAAATTAGAAATATAGTAGCTTCATCATTTAATACAAAAAATTCCAGTTTGACTTGTGTTAATGAAATTATTGATCGGGGTGTTTATTTTGACTCATATTTTTCATTTGTTCGACATTTGACTTGTATGCTATCTAAGTCTTATTATATGTGTGCGTTCTTAAGGAGAAATTGTTCGAACTTCAATTATCCAAATACTTTAAAGTGTCTTTTTCTATCCTTTGTTATATCTCGTTTGGAATATGCGTCATTTATATGGAATTCCTACAGTGCGGTCCATAAACTGAGACTTGAACGAATACAGAAAAAATTCCTAAAATTTGCTCTGAGATCTTTTAATTTCGCTGAATCTAAATTTAAAATCGCTTGAAACAAGGCGAACTATTCAGTCTTTAATATTTCTCTGTGACATTGTTTGTGGTAATATTAATTATCCGTACTTGTTAAGCTCATTTAATAACTTGTTATTTCCGACAAGAAACTTGCGTCATGTTGACTATTTCAAGATTAACATTTATAAAGCAAATTATTTGATACACGAACCTTTACAAAGAGCTCTTAAAGAATAAAATTCACAACATAATTGATACTGATTTTTGTGATAATAAGAATGTATATATTATTGCTCTTAATTCATATAACTGTTAACTTATTGTAGGTTAGCTATAGTTTAATTTTTAAATATTAAATTTATTTACTATGCTTGTCTGAAAAAGTTCTAAAAATTTATATACAATAAACAACTAAACTAATAAACTAAAATAAAATCGGTAAAAACATGAAAAAGTTACAATAATTTATTGATTACAATGGAGCTGATATGATTTTATATCGGTACGATTCAACCATTTGCAGTACCATTTTTGCTGGGAAAAATTTCAACGGAGCTATATCCCACTGAGCATTTAAGCGAGTGCTCCGCAAAAGAAGGCATGCCACCACTGCTATTATTGGCGTCAATACACCTTCCATGATCACTCCATTGATGAGTACTTCTGTAAGGCCTACCTTTTGAATGTTCTGATTCTTTTCATATTAATTTATATGAAAAAATTTACAAAAAAAAAAAAAAATAAAAAAAAAACTTTAAATACACAGAACAGTTTGTAAAAAAATTTAGATTTAAATAAAGCAAAAAAAAATTTTTTTGTCCGAGTTGGGTCTCGAACCCAGGCTCCCGAAAGCTTACTTTCATTTGTATTGATGCAAAATAAGCAATTGATTCTTTACAACCACGATAGACGAGTGGGTAAGATGTCGGATCGCCGCATGAGAGGACAATGGTTCAAATCCGAAATTGTTAGTCGTTTTTTATTTGAAGTTGATATTTATATTGCTTTTCCTTCTAGCGTGACTTCTCGAAAGAGCGCTTCTGGCAAGTCTCTTTTTAGCAAGGAGAGCAGAAGGCCTGACAAATTTTCCCATTTCATACAAACAATACAATGGTGTTTGCAAGGAGTGTGGAAGGCCTATAAAAACCTAACGCATTCCTGCTAGAAGGCCTTGAAACTACTGCAATTGCCCACTGGGATGGTCTCAAGGAGTTTTTTACTCAGAATTTAATGTAGAATCTGAAAGTGGATGTCACCAGCATGGTTAAAAATTAGTGCCCTCTAATAAACATATATATTTTGTATGAAAAACATACATTAAACCTTATGTTTGTATCACTTTCAATATACGTTGATGTATATTACTGATCTGGCAAGACCTAAATGTATTTTATATGAAAATGTGAATACTAAAAACTGCCAATTCATACAAAAATTATTAGGAAAATTAGTAATAATATGCAAAAAACATAGAACGCATATTTAATTCATAAAAGTATAACTTAGGGCGTGTCGAAATACAATTTTTTTTCAAATTTCACAATCTAAGAGGTCTCAAAAGTTGCATTCAAGATCTCCCAAAAAAAATTTTAGATAAAAATAAGGATATTTTCTTCTCCCGCACGGACAAAAACGTTTTTGAGAAAAAACAGTAAAAAATGACGATCTGAAAATGCTTTAATTTTTGTAAGAAAAACAACATATGTCTTAAAGCAAAAGTATATATAGACTTAAACTAACAATATTTTGGCAAACACGATGCCTCTTAGTTTTTACCCACAGTGTCCTGTGTAAGGGACATTCGAATTTAAAGAACACTCGAGAAAGCACAAAACTTTTAATTGTTATTTTTTGTCTAACTTTTGGTTATATTGTTTAGAGTGTTAACGTTTTTCTTAAATTTGGCGAATTAATAGTCTGCATATTTTTTGCATATGCATTTTCCCGTTTTGGAGAAACGTATACTTGCATGCAATTTTTTAATTTTTTCAAACAAAGGAATATAAAGTTTTATATCTCTGGCATTAGAAGTGGTACCGAAGATAATTTTCTCAATTCGGATTCTGCAAATAGTTTTGAACGAAACACTGTCTAAAAATATCTATTTCAAAATAACAGGAAAAGACCACGATTTTTTCCCTATTTTGATATTTGAAAAAAGTTACTTCAAGCATGTGTCAAGTATTTCAGTAAAGAAAATGAGCAGTTTATTTGTATTAAACAAAACTAATATACGATCAACAAAACAAGAACATTTCAAAGTCAATAAAATAAAATCAGAATTATATGATGCGCTGTTCGACGTCTTGCGCTGTTCGCTTCTCTCTCTCGACTGACTCGACACGACTGTCGCGCAGGGGTGCATAGTTTACAACTCGGCCAATCCTGCATTGCAGCCGTCCTCGGCATCGTCGTCGATGTCTATGTCATCTAGGTCTGGTGATGAATAGCACCACGGCTTCAACTTATCTGATGCGAACACTGAAGAAAACTTTCGTTGCTTTAGTTGCAAACCAGGTACGTCCTCCACTAGATAACGGTCGTTGCCAAGGACCTTAGCTATCATATACGGTCCGCGGTACTTGGGTTCCAGTTTGCGGGACTCTCCTGAAGCAGGCGGCTCATTAGCGATAACCACCAGGTCATTTTCATCGTATGAAGTCGGTTTAGCATGTTTTTTATCGAATCGCTCCTTCCAGCGGCGGCGTTCTTCAGCGATATTTTGTGCAGCTTGTTGTCTTTTCTCACCAATGTTTACTTCTGCAGTTTGGTCATCGATGTCTTCATGTATTGCATTCAGCAGACGGTTTTGGGTTATATCAAGTAGCTGAAAGTCAAAAATCAGCTCGTTTGGGCTGAATCCTGAGGTTGAATTTTTCTGCGAATTAATAGACCATTGAACATCTCTTAGTAGTAGATCCCAATTTCTTGAATCATTCGCCGAAGTACGTAAGTGAGCAAGAATCGATTTGTTGGCGCGCTCTACTTGCCCGTTTGCTCTGGGTGTACGCACAGCAGTCTTTATGTGCTGTATACCATTGTGGTTGCAATATTCTTCAAAAGCGTTGGATGTGAACCCTGTTCCACGATCACTGATTATTATTTTTGGAAGGCCAAAATACGTTGTGATCTCATTAAGAACCTGTATAACTGCAGTTGTCTTCGTGTTTCGTACCGGCTTCACAATCAGATATTTGCTGAAGGCATCTGAGATTGCTAAAACATATTGCATACCTCTTTTGCTGCGAATGAAGGGTCCAAGATGGTCAATGTGGACCGTGCGGAAAGGAATGGGTTCTGCATCGTCGTAGTGAAGACGACCTTCAGGCATTCCTCCTTTTGCTTTCTGATAACAGCACTCAATACAAGCAGCAATATACTGCTTTGCATACTTGCGTATTTTCGGAAACCAGAAATACTTTTGTATGCGGTCAATAGTTTTGACAAGACCATAATGGCCAACGACGTCATGGCAAGAGTGAACGACTCTCCATCGTGCAATATTTGGGACTACTAGCCTACGCCCATCCACAGTTTTTCGGAACAATCGGTTTTGATGCATGCAGTACTCAGCTTTGTACTGATTAATGTGTTGTGATTTCTGCTCTCCATTAAGAACAGCAATGATGTGCTTCAAAGTTGAATCTTTCAGCTGCATAGTTAAAACCCAGTCGGAAGTATTCATTGTGATTTCCAACACGAATCCAGCGGGCTCTACATCCTGGGCAACTTCATTTGGAGAGCGGCTTAGCGCATCAACGTGCGCCATGCGACTTCCTTGTCTATGCACAAGCTCGTAGTCATATTCGAGGATTTTCATGAACCATCGTGCTATCTTTGGAATAAGTTCATGGGTCGTGCGAGCTTTTGCGATAGCGGAACAATCTGTAACGAGACGAAAATTCTTACCCAATAAATAAATTCTGAATCGGTCAAGCGTCTCGACAACAGCTAGAACTTCGAGCTCATATCCATGGTAGCGGCTCTCGGCATCGGTGCAGTGTCGGCTGTAATACATAACTGGCTGCCATAGTTTCCCATCTGTCGATTGCAACAATACTCCTGCGAGTCCAATACTGCTGGCATCTGTGTTTACCTCGTGACGAGCATTGCGATCGTAGAGTGTCAGTACTGGTTTGTTGCATAATGCGGCGATAAGTGTTTTAAACGCTTGCTCTTGCTGTTCATCCCAATTAAACTTGTCAACATTAGTCTTGAGCAGCAGCTGCGTTAATGGCTTTGAAATCAGCGCGTAGTTCCGAACGAACTTTCTGAAAAACCCAGTAAGCCCCAGGAATCGTCTAACTTCTGGAACGTTTGTTGGTGCCTTGAAATTCCGGATGGCGTTAATTTTACATTCACCAGGTGAGATCCCGTTCTCGTTGATAATGTGGCCCAGATGAGAGATTTCGGTGCTTAAAAATCTGCACTTGTCAAGGCGTAACGTGAGGTTACTTTCTCTTAAAATTTTTAGAAACTTTTCTAAACGTTGCAGGCCATCATTAACTGTCTTGCTGGGTATGATTACGTCATCCAAATAAGCTAGAACTTCTCCGGGACCCATGTGTGCGACAAGTTTATTCATAACATTTTGAAAAACAGCTGGGGCATTTACAAGGCCAAATGGCATACGATTATATTCGTAATGCCCCTCTGTTGTTACGAATGCTGTATACTTTTTGGACTCCTCAGCAATAGCTATTTGATGGTATCCCATTCGAAGATCCAATGTAGTAAAATATCGGTTACCCGCCAATTGGGCAAACTGCTCCTCTAGAATAGGCATTGGAAACGGTGTTTTGATTGTAACACTGTTAAGTTTCCTGCAGTCGACGCATAAGCGATGCTCGCCATTCTTTTTATCGACTAGCACGACAGGCGAAGCGTATGCAGAATCAGAAGAACGGATAATTTCGGAATCCAGCAGCTCTTTTATGATCTTATGAACGATATCGCGTTTAGCAAACGGAATGCGATATGGCTTCATGTTAATTGGAGCGCAGCTCGTTAGTGCAATTTCCATTTGAGCAATATTGCAAGTACCCAACTCACCAGCATTTTCAGCAAAACACGACCGGTTCTTAAGCAATACATCACTTAGTTTTGTTTGCTCCTCAAAAGTAAGATTTGGTGCTAATGTATTTGCGCTCTTCGCTCGCTCGATCCAACAATCTTCGCCTTCGATGACAACACGAGTTCCTTTTTGGCATAGAATGTCGCGTCCCAACAAAATATTCTCCACAAGGAAATCATCATCTACAACAAGTAGCTCGCTCTCATGTGCATGATTATCAATGTTCAAATTAGCAATAAGTTTTTCAGTACATACAAACTTGCCTCCAGCGAATCCTCCCAGAACAATGTTGCATGGTTTAAGTTGTCCAATCGATTTTGCAAAGGTTCTACGAATCAACGTACGAACGCTTCCTGGATCAACAAAGGCTTGTGTCGTATTATCATTGATCGAGATTTTCTTTACAATTACTGCGTCAGTGTCCAACGTTATATTATTGACATTCGGCTTCAGTTTATTTTCCGGACAATCTTGCATGGTATGTGAAGTACGCTGGCAGATACTGCATCGTTGCTTACGCTGTGGCTCAGGGCATTTAAGTGCGATGTGCCCAAACTTTTGGCAGTTGTAACACTTAATCTGTCTTACTTCGCGAGAATTTTCAGCTACTTTAATTTTCTGCCCAGTATAAGACTGCAAGCTCCTTGATTTTGAATAAGTCGGTGTGGACTTGACTTCGTTATAATTACAATAACTCATCAGATCTCGCAGCAAATTATTGCAAAGAGTATAGTCTTTGGAAATGTAGCGCCTCAGGTCCGCATCGTTAATACCAAGAACAATGTATTTTGCAATCGCATCTTCAGCCAGTCCTCCACGTGAACCAAGAGCTAGCATTTTATAATAATACTCACATGGCGTCTCATTTGTTTGTCGAGTACACTGTGCCATCTTTGTATGAACATCTGCAACGTTCTCCAAAAATGGGAAATCTGCAAGGAATTTTCTTACGAACTCCGGCCACGTTGAAAAAACAACCTGCAGTGAGTCAACCCAATACTTTGCGGGTCCGCGCATTTTCTGTTGAATAGCAAAAATTAAGGTCTGGTCATCCCAGCTGTACATATCCCTCAACATTTGGACTCGTTTTATAAATTGTTGTGGATTAAGCGAAATTTCTGATGATGGGTTAAAATCTGGTAGCAGCCCAACCACTTCTCGAACATTTCCAAATGGATTGGTTATCGATGAACCCTGCGGCGTACTTGGTATGGTTGCATGTGCCATATAAGAATAATTGTTTTCTCTTGGCATATGTGGCTGCGAGTATGTTACAGTCGAAGTGCGTCCTGTTTGAACATTATTTAGCGACTGCGCAGCACTATACGTATACATGCCGTTTAGATTTCGTCGCTGAGTTTCGTTTGCCTGAGAGTATGTTATGTATGTGTGTGGACTTACATACGAGTGCGAGAACATTCTTTGCTGCGTTGATGTTTGTGGCGTTGGCATCTGAATATCAGCTAGCGATTGCGTTGCGTTATACAAATGTATGCCGGTTAAATTTTGTTGCTCAGCTGCGTGTGGTCGAGAGTACGATATATATGTGTGAGGATTTACATTCGAGTGCGAAAGCATCCTCTGCGGCGTTGATGTCTGCAGCGTTGACATCTGAGTATCAGATAGCGACTGCGTTGCATTGCTTGTGTGTATAGTGTTCGTGTTTTGTCGTTCATCTGCGAGTTGACGAGTATACATTGTACCTATGTAAGGTTGTGCGTGTGTTTCGGGTGTTGTTGATAGCTGTGACGTATAAGGATAGCGAGTGTTGTCAGGCAGTGAACCGTTGGTATGTGTGTGTGTGCTTTGAAAATCGTATGCGCCTGTAACGTTTGCAACTGTACATGCCGTTTGCATGTTTGATTGCGTTCGTGCTGTAGAAATTCCTGGAACTTTCGATTGATCTTGCTTTTCGTTTTGCTTCCGAAGCTGCATATGCGCAAGTACCTTTTCGATGCTATTGAGACGTTCTAGCAAAGACTCTTGCAACGATTTTTCGTTGTTGTTGTCGCTTTCATCGTAATGTGCTTCAAGCCTTTCAATAAGCACATTCTTCTTACCCGTTGTTGCAAGCCCAGCAGGGTGCATAGTTTACACATGAAATGTAACAATTTTGTTCATATCTTCTTTATGGTTAGTATTTTATTAAAATACTTCTTAACAACAATTGTTAAGTCAAATTTTAGTGTAATATTTTTTTGAATGCTGAGTTGAGGTATTTTCACGAAATAATAAAATTCATACTGGGAAATAAAATTTCTTAAAAAAACCGAAATCGGAAAAAAATCGTGGTCTTAACCGGGTGTTGTTAATTCATACTCTTGGACAGGGTGTTATTCAGAAATATTTGAAAAATCGAAATTAAAAAAATTATCTTCGGTACCACTTCTGGTGCCCGAGATATAAGACCTTATATTCATATGTTTGAAAAAGTCAAAAAATTACATTCAAGTAAACATCTCTCAAAAACAAGAAAATGCTTATGCAAATTAATTATTTGCTAAATTTAAGGAAAACGCCATCACTATAATCGAAATCACCAAAATTTAGACAATAAGATAGCAATCTAAAGTTCTGTGCTACCTCGAGTGTACCTTAAGATTCGTATATCCTTCACACAGGATGTTGTGGGTAAAAATTGAGAGTGGAATCTTGCTTGCCAAAACATTGTTAGGTAAAGTCTATATTTACTTTTGCTGTAAGACGTATTTAGTTTTTCTGACAAAAATTAATGCATTTTAGGATCGTAATTTTTCACTGTTTTTCTTAAAAAACAATTTTGTTCTTGCGGGAGAGGAAGACATCCTTATTTTCTTCTAAATTTTTTTTTGGGAGATCTTGACCACCCAATGAAATTTTTGAGACCTCTTAAAATAAAATCTAAATTTTTCGATACGCCCTAGTATACATACAGTGTTGCGCAAAACAATAGCAACAAAATCAGTGCGCTGCTACAAAATCGTGTATCTTTTTAAATATTGGGGACACACAAAAATTATTATAGGAACCAAAGCATATATTCGTACATCATATGAAAAAGAAATCATTTTCAAATTTGGTATTGTTTTTTTTTTATTAAATTTAAAATTGATGTGACTACATTCAATTTATCTGAGAGCAAAACATAAGCAACAAAATTAATATTTGGTGTAAGATAAATTATTCTTGATAATCGCTGCACATCTGAGCGACATCGACTCTATTAAATTAGATGTGTTGGTATAAGGTATTTGTTCCCAATTAAGGAACAGGGCTTCATACACTGCAGTCTTATTGAAAAACTTTTGGCCAGAAATTGTTGCCTTCGAAATCCCGAAAAGATTTTCGATGGGTTTCAAGTCATTGTAATTGTGCCCGCCAATCAAGGACTTGAATCTCATTGCTTCTAATGTAATCTTTGATGAGCTTTGAAGTATGCTTGGGGTCGTTGTCGGGCTGAAACGTTTACAGTGTTGGAATATTCCACTCTGCATGTGGTCGCATCTTGCTTTCTAAAATGTCATTATATACAAATCGATCCATAATTCCATTGATTTTTGAAATGGTTCAACTTCATTATAGGAAAAAAAAAGTCCAAACCATAATACCACCGCCTCCGTGCTTAACATTTATTTTGCAATTTCGGGCTTCAAGTGATGTACCTGGGCGGTGCGGTACCGTGCACATCCCATCTGAATTAATCAAGTTGAACTTTGATTCATCGCAAAAAACCGGTGTTCCATTTTTGAACGGTCCAATTTAGGTGCTCTTTTGCAAGATAGTGTCTAAATAACAATTAATTGCAACTCGTTGTCACAATTTCAGACAGAATTTTATAAATTATAACACCTCACCTTGTTTTTTATGCTAGCTGTAAGCAAAGGTTTCTTTGCCGATCTGTAACTTCTTAAATCGTTCTCAACGGCTTGTCTTCGAACAGTGCCGTGATGGATATCTAAATCAAGTGGCCGAACAACCTCTTTGGATGTGGCAAATCGATTTCATTTGAACACGCCACAAATATTCCTGTCATCAAGCAGCGATGTCTTCCGTGGCCACCCTCTTTAATGTACCGTTGTTACGTCTTTTGTGATGTTATACTTCTCTATTAATCTGCAAACTATTGACCGATTAATATCAAACTGTTTCGCGTTAGATATTTGCGAATTTTCGTTTTTATATTCGGAAATAATTTGTAATTTAAGAGCTTCACAGTACTTAAAACGTATCATTATAAATGGAACAGTCAATGTCACAACTAGCACAAAACAAAACCAAATTTACATACTTATGACTTACAAACAACACGTGCTTTACAATAACGGAACTTTTACCAATAATTCTTCGAACTTCTGTTCTCTTTTTATATTTTTCAAGTTTTGTTACTTTTGTTTTGCTCACAGACAAATTGAATGTAGTCACATTAATTTTAAATTTAATAAAAAAAAAACAAAACCAAATTTGAATTTGATTTGTTTTATATATGATGTATGAATATATGCTTTGATTCCTATAATCATTTTTGTGTATTCCTTATATTAAAAAAGATACACGATTTTGTTGCAGCGCACTTATATTGTTGCTATTGTTTTGCACAACACTGTATGTCACTTAAGTTGTCTTTAGATATTCTGTCACAGAATCATAATTCACAAAATTCCAGTGTGGAATTGGCTTTATGATTTTTATTAGCATATATATCAGTGGATGCACACTTTGCCAACTACATTCTAGAAATTTAAAATTAAATTCATAAAAGTTTCTTGCTTGCCTGCCTATACAGGTATACCCAGACCTATGATAGGAACGAAAAAGTGTAAATAGTAAAAATTAAATATCTAAAAAACTAAAAATAATGTGAAAAATTTTTCTTTTCAAATATCTTGATAATAATCTACCCATGGATATTATAAATAATCAATTCCATATCCCCAATATTTAATTGAAAAAATGAATTGGAACTAGACAATTGGTCTCGCCAGACCTAATTCCGAACATAAGGGTTAAAAATAAAGACATTGTGTTGAATTTTAAAACTTGATTTTAAAAAATATTTTGTACCCCATATTAGTAGGCACTGCTTCAATCAGACAAATCGACCTGAAACATTATCGAATCACTTAATTTTTGCGATCATCAAGTCGATTCCCGCAGATTGGTGCAACCTTTCCGGTTTCAGTAGCTTCAAACGAGCGCTCGTTTTCGTCGCTTCGAAGATGATAAACATTCATTAGAAGTACAACGGGAGAAGAGAGGCTCACATCAAATCTTCTTAGTTCTTCACAAATCCATCCACCTCTTTCACCATATATGCTCATACACTTTTGAATGTGTGCTTATGTATTATTTTTCTATTTTCTATTATTCTTTCTGTCTTCATTTGCATTTTGTTATTCATCACCCGCAACTAGTTTACTCGTGTGAGCTAAGTAAAATAAACTGAATCAAAAGAAGACAACGGCATGGCAATGAATTAGGTGGCAGCACCTCATTATTGTTTCTTTCTCTTTTGTAGTAGTCGTTGTTGTTGTTGTTTGATACAGGTTCCACCCAGAAAATTGTGACTTTTACTGTTTCCGTCGTCTGCGGTATTTCGCAAGCTCAGGAGAAGCAATTTTATGCATGTATATGTGCGTGTGCATGCTTGTGTGCATGTTTGTGTATTTGATCTTTTGTGTAACTTACGCCTCATCATGTTGCTCAGCTCCTTTAACAGGTTCTTGTTGTCCTTGCTAAGGACTTGCTAATTTATTGCAGAACTAAGTGATTCTCTGTGAAAAGGTAGAGACAGAGACAGTGAGAGGGAGAGAGCAAGATAGAGCTGAAGTGAGCGAAAGGTGTCAGCAGCAAAGTAGCGTTAAAGGATGTTATAGTGATGGTAAGCAGTTACTATGTATAATTAGCATTAATTTATAGTTGCCAACGTTATTTAGTTGTGAAACCTAAGAGTTGATAAGATTTAGGCCTTGTTTGCTGTTTGCTCAGCTCAAAAGTTCAACCTTCTTAACCGTAGTTTTTCTCACCGAAATTTTAATTATAAACACAATAAAAATTATTTCCGTAACTGATCAGTTTTTGTCGGCAGTTTACTTAACCTCTGTTCAAGCACTTAAAGTATGATAAAACAAGTTTCAGTTTCTCTATTTTTAATTTTCTAAAAATTTTACACAAAATATCAAACATTTTATAATATTAAATATTAATAAGTTAATTAATTGCGAACTATTATTTAAATTGCGAGCTTTAGGTTAAGTAAGTTTTTAAGAAGCAACAACAACAACTTTGTATAGAGTTTATCACTTAGCTGACTAGACAGTCTGCTTCGGAAATCTCTACATTTCCCTCTTCAGTAGTCTTTGAGTGATTAAGCTGTGATCAACTCACTGTTAAAGTCGTATATGATTTCGCACATGTTTGAACAAATTCGTAAGAATTTTATGTTAAAACTGGGGCCGAATTACATCATCCGTGATTGAGCAAAATTACGAAGGTCACGACAAGACAAGTGCGTATCAATCTTGTACAATTTTGCTCGACCACGGATGCTGTAATTCGGCTCCTGGCTACTTAATCATATGACATTGAAAGCAGTAAGCTATTTATAGATCATAGCCATCAACTCTACCAAGGTTGCCATCTGTTCTAGTTGCTTCTTTTTTATTTCAATATTCATTGGTGTTCGACAATTTGTCAAAATGCACCATAGAATTGAAACGAGTTTTTGCTTCGCTAGAAGCTAGTGTTTTAACTGAAAGGTGGCTATTTTCACAACCAAACTTTAAAACGTAATTGATCTAAGGCTCACAATTAAAATTCATGTACTAAATTAAATATTAATTTGAAATCGTTTCAGTAGCAGGACACAAGCTGTAAATATATTCAGATATATAATGGATGCTTAGTCTCTGAGCTTTATAGTGATCTAAAACCACATATTTACAAACTCAATAATTAAAATCCTTGAATCAAAACAAAAATCAATGCAAAAATTTTTACTCGTTTAAAAATGTTTTGTTTCTTCTCTGGTTGTTTTAGGAAAAATGTTTTAGAGTAAGATTTGATCAAATTTCTTAAAGCTTTTAAGTCTGTGTTGAAATTTAAACTTGCGTCATCAAACTAATCATATAATTTATAAGTTAATCGTCGATAGAACTTTGCAAATTTTAAACTTTAATTTGCTAACCTTTGTTTAAAAATGAAAAACTTACTGAGTCTTTCGCTTTAATAAGCAGTTTTATTATATCCTAGTTAACAGTGATTATGTAAAGTATCTTCAACAAAATATGCATATACATAGGTATTTTTGAGTTCAAAGTCGTTCAAAAATTTAAAGTTGATGCTCGGTTTGTTATACAAATAAGCTTTTCTCTCAGGTTTCTCTCAGGTTTCTCTCAGTTAAACTAAAAAATGTACAACTTTTTGGAGCATACTTTTAAACAGTGTCAGTTAAGTCAAGTTCCAAGCTCAAGTCATGTCATTATCTATGGAAAGATTCTTGTATTCACTATATCATACCCAGTGTTTACTTAATTAGAGTCTTCCTTTATAAATTTATACTAAGGAAAGGTGTGTTGATTTTTCTCAAACTGAACGTTCCGAAGATTCAAAAGGTATTATAATTGTTTGCGCTAAAATTTAAAATATAATTTTTTTTATTTTGATTTCACATTACTTTACATTACGTATTAATTAACTACGTTAACCCGTTATACAGAAAAAAATCACTTGTTCTAGAATTGGCGAAAATTATGCACATTTTTTTAAGGAGTTTTTAAATTTTTACAAAATTCTCTATAAATATTACAACATTTGTATGAAATTTAAAAATTAAAAATAAAATTAATATAACATGCGGATTATTTCAGGGTACCTCCAAAGTTTTATTTTTTAATAAAAAAATTATCGCATATTCAGTGGGATTCTAATTATGAATAAGACACATATTTTTATTGCCATGAAGATATTCTAACAAGCAATTAAAATTTAGTTTTTTATACTTTAACTCAAAAATTAAACTCAATCATTTCTTTTTAAAAAATTCTTTAAAAATAAAGTAGGTATTTATTACATTTAATTATTCAATTTCATTAGCTTACATTTCAACGTTAGATTTAATTTTTATTGGAATTCAAACCTTAATGGATGATTTTATAATTTTTATATTGCCCATCTTTTGGCAGTCTTGCACGCTGTAAGATTAATGGAGGATGCTGATCAAGAATAATATACTTTTCTTTACCATGACTCTTTCTGGCCCTTAGAGCCAAAGTAGATATACTCTTACTAGTTCAGCTGTAGGGTATAAATACAAAAACAGAGTAAGTATTGAATTTTGATACCATCACTCAATTGCTCATAACTCTGGTATTTATCCATAGATTTTCTTTATCAGTAACTCATTTGATTTTTTAAAGTGTGGTTTATATGTGTATGGATATCTTTCTGTTAGTTTGTTACTAATTTTACATCGCGATAGAATAAATTATAGATTTAAATTTTGACCGAAAAATTCAAGCTTTTTATATATCTCGGCCTATTTCGCTTAAACTATCGAACTGATTGTAAAGTTATGTTGGAAACTATTGTTGAAAATTGAGTGACGCTATTGGACGTCTGTAACTCGAGATATAGTCTGATATGTGAAGCTACCTCCGAAAAAAAAATAAAAAAATTCAAAACCCATCCATTAAAAATTTTTTAATTTTATTTTCGAATTAAGCAGGCTTTAATCCATAAGAAAAAAGGAGTAACACTGAATGTGTTTTTTAACTGTAAACCAGTGTAATGAAGTTGTTTGAATTTTACATAAAATAATATAAAAAAGTCAACAAATTCATGAAAATCCGCATTATTTTGTCTATTTAAACTATCGAACTGATTGGAAAGTAATTTTTTAAACTATTGTTGAAAATTTAACTACCTGTATCATTATATAGTGTTACTCTATTGGAAAAAAAAAAATACAAAAATTCATATCTCGAAAACTTATCCATAAAAAATGTTATTTTCGCATTATACCATACTGGCATAAACCAGTGTTATTTTTAATGCTATTCTCGTTTTCAAGATACCGTTGGAAAGGTTTTGAGTAATTGCACTAATTCCTGGCCAGAATTACTTAAATTACACATCAGAATTAAAAAAATTGAATATTATATTTAATATAAACACCAACTGAAAAATATTGTAAGAAATTTAAAAAAAAAGTAAAAGCAATGAAGTTTCTTAAATTTTTAAAGTTTTTGTATAGAAATAAAATAAAAAAATATCAAAAATATGCATAAAAAATAGCATTTTCTTTAATCCGATTGCAAATATTTACAATTTTTTGATAAAGACTGGAGAGCTTTTTCCGGCCAATAATTTTTAGCAGTTTATTTTTTACAACTATTAGACTAGCCAATATTGTTACAAAAAACTCGAATTTTAGAGGTATATTTCATCATAAAATAAACCAAGTATTATTTTGACATTTGTATCGAACAACTTTTTTTTTAATATGCAGCGTGAGGCGCCTTAATGTAAACAAGGCGTTTGCATAAAAAAAAAATGTTAAAATGTTTCTGTATTATTTATAAATCATGCTAATAGAAGTGTGATTAACCTTGTTTCTTTTTCGTGATATTAGAATAAAAATACTTATTTTTGCGATACCTTACCTTGTTTTTAAGACATCGGCATTACAAATTTAAGATTATGAAATATTTTAATTTTGCAATATTGTGCTTCATTCATGAGATACTAAAGTAAAGCAACTAATTTTATTACGATTAATTTATTAATTATAGGAAAAGCATACTTTTAATAAAAAAAATCTGAAAAGTATTCAAAAAGTAATTAAAAGAAAAATTGTTTATTCCTTTTTTAGTAAAAATCGAGCACGGGAACTTTTTGAAGGCTAAGAAATACATGACTTAGTTCATTGTTTCTTAAATAAAATTTGCAAAATATATCTTGCAGCTATATGTTTCTTTTTTATTTCTAGAGTTTGGTGATAGTTAAAACCAATAGCTTAGTAAATGCATTAATTTTAAAGATATCCGCGAACTTTTGCAATAAAAAAGGTTAAGCAAACTGAAAAGTTAATATTTTAATAAGTTATTTTTCATGCCAATGGCTCTCACAGGCAGTATAATTTTTAATTTAAATAATTTTTTCCTATTTTTCACCCAATTTTATAAAAAAACGCGATTTGTGAACATTTCTGTTTAGAAGACCACCATTTTGTTATTTAAAAAAAAAAAATGTTTAAATCTTCTATTTGCCAGAATGACAAGCCAACAAAACGATAATCTTATTTACATTTTTTGTTTCAAGTTACTTCAAGTGACTTCAAGTACCGTTATCACCCGGGCCAGAGCTTTTATTCGAAAAAATGAGTTTTTTATTTATGAGGATAATTTGGACCATAAGGGTTGGGTTTCGAGGATTAAATTTTCCTAAGAAATTATACTCCAGATGATTCTTAATGTTTCACTAATTGACATGAAGTCGATGAATTTAATGAGAAAAATTTTTTTTAACAAAAACTGCATCAACATGTACTTGCCCGTGAACCTTTAATTTCTCGAAAACGGGCCAAAGAATATAAAAACGGTAAATGCCATTGAATTCAGCGTCCTCGAATTATGCTGAAATGATATGCTTGTTTGTAAAAAGTAGTGACTGATTCATGAACAGTGGTATTATTGTGTTTCCGCTGGCACTGATTGGTAAATAGAAGAAAGTTAGTGGATCTGCATAAAATTGCTGAAAAATATTTAGAATAATTAAATAAAAAATTTATTTATTTCTTGCAATGTTAAACAATACTTGCAAACGATATTTTTCTAGTCAAGATATTGTATATATAAACATTTTCTTGAGTCTGAGTTTTTATGAGCTGGAAAGCTGGATTTATGAGTTAATAAAAAAAACGTGATAAAAAATCTGAAAAATAAGTTCCAAATACACTGAATTCAAAATACATTGAATAAATCAATCGCATATCAATTTTGAATATGACTTATAGCTGTGCAAGGATCAAGTATAGCCCTTTTTTATTTTAAAATTCCTTAAAGCTTTCCTTTAATGCTAAAAAATGGAAAAATAACTGCTTGTTTTTTAAACAAACTTACACTAGAAATGTATTATGCTAAAAATGCTTAACATGTTCTATAATGTATGTCCATCAATCTGTTGACACGATTGGAGTGAAGTATTTGCGATATATTTAATTTTTAAAGAGGATAAATTTTTATTTTAATTATAAGAACCTGCCTAAATTTTTTGCCGGCGATGTTCGCCACTGGAACTAAGTTTTACATTCATGTAGCCGTCACTTAAAATGCACTCAGGCTCTGAATAAAGCAAATCAGTAGGCAGCTTGGTTGAAGCTCAAAACATGATTGACTTCATTTTGATATTGCATTTCCTTACATACTAAGTATAACGGTATTTTGTCTTAAAACGAATTTAACAATTGTTTTTGTACTTAAATAAGTTAAAATGTAAACAATAATCATATGTGTAAGAGTAAAAGTAGAAATACAATAATGCATGTTTTTATTCACTAATAGTAGTAAAATATGTGTGACTGAGTAAACTTAGATTACTAAAACAAGTTATCATAATCATATGCTTCTTTATTATATAATATATATAATATAATACATATATAATATCATAGCAATATTAGGTCATGTGTGTTAGTGAGATAGGTGCTAGTGCTTTGCATAAACATGTGTTTTAATTATTTGCATGTTCTAAGAGAAAATCACGTAAGTCACACAGTGAAGTTGTGTAATATTATTTCTTTGTTTAAATATGTGTTTATTTATTGTTTGTGTTATTATAAAATTGTTTAATGTTATTTAACCCTACTTAGATAACGTTATTTTTTGTACTGCATAGATAACTTACGTCTGAGAGACTTATGCTTATTTATATCCTTTTATAGGTGTCAACGGAAATATTTTTGCAAAGTCTGATCAAATTGCAAATTGAGATCACATATATATAAACTTAATTTCATTTCTTATAAAATTATTTTTAATCGGAAATATTGAATTAATTAATAAATTAAAAATTTTATGATATTTGCATTAAAAATTCATTGCAATATATGTAGTATTTTAAAAACGTCTTGAGTTCATGCCATAAAACTAAAAATATGTATAATCTTTGTACTCCAATAAGGTAATAATATCTGTTTTAAGGTATATAAAATAAAAAAATTAAATTTTAAAGCGTTATATGCAAGAGTTACACACTAAATTTTTGTGATCTGCTGCATTTTCCTGGCATACTACATTTCACGCACACCATTTTAGATATACGCTAAATTTTCGATGAACAAAAGCCACCGTACCTCTTATTTTTTGAGGCAGGCTGAGCTCCATTGCTTATCTGAATGGAATATCTAAATGGTATGGTACTTTTTATATTTTTGCGCAATGTGTTCTATAAAGTGGTAATTTCTAGTCTCATTTTCATTAATGGAGTTGTAGAAATTAGAAAAGTAGAAATTATTTTCATATATTTTCGAGTAGGCCTTCTTGCAACTCAAAACAGCATTTTGACACTTCGATGTAGTCCAACAGTTTTTAATTTTTCTTTAAATAGCAGGTTGAGTTACCGCAATAATAGGGATATAGAATTGTGTAGTTAAATTAACAGATGCTTGAGATTGTTTTTGTGAATTGTCGGTATGTTCTCATCAGGCTCAAGACTATAAGCAAGCTCATCCTTTTTGTAATGTTCAATATTATCCTACAGCAATCCATTTTCTTATTCACTCTCATTTTCCGATAAACTCGAGTCGTCCAAAACGCTTTCCAAAAGCGCAGCCATTTATGTGTCATCTAAACTCCGCTTACTTACCATCGTTTTTAAACAATTTAAATATAAAAATTAAACTCCAAATAAAAGAGTTCAAAAATTACTTAAAAAATAACGTTAAATTTCTCAGATGTACGCTGTTTTGACATTTTAGAAACAAACTTATTTACCACGTAAAAACAACCACAACCGACAAGCTGCAGCTAACATCTGAGAAAACTGAATGTGAGAATGTTTTATTTCAACAATAGACAGAGAGAGCGCAGAAAATTTAAAAGACATACATCTCGCAGACGTACGTTATCTAGGCAGGGTTAAGTAATGAATAGATTTAAATAGTTAACAAATATGAAGGTAATTTTGAAGCTTTAATTTTGAAATTCGATATATCATGCTCTTACTTAAAACGAAAAGATTGTTTCTTTCCTCATTCTCTCGAGATCAACTTTGATTCAGATTTTGAGTAGGCAGCACAGGGGCCTTAATGTAGTGCATTTCAATGCACGCAGTTTAAATATGGCAAAATTTGACTACATAAGATATATCTTTGAAGACTCTTCGGTAGACATAGTATGCGTTTCTGAAACGTGGCTATGTGATGACATAAATCAAGCAATCTGCAATATAAAAAATTTTAAGCTGTTTCGAAATGATCGATTTGACAAAATGGGTGGAGGAGTTGCAGTTTACTGTAAAAATAATTTAAAATCTGAATTTGTAAGTAAGTCGACTGGTTCAGGTATTGAGTTCTTAAATATCTGTATATCTGATCAAAATACTAAAATGCTTCTGTCATGTGTCTATAACCCAAATAAATGTCACCCTGTTGATCCATTGTTTTCTGTATTGTCCAACTGTTTTCTAGATTATGATTTAATGTTATTGTGTGGAGACTTCAATATCAATATTATCTCGAACGACCTTCCAAAACATACGTTATATGACAAAATATCGTCGTTAGGATTATCAATAGTGAATGAAAGTCTACCCACCCGATTTGCTGACAATACTAACCCAAGTCTTTTGGACTACTTTATTATTTCTGACTGTTCTGCTGTGTTGTTATTTGACCAATTGTACTTCATTTCTGATCACGACTTAATTTTTTGTTCGTTAAATATCAACTTTTCTCGTAATATTATGTCTAATACAATCTCATATCGTGATTTTAAATCTATTACACAATTTACACGTCTCTGTTAAAAGATATATCAATCACCCCCTTTAATAATTGCTGGCTTCATTCCAATATTAATGATAAACTTAGATCACTTATGGATCCAATAAAATATTTATTTGATAAACATGTCCCCCTGCGTTCGATAAATATCAAGAATACATCTTGTCCTTGGTTTTCCCAAAATGTTTTAAATGCCTTAAAAAAAGGAACAAGCTTCGAACAATATGGAGAAAAAATCCCACCTCATCCAACTGGAATATCTATAGAACTGCTAGAAATGAGTCCATTCTTATTATTAGACAAGCCAATTCACGTTATTACTCGGCAAAACTAAAACTATCGCTCCCAAGCAAAACACTTTGGGAAAACATTAAAAAACTTGGAGTATGCAATAAAGATGCCACTAAATGCAATATAAATCCTGAAACTCTCAATAATTTTTTTGTTGGTGCTGTTGATAACTCAAGTAGTACTATACCCCCTATTGTTATATGACTACGCAACAATCTTTTAAGTTCACACCAGTAAATGAATTTGATGTTGGCAAGTGTGTAATGCAAGTTAAATCAAATGCTACAGGTGAGGATGGTATTCACATAAAGTTCATAAAACTCATACTCCCTCATATAATTAGCTCTATTACACATATAATTAATTCTTGTTTTATGTCGTCATCATTTCCAAACTTGTGGAAAACTGCAATTGTTCTACCTGTTGCAAAAAAACATAACCCTTCTGGTCCGAATGACTTTAGGCCAATAAGCATTTTACCGCCACTGTCAAAAGTATGTGAGAAGCTCATGGCTCAGCAAATCAATAAACACTTACTTGAAAAAAAACTATTATCTCCTTTGCAATCTGGTTTTCGAGCTGGGCATGGGTGTTCTTCTGCAGTTGTAAAAGTTCTTGATGACATAAGACCAGAATATGACGCCGGGTTTATGACTTTGCTCTGCCTTCTTGACTTCTCTAAGGCTTTTGATAAAATTAATCATCAATACTTGTGTCATAAACTTAAGACTTTTAAGTGGTGTTCCACAAGGATCCATACTAGGTCCTCTTTTGTTTTCATTGTTTATAAATGATATTTTCTGTGTGTGCAAACATGCATCTGTTCATGCTTATGCAGATGATGTACAGCTGTATTTGTCACGTCAAACTTCGCTTCTTGAAGATCTTTGCTGTAGATTGAATGAAGATCTTAGCAGTATTAATAATTGGGCCAGTAGCAATGGTCTTCAACTAAATGCATTAAAGTCGTATGTTATTCCTATTTGTACAATAAGAATAAAAATTGTTTAAATGATGTCCCGGATTTGTTTATTGGAACAAATAAGCTTTTTGTTGTGTCAAAAATTGTAAATCTTGGTTTCCATATTAATTCGTCTCGATCATGTGTTGATCATGTAAACAGTGTAGTCAAAAAAGTTTATTATGTCCTTCGTAATTTGAGAATGTCAGCTTATGTAACTCCTGTTGATATAAAACGAAAGTTGGTGATCCAGCTGATCTTACCAGTTATAATGTAAGCTGAAATAGTATACAGTGAACTTGACTCATCCTTCCAATCAAAACTTCAAATTGCTTTTAATTATGCCACACGCTATGTATACGGCTTGCGAAAATTTGACCATTTATCTAGTTACAGAAATGCAATACTCGGATATGATTTAACTGCATACTTGAAGGCAAGAAACTGTATATATTTGCATAAACTTATTCACGAGAAAACACCGCTTTATCTTTATTCAAAACTTCAGTTCTGTCTGTCTAGAAGAAGTCATATTTTAATTGTACCTAGGCATAACTCGCTGAACTCATCTCATTTATTTTTCGTTAACGCCATTAGAATATGGAATGCACTGCCTCGAAGGATAAGAGAAATTACTAGGAGAGGAGTTTTTGGGCAATCTATTTTATCTTTTTTTTTCTACTCAAACAACTTAAATTTTTAATTTATTCTCTCTTCTAAATCTATAATTCTAAATCTATAATTCTTTATATTTTTGTTTTTTCATTTACTACCAACCACCACTGTATTAATAGAAAACTTTTTACTCTTTTAAAATAAATTTTTGGCTTACATTTTAAGTTACCTTTACCTTAAATTAATTAAGTTAAACAAAATTAAATTCAATCCAAATATTCTCAATTAAGCCTAGTTGTTATTCAATTTTATATTATTTTGTACTATAAGAGAACATAGTTCTAAGTGTACTAACGTATAGGTTTAATAATAAAAAAAAAAAAAAATAAAAATAAGAGAGTGTGGACTTTAGAAATATATTTTTTTTTATTGAGGTCGACCCATTCTGCTTTGCACTGTGTAATTGTGTTTACCTGTTAATCGTTGCGTTAATATATAAAACATATTTTGTTTTTTATCTCTTTGGAGGCCTTTTCTTTAAATAACAATCTGAATGACTCACTTAAAACAACTGCCAAAATTCATATAATATTTCTTCTCAAATTAATAACAAACAAGGAAACAGTATACGAACACAACACTCATAAATCGTCGCCTAAATGATGAACACGAATGCCATAAAAATAATTGAAAAATATTAAATATATGTACACATAAAAAAACGACATACTTTAAGGGTAACGACAATTGTGTTTGCTTAAAAAGAGTTTTAACAAAATGTTTAAAAGTTGATTGAGATACAAAGCGGATGACAGTTGTCGTGATTCTAACTACGTGAGAATTTTTTCAGTGTAGATTTAAATTCAACGCATGCCTTACATTGCAATTGCATATGCATGAATGTTTGTGTGTATGTGTGTGTTCGGCATTTGTTTGGTTTCCATAAATTGTTCAGGAAATTATGTAAAACAAGCATTTGTACAAGACAGACGACAAACGGAGTCCTTCATCAAACATAATCTTTTCTTTTTATTAAAATTTCAATTTCAAATAGCCTCGGGAAACAGTCAGAATTAAATTTTATAGCATACTACGTATATGAAAAACACAAACAAACAAATAGGTTTTTAATTTCCGTCTGTGTAAAAGAAATGGCAATACACTTAACAGAGATGTAAGGCAGTTTTTTTTTCTCTCAATATGCATGCACTATACGTGACAATATGTTAATAAATTATCTCACTTGCATCTGTTACGTGTCTTCCTTCTTGAAACAGAAATTGTTTAAAACAGTAAATAAGTCTAGGTATTCAATTTATTTTTTGTTAGCTTTGAAATCTCAAAACCTTAGCTTCTTCGCTTTTGTCCTTTTTTGCTTTTGAAGCAGGCATACTTCATTGTATTGCATACTTCATGGCGCTGTAGTTTTCTGAGCTTTATTCACAGGATGTTCTTTTGTTGTGGTTCGCTTCGCCGTTAACCAGTTTACAAAAGCGCTTCTGCAGTGCATCGCGCGGCGTTGCCATATGCATTTGCTCTATTATGTGCGCCACATTTGCATATTTACAGTTATTAAATTTTATACAAGTGCGAATTGTCTGCTTTCAAACTCATTGTCTGCATCCGAACTTATTGTCTGCAGTGTCCGTTCTGCGCAATGTTGCCAGATTCAATACTTAAGAGCGTAACACTTAAAAATGGAAAAAGAAAGCAGCAGCTTGACTACGTGATAGTGACGTTACAGTAACAAGGAATTTATAAAAGTTGTTATTTTTGTTTGTTGCATGCTAAAACTTTCAAGCCGCATATCGTTTCAATTCAGCTTGCATAAAAGCTAGCAATATCTGCTACGCTTTTTCTTTGCTATTCAGTGATATTTGGACTTTGTGTCCATTTCCAGTTTTTGCCGCTTGATACTAACAAGCAATATACATTTTTTGTTTCTTTGCATTTTACTGCAGGCAGCATGGCATTCAGGAGTCTTTTTAAATGAATATTCATGTTGTCATTAAAATTAAAAATATACAAAAATAAAAATAGAATTAAAAAAATGGGCACATTTCCTTCATGGTCTAAAGGGGCTTTTAGTAGTTGGAGTTTTGTTGGGAGGAACAAGTGTATTTTTTAGAGCTGTGATAGGTGTAGCTGCAGGAAAACTTCTTGCTTTAAAATTGCATTAAGTTCTTGCAAAGTGCTCTTTGAAGCTTTTTGCACAATTTTTTTTACCCCATTACTTGCTTAAATTGCTTCTTTATTAGAATTGTATAAAAACAAGCAATTTTTTAACTGCTATTTATGTATAACATTACAAAGTAGTATATAATCTCTAAATTTTACATCAAAATTTGAAAAAAAAAAATATTTCACAATATATTTTCTTTTTTCAGACTTTTCAGATATATTTTAATATAGGTTTATTTAATTTGTATCATATATGTATGCACATGAGAGTGTATCGAAATTCTGACCCTGAATTCCGGTACCAAAATTATATAGTATATAAAAACTCCTTTCGACTGTTATACTTTTTTTTCTGAACCAATTTTGTCGTCCCCCGAAATGCATTTTTGTGCATTTTTAAGTAAATTTTGTACTGGAGACGCACTTTTTGTTGATTTTAAAAGACAATCAAGCCTATCAATCAATTCTTTACATAAATTTTCATCCCATTTGACCAATGCTGTAACAAGATTTGACGGATTTTTCTAATTGAATGTACTTGTTATTTTATTTTTATTCAGCCCTATTTTCACGCGGATTCGGAATAGGAAGTTTTCACTTATAGGATAATGCTTAAGAACATTTTGAAAATTTTAAATGCAAATTTGTTCACCTACCTACGGTTGATAAACAAATTTGCATTAAAAATTATCATAATGTTCTTAAGTGCTATCTTAAAAGTGAAAACTCCCTTTTCCAAATCCGCGTGAAAAAGTATTCCCGATAGGACTAATTATATTTTTGCTTATAAGAAAGTACTTGACCACTTTAAGGCTTATTTTTGTTTAATGCAAAAGTAAAGTATATTTTGGAACTATTACTGTTAACAAAATAAGAAAATCGAAAGGATTTTTTATATACAACTACATTTTAGTACCGGAATTGGGGTTAGATTTTTTCCATACAAGTCGATACACTCTAATGCATATAAGTTTTATGCAAAGAATATTTTTTAGTTATATACACCTTAATATAATTGATTCCTTTTGATAATAGCCTTTTTAGAAATGATAGCCTTTTTCATACTATTTTTAAGGTGACACTACACGTTGGAAAAGAAAAGAAAAGACTCAATTTAAAACATTTACTGTGTAAAACATATAATGCTACATAGAGACTAGAAGTTTCGTAAATAATACAAAAACAATATTCCAAAAAAGGTTTTTTTAGTGCATCTTCTTCTTGCTAATTGGCGTCAAAAAGAAAGTAGTTCTTTTCAGCGGGGGGGGGGGGGGTAAGATATTTGGGTTCCAATTTATCTGGCCCAAAAAAGTTAAGATGCTTACTAATGAGAGTATTTGTCGTTACAATATAATATATAATTTTGCGTTCCTCTTTGTGCGTTGTTTGTTTATTTGCATAAACTAAGCACAAAAAACTGTTGCAGTTGCTTTTTATATAAACTGCAACATATTATATTAACCCATTAGCACTTAGGGGACATTATTTTTGCTCACATAAAATTATTTAACTTTGTTTATTCGCTATGGAATATTTTTCCGTAGAAAATTTTGCTGCTTGTTCCATAGACGAGCTTTGCAAAAGTCAAAACATTCTGAACCGTATGTACAGTTGTTCTGGCCCATGTGGGCGTTTGTTCCATACATCATGTGCTGGGATCTCTAAGTCGTGTCTTGATGATTTAATCTCACCACGATCAGGTCTTCGCTGGTATTGTGCTTCGTGTAGGGTTCTTTCACCAGATGAGTTTTTCTCAAAAATTAAGCTTTTCGGTGATAGTTTTAACGCTTTAAATAACAATTTTAAAGAAATTGTTACATTTTTTAATGAAGTAAGTACCTCACCCAGTACTAGCATTTATGATGAAAAGTCTTCATCGGTAAATATTTCGACCGCATTGTCTCAGACTCTTCCAGCCTCTTCTTCTGAGACTCAAATAGTTTTATCTAAAAAAGACCTAAATATTTCGAAGAAAAAGAGAAATAATTCCAAAAATAAAATTAATAAGCGGTGCATGACGCTTCCAGCCACTTTAGAAACCAAGCAGATCTCGGCTAAACCAGTGTTTACGCCAGTGAGAATAGATAATATAGTTATTACTCCATCTTCTCCATCTGTTTCTCCCCCGGCTAGAAATGACATAACTAATGGGCGCAATAGTTCATTAAATTTAAGAGCTTTGTCGAGAAAAAAAAAAATTTTCATTTCATGTCTTCAGCCCGACACAACAAGTGAAAATGTATTGACGTTTGTTAAACACAACCAATTAGTAAGTCAGGCTGCTTTCTGCTCATGCAAGAAAATTGGCAATAAACCGTGCCACGCATCATTTATTCTCACAGTAGCTGCTGAAGAGTTTGCAACTGTTCTGAGCTCTAATCTGTGGGCTGATAATATCTTTGTTTCTGAGTTTAAGCCTAATGTAGTGCGCACCAAGTTAAGCAACCAAACGTACACAAACTATTTGGTTGCACTGTATTTATGTTTGTTATTATTCACCACGCACAATGACCCGTGGTTATATATTAGATTTACATGACGCACTTTCGCACTAAGCTAATGTTCTATTTATTTCACTCGCGCACTTTTAATGTTTATATATTTTGTTATATTTATTTTGCATTACGCACTTACGCATTAAGTTTATATTTATTATTCACTCACGCACTTTTTATGTTAAAATTATGCACTTTTTCAAAATACCGTTGTTTGGCTTTATAAGCACCGAAAATTGAAAAATAAAGATCATTAATTCTGCAAGCTTCAAATCAGCTTCATCTTTTTATTTTAAGCCAAAGTGCATTTTTATGCCGGCTGAATAAAAATAATATTTCAAGACTAAGTGCATTTCTATGCCGGCTGAGAATTAAAAAAGAAAATATTAAATATTTAGAGCCAGTGGCGTTATTAAGCGCCGGCAAAGAATTTGAGGCAGGTCCTTTTCTTTAAAACACAAAAAGTAAACAAAAACATTACACTAAACACAGGTCTAGAAGGACGAATAATATCGCCAGTCAGACCCAAAAAAACTAAATAGGCTTTCCCTTTACTATCAAAATGTAAGGGGATTGCGTTCAAAGACGCGCGACATTTTTTTGTCAACTCAGAATTTTTCTGAAGATATTATCGCGTTAACTGAAACTTGGTTGAACGGAGGAATTACTGACTTAGAACTGTTTGACAATAGTTTTCAAGTATATAGGAAGGACAGACACGCTGACAATAATTCTGCAGTTGGTGGTGGTGTCCTATTAGCTGTAAGGAACTCCTGTGTTAGTTCCTTTATTGATATTCCCTGCTCTGCTAATATCGAACTTATATGCGTTAAGGTTGTACATTGCAATTCTAATGTATATGTTATTAATGCATACGTTCCTCCAAAGAGCAGTGTAGAGGTCTATGCAAGCCTTGCGGATTGCATAGAATTTATATTAAATTTACTTGACGTTAATGACGACATTTTATTGTTGGGCGATTTTAATTTGCCTGACTTAAAATGGCATTCTTCTGACGATGAAACACATTTTTGTGCATCTAATTCGAAGACACGCCAAGAACATATATTTGTTGACAATATATGTTCTGACTTACATCAAGTTAGTTGTATTTATAATAGTCTGGAAAGGCTGCTTGACCTAGTCTTAACTACAGACAGTAACAATGTCATTGTTCAGAAGGCACTTCATGCTTTGACTACTATTGATAATTACCATCCACCTTTGAGTATTTGGTATAAATCCGATAGGGAGAATATGGTAAATTCAAGCTCTGTTGACACAGTTTATGAATTCAATTTCAAAAAAGCTGACTTTTTGGGGTTGAATCATTTACTTTATAGTAAATTAAATATAATTACAGAATACATAAATAATAATAATCTTAACAGTTCAATAAATTATTTCTATACGGAGCTCTTTGCCATGTTTTCTCAGTCTGTACCATATAGTCTCAAATTTGCGAAAAATTCTGCGTACCCTTGGCACACAAAGGATTTAAAGACTCTTCGCAACAAATGGAATAGGGCATGGAAGAAATATGTTTGTAGTTTTGACTCAAATGACCTAGAAACATACAAACGTTTGTTTCTGGAATTTGAGAATTGCTCAGCTGCATTATATAATGAGTATTTGGATAACATGAAGCTGAGTATTTTGTCTGATCCAAGAAAATTTTGGGGATTTATTAATGTTAAGAAGAAGACTGATGAATTTCCTTCTTCTTTCAAATTTCAGGATGGATTTGCTGACAATTCCACCATTATTTGTGGCTTATTTGCCAATCTTTTTAAAGAATCATTCTGGTCAGATTCTTTTAATCCTGATTTAGCGTATTTTGATTATATGAACAACGCATCCAGAGTTTCTTTGGGGCATATATCTTTTACCTCAGAGGATATTTTTAAGTATATTGAATCAATCGATGAGGATTTTAGCGCTGGACCAGATGGAATTCCTGCCGCAATGTTAAAACAATGCGGCTCCGTTTTGTGTCAGCCTCTCTCGTTAATTTTTAATAAATCAATTAATGAAAGTAATTTTCCTCTTTTTTGGAAAAAATCTTATATCAGTCCTATTTACAAAAAAGGTTGCAGGAACGACGTCACTAATTATAGGCCTATCGCTAAATTGTCTTCGATTCCTAAACTTTTTGAACGAATAGTGTACGATCGAGTGAAAATTCACTGTGGGCAAGTCATGACAACTCGTCAGCATGGTTTTGTTACTGGCAGATCCACTGTGTCTAATCTCCTTGATTTCACTACATTCTGCTTAAAATCTATTGATTCTGGTAGCCAGGTCGATTGTATTTACACTGATTTTAGCAAAGCTTTTGATAAATTACCACATTATCTAATTTTATTTAAACTTAAATTAATGGGATTTCCACAATATTTTGTAAACTGGATCAAATCGTATTTGATGGAGCGATCTTATGAAATACGGTTCCGAGGCGTGTTGTCTTCTGAATTTGTTGCAGAATCGGGTGTTCCTCAAGGAAGCCACCTGGGCCCACTTCTGTTTATTTTGGCAATTAATGATGTTACCCACGTCATTAAACACTCTCATTTGCTTATTTATGCAGATGATATGAAAATATACAGAACAATTGATTCTAATGACAATTCAGACCTGCTCCAGTCAGACTTGAACTCCTTTGAGGTTTGGTGTTCTAAATATAACATGTTTTTAAATCCAGATAAATGCCAAACTATGACCTTTTCGCGTAAAAGGAACAATTTTATTTTTGATTACAAAATTAAAGATACTGCTTTAAGTCGTGTAACTACCGTCAAAGACCTTGGTATATGCATGGATTCTAAATTGTCGTTTAACATGCATATTGATAGAATTTGTAAAAAAGCGTCTTCTGTGCTTGGTTTTATAAAACGATGGGCCAAAGAGTTTGATAGCTTAATAACAACTACAACTCTGTATTATTCAATCGTGCGTCCTCACTTGGAGTACGCAAGTCAAGTATGGTCCCCACATTACAATGTGCATGTTGATCGTATAGAAAGAATTCAAAAACGTTTTGTTCGGTTTGCTCTAAGAGGCTTGAGTGGAACTGACACATTTAACCTTCCTCCATATGAGGATCGTTTAAAATTATTAAAGATGCAATCTTTAAGTGAGAGAAGAAAATCTGCTGATATCGTCTACTTACACCAACTCATAACTGGTGTATTCGACTCTCCAGAGCTTCTTTCTTTTATAAATTTTAACACTAACCGTAGAAGCAGTAGAAACTCTAACAACTTGATTTATTTACCATTTAGTAGAACAAATTATATGTTAACTGCTCCATTAAATCGCATGAGTACCTTTGTTAACTGTAACGTGTTTGATGTTAACTTGTCGAAAGGTCAACTCAAAAGTAGATTGAAAACTAATGTATGATTAGATCTATGTAAACGCATGGTTAGTTGTTATGTCTTGTGTTGTCCCTGAGCCCAACCCATATTATGGTGGGTAAATTTTTCTCCCTTTTGGTTTTTTATTGGACCACTTTTATCGATATCTTTGAGTTATTTCAATGATATTGGATTGGTTCTTAAAATGATCTATTGCGGAGAAAGTGTGAAAAAAGCTGTAGTAGCTGAACTCTATTGTTATTGCATGTTATTACTATACTAGAAATATTAAGTTTTGATTAATTACAACTGCCCGCTACGAGAATATAAAGGGTTTAACCCTAACTAAACCCTAACCGTCCTGATAACATTTTCATACATTGACTCCTGATAAGGGTACCCGGGTACCCGTGTGTTATTTGTATGGGAACACTGAGAGTCATAGATAAGATATGTCCGTGCATGCTTCTGTGTAGGCCTAGTGTGATGTGAAGACAATGATCGTCTTAGGCTCGTAAAGTTGATTAAATTTGGTTTGATTTTATAAAATTTTTTCGATGTCGTGCAAACGAAATGCATCTTTTATCGAAATGAAAGTATCTGTAGGCGAATGTTCTACTGCAGCGCAATCATCCAGTGCTACAGCAAGTGCTGCTGTCCATCAGACCCCACGCCAACCCCCAAAACCATAGATTCACAATCATAGATTTTTAGAGAATTTACCATGGCAAAATAGTTATCTAAATATCTCCGCGTAAGTAATGTTAGCCAATTAGCTATGAGTAAGAAGAATTATCCTCGTTGGTACCCTACGACAAAACAAAGCTTATATCCAAGAGACCTAAGACCAAACTTCACAGACGATATAGGTTTACTCCGATATGCATTCAACAAAATTGGAAGTGCTTTATATATCGTAACCAGGAAGAAGAAAAGCGTTTCCTTTTTGTCAGCTATGAAGAGAGTCAGTATTAAATGGTAAAGAGGAGATTTTTGTCTTCAACAACAAAACCAAAGGCGGAGAAGATGTAATGGACCAGATGTTATCTAAATATAACACCAAACGTAAAACAAATAGATGGTCATTAGCCATTTTTTAGAACATGATCAACGTTGCTGCGTTAGGTGCATTTTGTGTCTTTTTTATCATTCAACTAGCTTTTGTCAATTCTTTTTGACATCATTTAGCGTAAATTTGGCGATTAAAACATGAAAGAAAAGTCCACTCATAACCGAACAATACGATACACCAAAGAGCGCACTGCTTTTGAGCTTATGATCAATACAATCATTTCTGAGTTAGTTTTTCCGGACGTTACAGTCCCATCCGGTTTCACTGAGAGAGATAAAGCTGGTCGGAGGCCATCGAAGGCTCGTTGCTACATTTCCATGGCTATTGGTGGCAAATTCGACAGAAAGATACGCCAGAAATGCGATGACTGCATGCGGCCAATGTTCAACAAGCTCACTAAAGCATAGCACAATGCTGTTTTTATACCATTAAACTTTTGTTTTTTTATACCATTATAGTTTATACCCGGCATGCTTTGCGTCCCTCTACGCTAATCTTCTAAAAATTCGGCATAACAATGGAAAGGCCACGCCAATTTTTAGTACAATAGCCGACAATAATCAAATTAACTAAATTTCCAAATTTTAGTCTAATACGACCAAAACCTTCTGATATATAGCATTTTTATTGAATAGTAGGCGGTAAAAGGGAGTGGCAAATTTTTGTACTCAAAACAAATATACTGCCAAAATTTCGGCTAGATCGGCCCAGTACTTTTGGAGTATATAGTCTAAATGTGTGTAGAAATTTACGGGTAATTTGTACCCCTATCAGGAGAGTAAGGACTATTCGACTTTGGGTCGGCTCTAAAACTACCCAAACAATGCTAGAATGCTAAAAGTGTGGAAAAACTATAGAAAATGGCTATTTGTAAGATGTCATGGAACCTCAAATTTTCAACCTTTTTGGCTTGAAAAATATTTGACTTCGAAAACGGTTCGGGAACCCAGATACCCGCGTCAGGAGGGTAAGGGTTAAATTACAGCGTTTTTACAAAAGTCGCGCTTAATTTTTAGACTTGGGCCAAACATAATAACTCTAGTATACCTTTTAGTATACCTTGTATACCTATCAAGTACTAATAAATTTAATAAGAAATACGTAATTTAAAAGAAAATATACTTAGAATGATTATAAAAACCTTACAATAATTTAATTATAAATTAATATATGAAACAAAAATAAAATAAAAGTTAATAATTAATTTTGCACTTAGTAGGTCTGCTTCTGTGCTTGATTGTAGGTAGAACTTGTAAGCTGCTGCAACGTTTTTCCGTACTTTTTTAGCTCTAAAGAGAGAAGAAGAACAAGCATAAAATCGCTTTTTTTGAACTTCAATGTTGAATATTTTTTTAAGTGTGTTGAAAAATTTGTTTCAGCATCACAAGAACAAGCATTAAGACAAACAAGCATCAAGAAGAAGAACCAAATGCAAAATTAAAACTTTTTGTTTGCTTATATTATGCGATGAATAATAAATTTACCCATTCTTAAATATTAATTAATTATAAAAAGTAATATAATTGCAAGTAAGTAATTGGCAAAAACATGCCTCAGAAAACTGATCATAGCTTTCTTATTATTTAATTGTTACAGTCAAATTTTTTTGAAAATTAGTGATAAAGCTTACATTAAAGACATACTAAAAGATAAAATATTATTAAAACTACTTTTTTTATTTTTGACGTTCTAAACTTTTTGAAATTTTTGTAATTTTCCGATATAAATTTTCGAATTTGTGCAAAAACATTTACTACAAAATTGTCTATAACTTCTGTGCTTTAAAATTGTTGCAAATTAAATTTCTAAAATATGTTAAGAAAGCATTGTTTTAAGATAATAATATCTTAATAATGAATTCAATAATGGATTAAAAAAATACCAAAATTTAATTTATTTTTTTAAGAATCTTAAATTTGTATTTTTTTTTTTTGTAAGTTTATAGAATATTTTTTTAATATAACATCTTTAATACTTACTTAACGATTATAATAAAAAAAAATTATGGTGTACTATGTGAAATTTGTGCTGAAATTTTTTTTTTGCATATTCATAATACAGTGAAACCTCTCTAACTTGAACTTTCCTAACTCGAAATTCTCGAAATATCTCGAAGTAGTATTTTTGGTTTTTGCTTTTTCAAGGCCTTTTCCTTATATTTTGATATCTATAAGTCGAATTTCTCTAACTTGAATTTTTCTTCATTTCGAACCGAAATCTCATTTGTATTAGGAAAACTTTCATGCATATTAATCTCCATAACTCGAATTTCTCTCACTCACAACAACTTCGATATTTCTGTGTGTGTTGCAATTCGAAGAAATAATTTCGTCGGAGTATCGCGCTGCGAGGGCATGATAAAAATTTAATGGCACCTTTGCTAGCTCGCGTCGAAAGATATAAAAGTTATTGTATCTTGTGCTGTGTGTATTTTGTTGGTTTATATTTTATGTAAGTAGATTTTGTAAGGAGATTTTTTGAATTTAAAGGGTAAGTGTGGCTCATTTTACAGTATTCAAGAAGATGCTTATTGACTTAACGACTTTTACTCTATGAAAGTGATAAATCTGATGATGATGAAGTTGAATGATGACGATGTTCCATCGTCAACAATTTTTGAAAGAAATCACTTCGCAGAACGGGTGCGGACATTTATTGAATCCAAACAGACATCATAATGAAACATAATCGACAATTTAATGCAGAAAGAGAAATGTGTGTGCTAAATACAGAACAAAATTCTGAGAACTTTAACAAACATGCACATTAAATAAAATGAGCTAAAAATTAAATTATTTACATAATTTTTTTTTTCTATAACTCGATTTTTCAGTAACTCGAAGCAAAATTCTGGTCCAGTGACTTTTCGAGTCAGGGAAGTTTCACGTACTAAAACATATGTTCTGTTTTAAAAAGTAGGATTCTATGTTAATGTTAATGTTGTGTGGTGGAGATGCGTACTGAGACCTAAATGAGATCTATTGTACCTCCTTCTCAAAGCTCCGCTGGGTTTGCGGATTACAGAATTTCATCCAGCCCTATTTCTCTAATGAATTTGAGAATATTCTTAGGTTCAAGGGATGAAACCTGCTCTAGACTCAGCTCATAATTCCCCAGTGCTAGTTTACGTCTGCGAGCCACGGCGTTGCAGTTTGTAAGTAGGTGTATTGGAATCTCCTCTGCTTCTTCACAGAAATGGCAGTTACTATCGGTCTCTAAGCCCAATTTCATCAGGTGGTATTTCAGTTTACAGTGTCTTGTAAGGAACCCCGTTAGAATCCTAAGATTCGGTTTGCCTAAGCTTATGCACAATTTTGCTCTCCGAGTGTTAAAATCTCTGAGGAGCAATTTGGATTGTCTTAGCTTTGGGAGGCTTTTCCAAATGTTTGAACGTTTATGCCTCTCCTCCCTTCTTAGTTCTTCTTTTATAGAATGTGTGCCCAATCCGCAGAAAGGTTCTGGTCCTATAAATTTTGTGGCTGCACCCTGTCGCGCTAGACCATCGGCTTCTTCGTTACCCTGTATTCCTTTGTGTCCTGGGACCTAAAGTATAGTAACAGTGTTATTCTTGCCTAGCTCGTTGAGTTTTGTTAGGCATTCCCATGTTATTCTCGATGATATCTCACAGGAAATTAATGCTTTGATTGCTGCTTGGCTGTCTGACATCACAACTATATCCTGACCTTTGTATTTACGGTCCAGATTGAATTGTGCACACAGCTGTATTGCTAGGATTTCCGCTTGGAAGATACTGGGTGTTGTCCCTATAGATTCAAAGTGCTTGGTTCTTAACCCGTACACCCCTGCGCCTATACCTTCCAATGTCTTGGACCCATCTGTATACCATGGTATACTGTGTGGTTTCTTAACTTGCGATATCATCTCGCTGTCCCACTCTTTCTTGGTACTAAGCTTAATTCCGAAGTGTTTTTCGAAGTTATACCTTTTTACTATATCGTCTCTTGGTAGATCGATGTAGGAAGTGTGCTTTGCAATATCCTCCTTCTCTCTACTGCTGATAGTCTTACCTAAACCTGTCCCCTCTTTTGCAATGCCCAACAGAGTTCGCTTGGCTACTCCCTCTATGACAAGGTGTAAGGGTGTTAGGTCCAGAATTACTTCTAGTGCTGCTGTAGGGCATGTCCTCATGGCCCCTGTGATGCATACACAGGCCAGTCTCTGCACCTTTGTTAGCATATTCCTCATTGTGGTTAACTTGTTTCTCTCAGCCCATGCTATTGCACCATAGGTGAGGATGGGTCTCACCATCATGGTATACATCCAGCAGAGAATTGTTGGGTTACAACCCCAGCTTTTCCCCGCCAGGCTCCTACATACCATGAGTGCGTGCGTTGCTTTGTTTATAGTTACCTCTGCATGTCTTCTCCAGAGAAGCTTTGAATCTAGTGTAAGTCCCAGATACTTTACTTCTCCTTTGAAGGGAATTTTAGTGCCATCCATTCTCATTGTTCAGAGGTTTGGCAGGCCTCTTTTGTTAGTAAAAGGTACTATGGTGGTTTTCGCTGGGTTGATACTTAATCGCACCGTGTTGCACCACTCCTTTGTTACTGACAGTAAGTAGGATACTATACTTGGAAAATGAAATTTCATGAATTTTCCAAGCCTAATTTCGAAGCCAAATATTCGAAGTAATTGGATTCTTAGCTATGATTCTATATTCTTAGTTTTCTAAATTTGCAGCCTAAATAAAAGCTTAAATTTAGTTAACCGTAGAAGGCGGAATAGTCTGCGCAACTAATCATTTTTATTTTTATACTCAAAAGAGCTGCAACTACTGATGCCCTCAATCTTCCGCGATTTGGCGTCCATAAATGTTTAATAAACGAAAATGTTCTTTCATTTTGAAAGAAGTCCGCGGACAAAGTCCGCTCAGGGTTGAAAAGTCTGAACAATCTGGAAAATATGGCAAGCCTAGACAAGGGGTGTCTTAATTTTTTTAATAATAATCGTTTTATTTACTATTTTTATTTATTTTACTGAGTATTTCTACTTTTTCTCAAGCTATTCATAAAAGTCAAATTCTATAATTCATAATTGTAAAAACTTAGTTCTGCTAGAGTTTTTACCGAAAATTCTATGGCCCTTGGTAAAAGAAACTGAAAAATTCACACCTTAATTCGAATTTAGTGAGCTAACTAAGTTGCTTCTAAGGTTTCGTAGTAATAATGCAAATTTAATAAACTTTGAGTTCAGTGCAGCTATTGTGAGTTGGTCTTGAAATCTGTCACTGAATGTGAGGTTTGACAGTTGATTTTTAATATTTCATGCGCTATGGACAATTCAAATGTAATTTTCTCATTTTTTCCAAGTTAATTATTGTTTATTTAGTTTAATTAATAATTATAGAAACGAGGAAGAGATCGCAACTGGACATGGGAGGAAAAGGAATTCCTCAAGGAGGTCATCACTCCAATTGTTGAGATTGTGGACTTAAAAGCCAACAACATGCAAATGATTGCAAAGAAAAATGTCGCTTGGAATCATATTGCAAAGGAAATGAAATGCAATGGAGTCGATTCATCCATTCCCAAGTTAAAGGCTCAGTGGAATAGGATGAAGACGTCAGCATGCACAAATATTTCGTCTTTCAAAAGAGCAGTCTCTGCAACTGGTGGCGGCCCTGAGCCAAAAGAAACAGATGAACTGGATTACGCCACAGAGGAATTATTGCCGCTGGAATTTGAGGATGACGATGCTCCATTTGATAGCAATGCGCATTACAGCGGTGCTTTAAAGGGTGCAGGTGACAGTGGCGCACGTTGTAATGCGGTTGAAGGAAGTGCTGGTGCTGCAAGAAGTGGTGCTGAAGGAGGAGGTCGGGGTGCTGATGCAAGAAGTGGTAGTGGAAGTAGGGGGTGGTGGTGCTGCTGCGACAAGTGGAGCTGGCGTGGACAGAGCTAATAATGGCTCAGGTAGCAGTGGCAAAAGTGCCAGTAGCAGATGTGGTGAAATCAGTCGGGCAATTGTTGAGGATGTGCTGACAATAACTGTATTATTACTGGCATTACACTCGCGGAGTGGTTGGTGAAAAAACTCCACAAAATATAATCAAAAGAAAACTGTAACTAGTTCTGACGTTTTTAAAAAGAAATTGGAACAAATTGAGGTTGAAATTGCCAATGAGAAAGAATTATTTAAAATTAAAAAAAGAAATTAAATTCAAAAAATTAGAATTGCTTAATATGCAAATTCGAAATTGACAAATGTAAACAAGACCAGCACAAGACTGCACACCCTCGATAGGTCCTACCACATCCATGAAGTAATGCATTCTTATGCTATGCGCCCTGTACTTTTAAGGAACAATAAAAAGAGCTAAAAGTACAAATTATAGTTCAAATAAAATGGACATTTATTTATATCGCCCATTTCAGATTGAGGTGACTTATCAGTCGCACTGACCATCTCCGATTTGGCTCAAATTTTGTTCCTAGATTGGTTTATTGCTTAGAAAACCAAATCTGAAGTTATTCATTTTCAGAACCATTTATCAAGGCCAAAATCAGGTGTAATTTGAAACGACGTAGCTCAGTCAATTTAAATCCGATTTTTGTAAATAAGGTATCATTGGGAAGGTTATTTCGTCTTTTTTAAGGGAAAAATATAAAACTTTTGGAAAAATTTCAGTAAGTTGGCCCATTCTAAATTTCAAAGTTTAATGCCATGCCAACAACAGACGCTATTATTTTTTTTTAGTTTCTTTATTTTGGTTTTGTGTACGTTTCAATACCTTTCGAACAATATAAAATTAAGGTGTGCTCTTGAAAGGTTCAGAAGTTATGGCGTAAAACGTGCAGTGTTAAAGAACTTTCAATACAAATTCAACTAGCTATCACAGCTTTTCAACATACATGCTCAGCAAGTAGTCTATTTCGCCCGCTTTTCCCGCGATACAAATTGTTTTCTATTATAAACTTGTGTTTTGCAAAAACGATAACACGTACACACAGAAACACAAGCTGCTGTAAGTGATCGCCTAATTTTGAACAAATTCAACTTTTTTTTTTCAAATTCAACGAATGGAAAAAAAATGTATGCTGTAAGGCTTTGATAGCTAGTTGAATTTGTATTGAAAATTCTTTCAACCTGCACGTTTTACGCCATAACTTCTGAACCCTTCAAGAGCAGACCTTAATTTTATAGCGTTGGAAAGGTATTGAAACGTTCAAAAAACCAAAATAAAGAAACTGAAAAAAAACTATAGCGTCTGTTGTTGGCATGGTATTAAACTTTGAAATTAACAATGGGTCAATTTACAGCAATTTTTTTAAAAGTTTTATATTTTATCCTTAAAAAAAGGAGATAACTGTTCCAATGATACCTTAGTTAATAAAATGTGATTTAAATTGACTGAGCTACGTTGTCTAAAGATAGGCCCTATTTTGGCATTCGAATAGCCAAATTAAAAAAAAATTTTGAAACTTCAAACTCCAGAAATGGTTTTCTTAATGAGAAACCAATTTAAAAACAAATTTTGAGCCAAATCGGAGATGGTCAGTGCGACTGATAGGTCACCTCAATCTGAAATGGGCCATATACAGTCATGTGAAAATAAATAGGGACACCTATATTTTTATATTTGAAGCTGCATGAACTATAAACAATGTGCCCCAGATATAGCATTAATTCCTGCCACTGGTGATTCTTCTTGATAAGGCGAGTATAACACTTTATGGAGTTTCCTCCCACATCGTAAAACTTTCAAGATAAATAGTGTTTTACGGTTTTGGTACGTGTTTAGTATTATTGATTTAGAATCTTAACTACTCACTATAAAATTAAAAATAATATTTTGTATTTTTAAAAAAATATTAGCTTTTCCATCAATATATCAACCACTTTCGTGTCATGTGCTGCAGCGGAGCTAAAATTTTGAGATTATTCAACGAAATATCAACAAATTTTGTATCTTTTATTTTAGCGGAGCTGTAATCGTCCAAATTTAAAATGTCTTTTTTTTCATGTAAAAATATACTTAATCAAGAGTATTTTTTTAAATTTTAACTTTGGGCAATAACAGCTCCGCCAAAACAAAAGATAGAAAATTTGTTGATATTTCGTGGATAATCTCAAAATTTTTGCTCCGCTAAAGCACATGATCCGAAAGTGACATACTGATAAAAAATTTTATATTTTTTCTAAAATACAAAATATTATTTTTTATTTTATGGTGAGTAGTTTAGATTCTAGATCAATAATACTAAACACGTACCAAAACCATAAAACGCCCTGTATCTTGAAAGTTTTAGAATGTGGGAGGAAACTCCATAAAGTTTTATACTCGCCTCATCAGGAGGAACCACCACCCGAGGGAATTAATGCTATATCTGTTGCACCTTGTATGTTATCCATGCAGCTTTAAATATAAAAATACAGGTATCCCTATTTATTTTCACATGACTGTATATCTTTTTGTTCAGTTCTTTCTATGTATGGCGGGTTTCCTTCAAAAGTTTACTGAGCTAAATTATACACTCCATTATCACAGCTTTTTTATATACACCTCACCCGAAGTGAAAGGGTATTTTAAGTATTTGCATAAGCTTGCAACGCTAACAAGGAGGAATGGCTGGTAATAAAAAGTATAAAGAATAAGCCATATCCGTCTGTCCATTAGTGTATTGTCCGTAGCCACGGAATAAGGAGAAGTAGTAGAGAAATTTTTTAGAGGTTTAAGGTATTTCGTGGTCGTTCCACTCCGGCTTAAACTATGTTCTATTTTAGATATATACTAATTTTTGGCTCTTTTTAACCCAATTTTAAATTGCAACGCAAAAAAAGTGTCTTAGCATTTGACACCAGAAGCTTACCTGATGAAAACTTTTAAGTAGAAAAACATTGATTCTGAAAATGAAAATGTCTAATAGACTTTTTTTTTGGATTTTGCCGAAAAATAGTTTTCGCAGCTTTTTCAAACCATGAAAATTCATAACGCGAAAACGCAACGTTTTTTTCCGGAAAACTAGAAGCTTTTCCAAATATGCTATTTTAAATTTTCTCTCATTAGCTCACAGCAGAAGAAATGTGAAATTTAAAGTTTCTAGCTCAGGTGGCGACCGTAGCCTAGTGGGTAGAGTGCGTGGCCCCTAAGCTAAAGAACCGCGGTAGCCCGGGTTCAATTCCAGCTCAGACAGAAAGTTTTTTCAATTGAATTAATTTTTCTGTTCGGTCGTCACCTCTCTGCAGACAATGGCAAACCTCAGAGAGTAAAAATTGCCATGTAAAGCTTCTTGAGAACATAAGCCGTTCGGAGTCGGCATAAAACACGTAGGTCCAGTTCTCGATCATTTGCGATCAAACATTTTACACGCACAACACAATTGATCAATAGAAACTAGGTCAAAGTCCTTCCAAGGACTGAAATGGCCAGTTTATTTATTATTTAGCTCAAATGGAACTAGCTAGTAGCGGCAAAAAATGTGTTAAGCTTGGTTTTATTTTCGTTACTAATTGAAACAATTTGTTTTAGAATTTTTCTTTATGTTAAGGTTTTTCAAATGTAATAAAGATTTACTTTTTATTTAATTTGTATTAGCGCGATGTGTGGCTATGAACCTGCTTCTGAACTGGCGCCCTCTTTGACCGTTATGATCTTCTGTTGTGCTAAAATGTTCTTCGTTTGTTTGTCTCTCATCTACTAAGAAAAGGATACGAGTTAACCAATGCTATGTATTTTAAGATGAAACATTTCTTACAGATTTCAAACGAATCTTTGGTTAAGGAGCAGCCCCTCTCTTTAGCAATGTTCCAAAAAACTGCTATTTCAGCCACAGAATTTATTGTTGTATTTAAATGGCAAAGAAAACAATTAAAACAGGATCTGAAACAGTCTTTCAACAACTCCTCTTGCTTGTAAATATATGCTTTCGCTGGTATCTTTGTTCAGCTGTGCTAAGAGTTGTCCCAATTCTAAAAGGTGTCATCATGATATTGCTTTGTTTATATCCACCATCACCAAGTATTATTCCTCCCATGCGGCTCATTTTTTGAAGCCTTGTTTTTAATGATGAGGAATTATAAATCCGTGAAACATTTTCACTGCCTCTCCAACGTGCAACAATGTCCAAAATTCTACTGTTGGAATCCAGCTGTTGGATGTAGCGTGCTCCAACTTCGCCGCCAGGGTTTTTAATCTTTATACGGGTCTCTATAGCATATTTAAAGATATTTTATATAACATATTTTATATCTCTATAATACCTAGACATTGAGGAAACCCAAAATTTACGAAAAATCCTTTTTTATCTGGCTCAATTCTTGAATTGTATCCGTGAAATTTACAAAGCAAGGAAGTTTGGATGCCAAGGCATTGACCACTTTTCTAATCACTGTGCTATCCTTTTTTGACTCATCCATGCATATCAGCTAAAATTACGTGCATTTGACCGACAGAAAATTGGAATATATACTTGAGTCTTTCCGGAATCCAGCTGATAGCTTCCCTTAGCAAGATGTCTTAAGGTTATGCAAACCATCGTAAGTGGTGGGGTAGAGGATCCTTTATTACTCGAGGGCCTATTTTCATCTTCAATCAAATACTTAATAAAACGATCAATCAATTCAATCAAATACTTAATGTTTAAATTATTCTAAATAATTAAATATATAACACCATGCTTCACCTATAGTTTTTTTAAAAACTCTGTGCCACTATAATATTCCTAGGCATTTAAACGGCTATTATAGTTTTTTCTTGCCCTGGTATTTAAAGTATCACTAATTATTTCAAAATCACGAAAAAAACGTTGGTCATCCATTTTCATTCCATTTCAAAATAATTTTAATTTTCACCTAAAAAGTGACTTAAAACGCTGCGAGCCAAAACTAGCAGTTTTCTTTTTTAGAAGAGAATTTTTAAATTTAATTTTTTTTATTACTAACGATTTGAAACTAAAGTCGAATTTAAGAAAGATTTGAGTTAGAATTTGTTTATTACTGAGGGCCTATATCTTTAGCTATTTTTTTCTCATCTGCCACATAAAGTTCTTAGACAGCACACATTTATTTATAACTATTTCTCCTCAAAATGTAATTAAATAATTAATTTATAATAAACCATAAACTTCTAAATCTGCTAGTTTTAATTATAAGTCAACTTTTCTCTTATAATTTCTCATTGTTAATGAAAAACTGTGTTGATATCGTAAGGAGCACCCTTGTAGGCCATTCTGCTGAGGCTTGCAATAAGTCGCATACAGTTCCATTAAATACCTTCAGGTCCGATACCATTTACTGCTTCTGTTAGAGCGCAGTCGAGTCTACGGCTTACGTTATTGTTTCAATGTTTCAAATGCAGCGCTTGACTTTGCACTCGGCGCAAAACAATGGCTAGCAAAAAATACGCCCACGCCGAAAAACAATTGGCCAACTTAGTGCAACAGAAAACGAACATAAAAATAAACTAAGTATAGAGGGCCATACATAAATTTGAACAACTGAACAAAAACTGCAAGCGAAACGCAAAACTAAAATCTAACAAGCAAAAATAAAAGCGAGTCCAGGACGACGACGACGACTACGACTACTGCAAGGACGGCTTATAGCGGACGCATGCAACACTTGAGATTGCAATTTTTCATAGAAATTTACTTTTGTTTCTGCCCACAATACTGAAAGACACACTCCAACATACCTACTTATATACCCACACACACACACACTCTCTCATTTATACAAACAAACACTGAAGCACAACAAAAACATTGACTAAATTGAAATAGAACCATTTGGTTTACACTCGGTACAAAGTTATAAGGAAGGGAAAAATAGAAAAAAAAAATTAGGTGGTAAGAGATAATAAAATCGTACTTGCAATGAGTATACAAAAAAAGACAATTCTCACAAATATTGTGTGGCAACCCTTTGCAGCAGCGAATTGTTTTGTTGCAGCTGTCAGCAGCGTGCAAGCAGCTCGCAGACACAGGCTAGGACAGCAAAATTTATGACTTTATTTATGTGCCCTGCGTTATGACAACGTTTTCCTGAATACAGGCAACATCAACACCAGCAACAACAGCAACACCTACAACAGCACCACATAAAGAACACCACATTTAAACCATTTTTATTGCAAGAGATTTTAAGAGCATTCACTTTGTTTTTATTTATTTAATTTTTGTTTTTATTATTTTTGCCTTGCTTTGTAAGTAGTTTGCACTTAAAACCTGCTTAGGTCACCGAATCAACTAACACCACCCGCACCTTGGCTGACCGCGAGAAATGCTTCAAAATTAAAAAAAAAAAATAATGCAGAAATAAAATGAAATGAAATAAAATAAAATAATATAAATCCGCCAGATAAATCTCACCATTGTGTCCCCAACGCAATGGTATTTATATTATAACAAAAGTGCAGCAAGCCAAGGTAACTCAGACAGACCGATAGACAGACAGACAGCATTACAGTCCAGCAAAAGCAATGTGCAAGTGCAAAAAATGCAATTTTAAAAGCTTTCTGCAATTATTTTAAATTCTTTTTGAAAGTATTTTTTTTTTTTAATCTCATTCATGTATATTTTTTTTCTGCCATATTTTTATTTCCCTTGCCACTGCAACGTTTACATTAATGTAGTACTTAATTGAATGAACATGTTAATTATGAACAAAAAATTTATACTTAACATATGCAAGGACTTTTTATGGCAGTATTTTATAAAATGATTTTTTTATTTGCTGTGAACAGAGCAGAAAACATCTTAGCTTATAATAAATAGTTTTTCACGGGATCATCAGGTTGTCCTTTACTTGGTATATTGTTGTTAAGATTATTATGGTTATTAGTCTCACCATTTTTTTTTTGTAGTGGTTCAAATTCAAGCCTCAACTTCGAAATATTTATAATCAATCAACATTGGTTTCATGACATAAATGCATTTAAATTGATTACTACTCAATGAAAATAAAAAAAAATCGCCCACACAATCAGTAAACAAAGGTCATAATTTGGCATATCTCATAAAAGTAAATCAAAGGTATATTACATCATATTATATACTATAGTACAGTATCATATATATATATATGATAGCTATCAAACGAACAATATTTGTTTGGTTATTTGCAAATGAGTTCCCGAAAACGGCCAGAGCGATTTCGATGATATTTTCAGTATAGGGGCTTACGGGAGCGAAAAATCAATCTAACTAGGCCTTAGTTCTGAGAAAATTAGTTTAGTGGCACACATTGGGATATTTGACCGATTTAGGCAGCCCAAATTAATTTATTCGTCTGTCTGGATTTTGATTTTAATCCAGTGCCAATTGGGATATATTTAACCCCCCGTCAAACACATATTCTGAAACCTTTGAACAAACATTTATGCCTGGCCAGACCCCTATACGTTTTTATGCATTTGTATGGCAAAAAGGGTACCGTAACTTTGATTTTCTAAGTATGTTCATTTATTATTTTTGTCTTTAGACTTTTTTTGATTTTTTCATATATGTAGCTACCTAACTGTAAAAAGATTTTTATTCATTTTGTGAAATGCATGAAAAATAAGTAAAATCAACTTTAGAATGTTGTTGGCACACAGGATTAGTGCATTTGGTGCAGTAAAAACGTGTCTTCCTACGCAGCTTTTCGTCTTGCGTGGAACAAATTCTGCAATCTTTTCTGGAATTCAGTGTACTAAGGCCGCTTTGTTGGTTAGGCAGCATTTTGCTGGGAATATTCAACGTCCTTCCAAAGAAAGATTCAATGCCCAAACGGGTTGAATGTTGTCCCAAAATATGGTTGTTGTTCATGCGATTTTATGTATTAGCAAGCACCAATTTTTTACTCAGCATGTTTCAGCAACATTCGTCGCTTCTCTTTTCTGGTTCCTTCTGTATTTTCATTGCATATGATGTAAGCGGCTAATCCAATGACGTCTACCATGTTGCAAAAAAATGCTAATGGCCAACGTCTGGTTGACCGTTTTATGGAGCAATGCGTTACCATTTGGTCCATTGTATGTATCAACGCCGGCCTTTGTTAAATTGTAAAATAATATAGCTTCCGGTTTTTTGCTACGCCTTCAACTTTCTCGGTGTAGTGCACAGTGGATAATAGATTTACTGCTTTGTTCTTCTTTGGAACGTAGCTGCACAGTGATACAAGGTTATCATAGAAACCGAGCACAGATGAAAGCACTGGCCGTTTGCTGTCTTTTTTAATTCTTCTTTGGAAAGACACCTTTTGTTGGATCTAATGGTGCCAACGTATGCTAGTCCAATCGACGAAAGACGATTAGCTGCGTCCAATGTTGTAAAGAAGTTATCAGCAATAATAGTTCTGCCCCTGTTGGCGTATCGATTAGCTAAACTCATGAGCACATTTTCGCCCTGGTTTGTCTCTCGTTGTTCTCCCTCTTTAGCAGTGTACAGTTTTCCTTGCAACGGATATTTGGTTTTCGCATCGTATGCCCACCATACTTTTATGCCATACTTTGCGGGCTTTGATGGGATGTATTGTGTGAACTTTGTGCGCCCACGGTATGGAAATAGCTGCTCATCGATGATTACACTTGCGTATTACAGTTCCATATGCCACGAATGGGAGCAGCTTTGTCGGTTTGTTGGCGAAATATGAATACACGATTTGGTACTTTGATGCGCTGTATTCGATTTGGCGAAAGTCGTACGCGCGTATTTCGTCAACAAACCGACAAAGCTGCTCCCATTCGAGACATATATAACTTCTTGAATAACAATCTTGCCAGTCATTTTGAACCATACGAAAGTGTAACCATCGATGAGCAGCTATTTCCATACTGTAGCGGGATCAGCTGTACTCCACTTGGTACCATCTTTTCCGAGCAAAAAACCGTCTGCAGCTTGAGTTGGTGCATTCTCACTTTCTTCTTCGGATTCTTCATCGCTGTTGAATATTTCATTTGCTTCAATTTCCAATTCATATTCAATGTCCGAGGCGTCATCTTTGGGCACAAAATCTGTGTTTTCACCGCTTTGGTCGTCAAATAAATCTAGTTCTTCGTCTGCTTCTGTGTGAAGTGCAAAATCACGCTGTAACGCTTATGATAGTTGTTGTTGGAAATTATCAGTAAGGCTGTCTGTACGCAAGCGCATATTGTACACAAATTCTAAATCCTCTGCCATAACAATAGTAATAATTTCACTTTAGTTTCCGCACAAAAAATTTATATTTCGGACTGTCGATTTTGTATGTTCAGCATTCAATTATAAACTAACTGAACTCAAAACCAACATAACAAATGAGAGTAAGAAATAAGAGAAAAATGAACACAAAAACTACCTGGAAGCAAACATCTGCATTGAATTCACATAAAAACAACCCAAAATATAAAAAAAAAATACCTGAAATCAACAATCTGCATTGTATTTACAGAAAAATAACCCAAAATGTGTATAAAAATAATTTATTTCATACAAATTGTATAGGGATCTGGCCAGGCATATGTGTTTGTTCGAGGGGGACTTTCTTTTGCAGTTTTCTTCATGTTGGACGATATTTTAGAATTTTTTTTTTAAAAATAGAAAGCCAACAATATTATAGGCGGCTACCGGGAAATACAGGTATCTACCTAAACTAGAAGTATGTTTGATTAACGCTCAAAAATGAAATATGCCTGGCCAGAACCATGTAATTGTCCAAGGGTTAACACTATTTAACATTGCAAAAACAATACGTTTAACAGCGCACATTTGGGTATTTCACCGATTTAGGCAGCCAAAATTATTTTAGTCGGTAAGTAGCTTCTATTCAAGACTGTTATTTGATTTAAACTCTGACGATCACTGTGACATATTTCTGTACGATCATTGGGACACATTTAACGCTTTTCAACATTGCAAAAAAAGTTCGTTTAGTAGCACACATTGGGGTATGTGACCGATTGAGGCGGCCAAATTATTTTCTTTAGTAAAAGTTTTCTATTATATTACAGACTAATAATTTTTTTGCTGACTGGCGCTATGCTTTCTTTTAAACTGAGACGTGAAAATGTTGTTCAGAAAATTCCTGATTAGAGTAGCTTTGAAAAATCAATTGTTTTATCGATATACAATCAAAAGGAAAAAAAATTGAAATACATGAGTTTTGGCGGGAAGCTGAGCCAAGATCGGTCATCTAGGTATTACAAATAATACCAAACTATAAAAAAATATTATAGTGAACATTTTTTGCTGCAAACAAAGTCCATAGGTACTGGGCCTATTTTCATGAAAACATTTTTAAAAAACATATTTGGGCTAAAACACATTTTAGGGGTATTTTTCTTTCGAAATATTAATACTAACTTCATTAAAATGAAGTGTTAAGTAATTGAAGAAATTATCCCAGCTGCCGCGCATTGGTTTTCTTTAAACGCGTTTGTTTTGCGAGAATTTCAATAATTTTGAAAAAGTTGCCCTCTACTACTCTTTTTTTTTTTGCTCAGCACTGCGGAAAGTGAGATGCATATAAATGCTGCGCTGCGCCCCAAAAACAAAATACAACAAAAGAAGAAATGTTTCTTATTTAAAAATACAGTATAGCGTATATAGAGTAGCGTGCGTCGGCGTCCATACCAAAAAAAAATGTTTAAAAAAACCACCCCCTATATTAAAGCTGACCTCAAGAGGATTAAAAAAAAAGTGTTTTTGAACCTCCGGAAAAACAGACGAAATGGTATTTTTTCATAACTTTAGTATAACATGTCCGATCTTAAAAAACCGTATGTCCTTAAAATAATAATTTTTATATTATTTTGAAAAAGTTAAATAAGTTTTTTTCTCATAAAATTAAAAACCGATAAGTTATTTACTTTTTGTCAAAAAAAAATGATTTAATAACAATGGAAAAAATTTATTTTCAAAATTTATTTAAATCAGCTAACTTTAAGATGTATGTATATCCCATACAACTACCCCTCAAAATAGTGCTTCCAAAAGAAAATAAATTCTAAGGGAAAGTCTTGAATTCCATCCCTACTTTTTTCATACCCAGAAGGCATTCGTTTAACATATGCATGTCATTGAGAGGAATGCTGTCCTTAGTCTTCTCTAGAAGTGCTTCTAGAATTTTTTGAATGGAAGATTTCTCTGAGCCTTTTAATGAAAGGAATCTAATAGTTGTTTTCCAGGAGAACTTTAAGAAGACATTCCATGGAATAAAATATTTTTTGTAGTTAAGGGGGTTTACAAAATCCTACGGAAAATATCCCTTTTCTCGATTTTCTCGCGATTTTGGAAATGAGAAGTGTTTGGGTTTTGTTGGGGGTTTATAAAAACTCCACTTAAAATGTCCCTTTTTTTTGATATTTACGGCATTTTGGTGTTGGTAATGAAAAGGGTTCGGGTTTTGTTGAGGGTTTAAAAAACAACTTTAAAATACCTTTTCCCGATTTTCTCGCGTTTTTGGTATTGCAAATGAGAAGTGTCTTGGTTTTGTTGTGGGTTTCAAAAACTTCCATACCTTTTTCCGATTTTGAGGGAATTTCGGTGTTGGAAGTAGGAAGTGAATGCATTTTTGGGGGAGTTAAAAAAATCCAATGGAAAATATCTAAAATATATGTTATAATAATAATATATATATTTTTTTTTTACTTTAATTGAATTTAAATGCTATTTGAAGATATAACTTATGAAATGCCTCTTGAAAGCACTTCTTGATATGGCTAAGAAGAAGCACAATTGGATCTATAGAATGAGTTCTGGAAGCAGAGTCCCAAAGAATGCATGTCACATTTGTATCAAAAATTTTGCTGGGAAGATTACCTAATAAACAAAGTTCAAATAAAAAATGTTGTTAAAAAATAGGCCACAACTTGTTAAAGTTATGAATTTAATTTAATTTTTCTTTGAATTTAAAGTACCTGAAAAAGGTCTTTAAAATCAGAGCGTATTAAGGCAAAATATGATTACTTTTCAAGTGAACAATTATATCTTAGACGCAGGAAAACGCAGCATTTTTTTAGCAGAATTATAAGGTCATACTAAATTTTATGAAAATTATAGTTTTCGAGTGATATATGATGATATTAACTAGATATTTTTTTCTGAGCTCTAGCTAAATTCAAACTCCTTCAAGAATTTACACACTTCTACAATTTTTCTATTTTTTTTTTTTTTATAAATATTTTGAATATTTTTAATACAAAGGTGCCTTATACCCTAATAAAAAAAAAAATTGTATCAAAATATACCTATTGCCTTAAGTAATAAATATTTCAAATTTTCCTTAATTATTTCTTTTGAATATGCTACTTTTTGTTTCTAAGAAGTTTAAATTTTCACGTATTTACAAAAAAAAAAAAAAAACTAATGAGATTATGAAGTTTTTAGTGTCATTTTCATAATGTTAAATTAATTATCAGTCGAAACACATTTGTTTTTATAAAATTTCAAAAAAACAACAACCTTTTGTCGTGCCGTGGGCACAGTGTTTTTTTTTACGACATTAGGCGCGGTGAATAAAATTGATAAAAATAAAGATACCTTTATGTCAAAATAAAAATATAAAAAATAAATTAATCGATACATTATTTTAAGAGCAAAATAAAACAAGAGCAGTTCCGAATATACTTAAGCAATCTTTTGAAGTTTCAAAGAATTGAGGATTGTTGCATCATATTACAAAAAATAACTTTAAATACAAGAACGAGTATCAACTAGATCAGCTGAATATTTCAAAAGGTTATTATTGTACTCTTACTACGAATACTATTCATTTCGTAAAAAATGCCATACGTGCTAAACATAAAGCTGTGACTATCTTTGACTTCTTACGAAAATTTTTAAGTTCTTTGACTAGTTTGAAAATATACGCTGTATCATTTAGTCGTGCATATCCATCACAAGCGTGCATATCTTGAGTGTTTCAAGCTAACATTCTTATATTTTCCTTTCTCGCCTTATGCCTTTCAATAATTTTTTGTAATGCTAAAAGCTTATTTTCATAACAGTTTTTAGCATATCATGATATCACAACGCATATCGTTTCGCACGCTAGTCACATTCTATAACCGACTAACAACCGACATAACAGCCTTTGTGAAATTTCTGTGTCATCCATCAAATGTTGTATATGTAAGACTTCAATCATGTGAATCACCATGACAATCAACTAAATATTCACGCGAGCCATGATGACATAGAAATCCGCAAGGAAATCAACGCTAACGTCTACAGTGGCAACACAATAATGAGGACATCATTTTCGATTGTCCACCACCACCACCATCACCAATTCCTCGGCAGCGGAGGGAGCAGGATGTCAACGTTGACAATCGTTTTCCATCAATCAAATTTGTCAAATAAGTCAATTGAAAATGTTGCTTCTGCCATTGATGTTTTCGAGTTATTATATATGCATAAACAGAGTAAGGTGCAGGGAGTTGCAGGCCACTTTGAGACATCCTTTGTGCTGTAGATACGATATACATGGGAGCCAGTAACTGTGCAAATATTTAATGTACTAATTAAGATGGACAAATTAATTGTGTTGAAAATAAGCACTAGACACACACGCACACACTCACTCACACAAATACGTTCACGCAGGCATCATGTGAATGCGGCACAATGGATCCTAGATGCTAGAATGCTGCTAAGTATTTTCCATGTATTGCTGTAGCTCCGATGATGTGTGTCGGATTTTGAATTGATTGCGAACGTGTACGTTTGAAATAGCAACGAGTGGGCGTTGTTTGACTAGTTGGACTGGAAAGGACACGCTTGTGAGAAAATCAATTTAATTAATTTATCAAGCACGTCACTCAAATACTCATAGGTACAAAAAAAATGTCAGTCATTTTAATGATATTTGTGCTAGTCGCTTTGAGCAATTAACTTAAAATCAAGGTAAAAAAAAACAGACTGAAAAACAGAAAAATAACAAAAATAAATACAACTTCTACTACAACTACATACAGTATTTTCCTCTTTTAGCATATTATTAAAGCTGTAAGGATGCTGCAACAAAGCATTTTCAATTTAATTAAATTTTATAACGTTCAACAGAATGCAATAACACAGCAGTTGTTGCTGCTTTTCTTGTAATTGTTGTTGCTGATGTTGTTGTTGTGTTGGCAATGCCAAAGCTAAAAACAACAGGTTGCTGTTGAAGTTCATTAAGGAACGCTTTATTTCCGTCTGAGCTTGGCGTTAAATTAATTATTTTTCTCTTTTTATCATAATTAATTACTGCATCGTGTATAAATTTAAACTGCTCACAAGTTAAAATTTGAAGATGTTTTTAATTTTTTACACGATTATGGAATTAAATGCTTCACGTTTGACTCAAGTTTAGGGTTTAGGAGAAGGAACGAAAAATTATTTTTAAAAGTTTTTTAAAAACTTGTGTGTATGATCTGATATTTTTAACTCAACTTAATATTTTTTAAAGACTTTAAAAAGGAATTCTATTTAAATAAAATTCATTAAAATCTTTGAAAATATTATTTAATGAATTTAACCAAAATTTTAACCAAAAATTTCGAATCATAAGGTTAGGTTAGGTCAAGGTGCCCACTAGACCGGTCGTTAAAAATAAATTTTGAAGTGCCGGGCAGATTCTGTTTCCTTTTGGTCTAAAACCATTAAATTTAAAATTTGGGGCTGATCGGATAATATTTAGTGGCCGCGCCCATCAACCAAAAATTTAAATACATGAAATATATGGAAAAAATTTATATTTACCCAATATTCTTCAAATTAAGTGCACAAAAGAGAATATTTTATATATATCGTTTTGAAATATTTCTCTTGCTGTTGCAAAGCAAAACAAAAAAGTACCGTTGCGAATAGCTCAGTACACAAAATATATGCATTTTGAGTCTTTATTCTTTATTTTCATTCAGTCTTGATGCGTGTCAGATATTGTTTAAGGAAAAAGTGCAAATAATTATAAAAAAGAAACGGTAAAAGAATTAAAAGAATTTAATATTGTGTAAATTTGTGTATCGTGTGAATTTCAAAGAAGTAAGTTAGTTTACATGTTTTTCGTGTGAAAATATAAAAAAAATATTAATACATAATTTGTTAGCACGACACTAATTGGAAATTTCATAATGGCGGATTTGCCAACAACATCTTCTTCAATTACTACTCTAAGTTCAGTGGATTCCAATATTATTCTTATTGGCCGAATATTACACCAAATATTGGGAGCTAAATTACCCTCAAATCATCAAGTTTTGCAAGTATTCTTTTATAATATGCGAATCGCAAAATTTTCATCCAAAGAGAGTGCAAAGTTATCTGTAAATATGGAAGCATATAGGACAAAATTTCCGACTCATAACAAGTCTGCACTCAACTCAGAAATAAGTTTAATCTCTTAATTATTGCTGTTTTCTTCCCTTGCCTTTTATATATTATGTTAATTAAGTAAATATAAATTTTTTCCATATATTTCATGTATTTAAATTTTTGGTTGATGGGCGCGGCCACTAAATATTATCCGATCAGCCCCAAATTTTAAATTTAATGGTTTTAGACCAAAAGGAAATAAAATCTGCCCGGCACTTCAAAATCAGACACTTTTTTGGAAAATAACGACCGGTCTAGTGCCCACTTAGGCCATATTATTGGTTCGTTGTGATACCACAGAATGGAATATGGAAGCAATCAAGTGAAAAGTATTTGTACGATCTTTTTAATGTGGCAGAAGCTGTGATATTAAATCTGAAGCAAGTGTTATGCCCTGACCTTAGTCAATTCAAGTTACTAAGCTTTCCTCTCAACAAACTTTTTCTACCATCACCAACTACAACTTTTTGTCGTAAATTGAAGTCTTTTAAATTTTTATTGATTAGATATAAGGAAAGAAAGGTTAAAGCGTACGACCATGGCCAGGCCAAGACTCGAACCCGGGACCCCTAAGCGACAGTCAAACACACTACCACTAGACTATCGATGGCGCCTCAATATTCGATTCTGTCCAGGATCCGTCAGACCTCAAAATTTGTCCAAAATATTCGCTTAGCAATTCTTAATGCCCTTAAATAATCTTAAATTATGTCTTAATTCAATAATTCGGTTTATTTTAATATGCCAAATTTTATATCAAGACTTTAGGAAGCATCTAAAATAAGTTGTGGTAAAACCAAAAAACAAAATAACTAATTAGTATCAAATACATCTGAATAAGTCTAAAGCAGACATTAAATATGCAAACTATTGCTACACTAACTACAAGTCTGAGGAGAAAAACCCTACACATCCCTTCTTCTAGAACCTTGCATTGTCAATTCGTGGCAAATCATTAATATTAATACACAAAAGAAGTGGTTATAATTTATCAACATAAACAAAAAACTTCAAAACTAAACAAAACTTTGACGAAAATCTGAGCGCCAAATATTAAGAACTTTCGGCACGCATTCCCATTAGAACATCAAATCCCAATAAACACAAGGATACGCAGTAGATTTTTAAGTGGCCTCAACATAAGCACGCTTAACAATAAATCCTGCTTATTAGCTTTAGACGCTTCAACTTTGGGAAACGTGGTTTTAACATTTTCCTACCTCCCCATTCCCTGCATTTAAGCTCTGCATATAAAAACAGCAAAAAAAAAAACAAATAAAAAAATAGCGAAATAAGAAAAGCGAAAATATTTGCTTAATATTTTTAAGTATCTGCTGTTGCTTGGTTATCAGCAGAGCAGATACAGCGTTGTCGACTTTGATGTCATTCAGACTTCACATCGTTAGTTGACGTCGATGGCGTAGTTGTTGTTGTTGTTGTTGTTGTTGTCGTTGTCATCGTTTTTTCGATGGTTTTGGCACAACGTAATACATTAAAATTCTATATGGTGCGGCGAATAAAGACCGAACCATATACTTTTTAGTTTTGTTTTTATTTCCTTCTTTTTATATAAATTTGAAGCTACTATCTGTTTGTGTGTGTGTGTGTGTGTGTGTGTGTTTTGTATATTTTTGTGTTTGAGTGTATGTATGTGTGACGATAAAAGCTTTGCGTGTGAAGCGTACTCAGCTGCACATTTAATACATTTGCAGCAGCTTTATAAGATTACTTCAGAAATGGGCGAAAAATCCACGGCAGACAAATAAACTGAGCTGCATCTTAGTTTGTCATGAAAAACTGCAGTAGATTTTTTTTTCTTCTGAAGCTGCAGTTGCTATATCAGCCAAATTCAAATAAAAAACAGAAACCGTATAAGTAAAAAATAAACAGTAAGCAGTCACATACTTACAAATTCATTACAAGTTCGAGCAGTTGTTCTCTCTGCTAAGATCTCTTGTTAAGCTCGGCTAAAAAAGAGAGAAAAATTTCCGAGCTTATAATCAGCATAAACTACCTAGATATATAACTTGCAGCTGCTTCGTAATGGAACGTACACACTGTCAAAACAATACCGGAAATTAATTATTTAAAAAGCCCGTAAAGGGATTAGTAAAATGATTGCTAGTAGGTCAGACGGTAAACATAAAATATTATTTGCGAATTATGCAGCGGTTAGGAAAGAAAATTCGTTGAAAAAGTTCAGATTAGTGGAAAGAAAACGCAAGGATTTAGAACCATAATGCACCATAATAATCCACAAGGCTATCATCGTGAACAAATTTCTGGCCAAAACTTAACACATACATCGGTCGACTTTTTCTCATTTTTAAAGTCAAATTACCACTTCGAGGCACCCGTTGTCAGTCGATAAAAGACACAAAAGCGAATTCGAGGTGGAAAATGTAGTTTATTTCATGGCAGAATTAGAGAAGATAGATGCATTTCGAACGGTTTCTCTTCCTCATATCCAAAATTTTCAGCTTTTTGCGAATGAGAGCAAAAGAAAAATCAATGGCCGCATTCAATGGAGTCAACAGTTGGAAACTGGCTGTAGTGTTAAAATTTCTTGAGAAACAGTTGCAATGAAATTATTTACATAAATAAAAAAATTTTAAAAATGAAATGAATAATTTTCAACTTTTTTAACGTTTAGAGAACTACACATTGAGAAGAAAACATCGCTCACTAAGGTATCGCTACCACAACAGTTCACAACAATTGACTCCGTTGAATTTTCGCATTCTCGTCGTTTTCATATTTTCTATAAGCTGTCAACTTCGTTTTAATAGTTTTGGCAGTCAGCCGCTCCAAAATGCATATACCATCTTATTATACCATTTTTAATTCCAGAAAATGCGTTAAAAAATAAACAAAACGACAAATCACGCTCAAATTCAGCGTCAGTATAGAGGACAATTGTGCCAAATTAGCCTTTTAAGCGACGTACTTACTTGACGCTGCACACTGGATTAGAAGGTACCGAAACTGAGGATTAATTTAAAAAATCAAACAAAGTTTTGATAATAATGTTTGGCACCGAGCTAAAGTAGATATACTATGTCCGCATCACTAAGTAAATTTTTTATTTTTTTTTATTTGTTTATTAATACAACTGCACGCTGTCAAATTTCACTTATATACTCGTATTTTTTCGCAATGTTGTAAGAACTGATTTTTTAATATTTTAAATCAATTTTTTTTTCGTAAAATAACAAAAAATACTATATTTTTTAATGGAGCCTTCAATTTTAGGTATTAATCTATATAATAAAAAAGAAAGTGGTGTGAAAAGGTTCAGGGAAATAACGCCCAATGAAATAACGCCCAATGAAATATTGCCCAAAATAAAAAATGAAATAAAGCCAAAAAATTTTCCATACAAATTTGGGCGTTGTTTCATAATGAGATAAAAATTTTGGGCTTTATTTCATTAAAATTGGGCTTTATTTCATTTTTCTATCTTGGGCCTAATTTCATTATTATTCAGATATAACTCTTCATATGTGAAATATTTGTCATCAAAATGTTAGATCAATTTCAAATTCAATTTAGAAGTACTGTAGACAGCGAAGCCGGTATTGGATTTACTGAGTGTTGTAATCCCTAAGCAGCGGCCGAAGGCCGCCTATTAAAAAGAGAATTATATCCAGAAGTACTGTAAAATGGAAAAGAGGGCATGTCCGTATAAAGCCCAAATGGATTTTTTTATTTATGATATAACGATTTGCCATTATACGAAATGTGGTTTTGAAATTTCATACAAGGGAAAACCATTTTATCAGCCAAATATCACTTTTGTGGTGGGGCAATATTTCATATTAAAAAAAGATCCCAAATTTGGATCTTATTTAATTTTTCGTTTTATGCGCATTTTTCCAGAGGTCTAGGAGCCTTCCGTGCTCGCTTTATGGTCAGAAGAACCACTATTATTTTTTTATATTCTGAAAAATAGGACTTAATTCATCAGTTCAGTTTAGGTTTTATTTCTTAATGTACATACTTCAAATGTCATGTTTTATTTCATCTTTTCTTTAGGTCTTATTTCACCAGGAATTAGAAGTTATTTCATATCTCAACGTTAGGATTTATTTTATTTACTGTTAGGTGTTCTTTTATTAGGAGTTATTTCGCGGAGCCGGTAAAATTTTCCCAATTTTTTTCTAAGAAAATGTTGGGTCTTATTTTATTTTCGGTTTAAGCGTTTTTTCATTTTTTTGGGCTTTATTTCATTTTTTATTTTGGGCGCTATTTCATTTTTGTAAACCCAAAATATTTTGGGTCTTATTTCATTTTCAATTTGGGCGTTATTTCATTTTTTTGAGCTATATTTCATTTTTTATTTTGGGCGTTATTTCATTTTTTATGCCCAAAATGTTTTGGGCTGTATTTCATTTTTTATTTTGGGCGTTATTTCATTTCGTTGAAAAATATTTTGTATTTATTTTTTAAAAAAGTTCCCATGCTACGGAGTTTTTGATGTACATGCTGAGTTTTAAATGTGAATTGGCTAGAATTTATTAAAAGTGCTTATATATTTTATAAAAAGGCATTTTAACTTTCAGAAAAAGAATTGAAATTTTGCGCGTATTTGCCCGAACTCAAAATATACTATTTTATGTGAAACAACTCTGCTAAAAATGTAATGTTGCTTTTCTAATAGCATTGCATTTACTAAGCATACACATTTTTCCACTTTGCTTGTTTTGTCGACTATTTTGTTGTTGTTGTTTTTTTTTTAGAAAAAACAATATTAAATGTGTTTTTCTTGTACCCGTTTTTGTATGTTTTATTGCATTTTTTTTTTGCTTAAGCTTTATCTGTCTTCGAAAGTGTTGTAAATATTGTGCATATATGTTACTTGGTATCTGGTTAAATAAATGCATGTCTGTACATTAGAGTGGCTCTTAGCTGTATGGAAGAAACTCTTTTTTACTAATTCTAAATGTATTGTACATGGGCCTCAATTGTTCCTTTACATGCAAAAAATAAACTGTTAAATTTTGATATTTAAACGTGCTTCTAGTGTCCTATGTATTAAAAATTTTATTTATATGGTAACAACAACACTATGTTGTTGTTCCAAAAAAATTTTAAGCTCAAACTTTTTAAAAACTTTTACGCTTTGCAATTTTCATTTCATTTTTCTTTTTAACATGAAAATCAGACTAAAATTAACAGAGGTATGATTTTTTGCTTTTGAAATAATAATATCATTTTTTTCTTGTTGTATTTAAAAAATCGAAAAAATCCAAATTTAAACAAAATTCAGCGAAATGTCTTGGAAATGTATTCTAAAACTTAACTTAGTACAGATACAAAAGCTTGAGCAAAAAACTGGCACTACAACTATTAGTTCCGGAAAGTGATGGCAATTATACAAAGAGGCATTTAAAAATGTATTTGCTGCTTCGGAACCAAAGATGATACCATAATTTCAGCAAAAAAATTAAAATTTTATTTTAGGAAAGGCATTTTTATTGTCATTTTTATTTATTTATTTATATTATTTATTTATTATTATTTTTTATTATTATTATTTATTAAGAAATTAATTATTGAATATACAGTAGTACGTCTACACTTAAGATTAAATACAAAATTAAAAAATTGATAATTGACTAGCAATATTTCAATTCTGATGGTCAAAATAAAAAAAGTGGCGAAATGTTATTATATATTTAAATATTTAAAAGCAAAATCACTATAATAATTATTGTATTATATTATAAAAGTATTGTAGTTATCGAAATGAAAATTTTTTATTGATAAGATTATACCTTCTGTTTAATCAAAACAGAATAATTGTGTTTGGTACCGCCTTTCAAAGCAATGTTTTTCTTCTATTTTGCAAAAAGCAAAGGTTCGAAAAAGCGACTGCTTGACTATGCAAAGATTTGTTTGTTGTGCTCTTTGATTAAAAATATAATAAACTGGCCATTTCAGCCCTTGGAAGGACTTTGACCTAGCTTCTATTGATCAGTTGTGTTGTGCGTGTTATTAAATGTTTGATCACAAATGATCGAGAGCTGTCTGAGCTGGAATTGAACCCGGGCTACCGCGGTTCTTTAGCTTAGAAGCCACGCACTCTACCCACTAGGCTACGGCCGCCACTCTTTGATTACACAACAATAATCAAAAAATATTTTTAGATATTTGCATTGTAAAAACCAACATTTTTTTAAAATTTTACTCTTGCTACTTTTATTCATCATTTTATATTTTCATTTCACTTATATTTGCCTTATATGACCCCATAGGGGTCATAGATTTTTATATAAACTATAACAGACATATTCTTCTATTTTTTTATGTTTTTTGTATGGTGACCCCTATTAAGGTTTTAGATAGAGTGAAGGTGAGTTCAAAATAAATTTTAAGGGAAATGTTAATAAGGCCAACTCATTCATTTGACCCCATAGGGGTCAAAGCCAAGGTTGCCAGTATTGTGGGAAAAATTTCATTCGTGGTAATTTTTAATTGGTCTTGGGAATTTTTTTTATTGGGAATTCCCATGGTATTTTTTAATTCAGCGTGGTATTTTTTAATTGGCGTGGGAATTTAGCGTGGTATTTTTTAATTGCATGGGAATTCGGGAATGTTTTCTAAAATTTTTTTTTTTCACTTTTATTAAGCAAATCTTAATCATAGTATTCGAATCGACGTATTTATACAGAAGAGTAAAGCTATAAGTTTACTCTGTACATTTCTTCGAACTTACTCTTAATATAAACGATTAAATCGCATATTTATTTTAAGAACAAGTTGACATCACAAAATTGCATAAAAACTAATAGCGCATTCTTTTCTGAAAAAATTGTGACCTTTTCTGAAAATTCCACATTTCTGCATGCAAGCTTTAACCTTACAAAAATAATTTTAAAATGAAAAAAGTGAACTATATAAATACTACCAAAACAATAATAGACAATTGGGCAATTCACAGTTCATGCTAATTACGGTTTTATGTGCTAATTCTGAGATGTGCTATTTTGCCTGTTATCGTTTTGTTTTTCATGTAAACACAAGTTAAACTGGTGTGTTAAATGTTGCCACTTTAAACAGCTGTTTAACGTGTATCAAAAAAGAGTTGGATTTAATATTAAATTGAATTGTTTAACTTTCAATAGAATCCCAAACATCTGAGCTGCATATTAAAGTTTCCAGCGCTGTTTTGAAAATACATATGAATGCTTTTCACTTAAGTTGTGCTCACAGTTGTTAAAAAATAGTACATTAAAATATTATGTACATATTTAAACATTACAATGAACTGTGAATTGCCCAAATATTTGCAAGATTACTTATCGAATCCATTCGTCAGCAATTACCTTTTAAAACCAAAATTAAATCACAGTTGCCATTTTATGCATTATATGCTCTGTTTACACCACGATTTTGTGTCGTAAGCTGCACACGTCGGAAAATGAGCTATTGTAAAAATATAGCTCTTACGCTATTAACATCACAAATACGGCGTTCATTGAATATCACTATTATTTCTTTGGTTTTTTAGTTGTAAATAGTTAGTGTAAAAGAAGTGTTAAAAATGTGTTCGCACGTTTTTCATCCCTGATATATATACAAACACAAAAAACAAAACTAATATTATTCTAAAACGTTCTAAGTGAATTAAAAATATTTATATCTGAAGTCACAAAGCACAAATATTTTCGAAAACTTTATATTTATTTTATTTTGTTTATTTTTTATATCTGAAGTCACTTATGTGTATTATTTTATATAAGAAATAAGGTAATATAAGTTAACAGTTTATCTCTTTACAAAGCACAAATATCTTTGAAAACTAATATTAATTTGATTTTGTTTATTTTTTATTCTGAAGTCACTTTTATTATTTGATATTAGAAATAAGTACCTAAATTTTTTAAAAATCATATTGTATTAAAATGAATTGCTATCACCTCACAAACCACAAAAATTTTTTAAAACAATATTTTTATTTTATTTCGTTTATTTTTTATTATTTTATTTTTATAAGCATAATTTCGTTTTAGAAATTTTTAAATGGAAACAAACAAATAAAATTCACGATCTCAAATATAAGACTAAAACATGTAAAATGTAATACAATTATCTTTATGTGAAACAATTTGTATGTTATTTATTTGTTATAGTTTTGAAACAACGACAATAAATGCAAAATTTTTAACAATGGACGTGTTTATTTATTTCTGCTTATTAAATGCAATAATTTCTGGTATTTCTAAATTTTTCGAAATTTCTTATACATATGGAATTTTTCGTGGTATTTTTTAATACGTATGGGATTTTTTGTGGGATTTTTAAATGCATATGGGATTTTTGGTGGTATTTTTAAAACGCGTAGTATTTTTGTGGTAATTTTTAATGATCGTGGGATTTTTTTTGGTATTTTTTAATTGCTGTGGGAATTTTTTTTTGTTTACCTTTACCATGGGAATTTTGGTGGTAATTAATTTATGTTACTTTGGGAAAAAGGTAATTTGCGTGGGAATTGTTGCGAATTTTGGCTGGCAACCTTGGTCAAAGCTTTTTTATATGTGCTATAATATAATTTTTATTTTGTGTTTTATGTAAAGATACAATAGATCTGCCTACAAAAAAATGCAATTTTACACGTCAAAAATACAAATCATGGACATATATCTCATATTTTAGCTATCACAAACCATTTAAATCAGTGTTAGATATTGATAATTAGATAATTTTTTTGCAGTTTTGGAGGCCTATAACTCATAAACCACTTCCGAGCGGCCTGAAATTTTTTTATAAGGATAATATTTTTTATGTACATTTTGGTATTGAACATCTTTTGAGATGCTCTCTCTATTTTCACTGTCTTTTTTACAAAATTTTCTCTTATTCTTAATTTTAAGTACTGTATACTGTCCTTCTATTTTTTTTTCTTATTTGAACTTCTATATACAACTATCCTTTTTTTTATAAAGAAAATAAGTAGGCGTAAAGTCAAAGAACTGGTATCCGTAAATTTTTTTAAAAGTAAGGCAGGAAAAGAGAAGAAAAGGAAAGGCGAGTGACCATAGCTATCAATGAACTAATATTCAATGAGCAAAAACTCACAGCATGTAATTTTCCCTGCTGGGGTGATTGCCTCAGCAAATATTTGCAACGCAGTTTTAACTATTTCGTCAGCTTAATATTTTTTTGTTTCATGAATGAACGGGGCAACTGAATGTTGATTACAAACAAAATGAGCACCTGCATGAAGCAAACAAATAGAGGTGGTCAGGAGCAATAGTCACAATCAAGGGCATCCGCAGGTTTTGTTCTAGGGGGGGTTGGCAAAGGCACAAAGGAGTCTAGAGTGCACATAAAGAAAATGTAACCTATATAATTCTATTTTCAGAGATTTTTGGTACTAATTTTGTTACCATGCTACGCCGGTTGACACACGTTTGTACACATAAAAAAATTATATATATTTCATGATGTGGTAAAAATTTTTCTCGTATCATGCCCGAAACATTTTAAAATTAATTTTTTTTTTCATGTAATTTAAAACATTTTTTTCTCAACAAATATTCTTAGTAACTTAGTTAATTATATAATGTGAGGTCTCCGTTATGTCTGAATAAAATCGCATTTATTACTATTTAGCACCCAAGTTTTACTCTTTTCAAATAAGAATACGAAAATTTCCCAATATTTTTTTTTAAATGAATAAAACCTGCAAGATTCTTAGATAATTTTTTTGCAGTTTTGGAGGCCTATAACTCATAAACCACTTCCTAGCGGCCTGAAATTTATCAGATGATTTGAAGTGAATTTGAAGAAGTATTAAACAAATGTTTCAAATCGAGTTTCTTATATAAATTTTAGTCATAAATCTACTTTTAACCATGAGATATTCTAACGAAAAAGCGTTTTCTGAACCAGAATTATCCATCATATTTTTTAAAAAATTAGTGCTTGATCTCAAATTAGCCTACTTTATTCAGAATTTTCTAATGTTTTCTTCGCTTTTGAATAAGAAGCTTTGCCTTTGCCTAGATCGCTGCAATTTTCTCAAATTTTAATACTGCAAAATTGTTAGCAATTTTATTAAGTGTACGAAAATTTAAAAAATTATCCAAATTGGATTATCTTTATAAGAGAAAAACGATTTTTTTAAGCCGACTTTTATGAAAACATTTAGTTTTTTAAATTTCTTTTACTTTGTTTTTTTTTGTGTTTAATTACTTTAAAACATAAGTTTGCTTTAGCCCAAGTTCATATGCGTTATTGGCTTAAATGCCCCTTACCATCTGTTGCTAAGAATAATGATCTTCAACTAATAGGGATATCATTCTTTATCATTTCTCAATTTCTCGTACGAATAACTTCTTAATTTCTTCCATTACATTCGTAGTATTTACTAATGCTTTCGTACTATTTAGTATTAGTTATGTTTAAAAAAATAAACAACCGAAATCTTTCAGCCTGGTTTGTTGAACAATTGCCGAATATAAGGAAATGTATGATTGCATGGTGGGCGTATTTTACTAAAAGAGTACGTGGCTCGTAAGCTAAAAATCCGTGGTTCAAAACCCAGCTCAGAAACAATGTTTTTTTTAAGTTATTAGTAAATTTAACTTATACGTATACATTTGTTTTTGTACTAATACGAAAAAAATATTCGACTTTCCCGTAAAATTTTTTTAATTGTAGCTTACGACTTTCTGATTTAATATAAATATATTTAAAAAATTTTCACTACCTAGGGGAGGAAAGCTCCCCATTTTATCCCCCCTGTGGACTTCCATCAGAAATCAGTCGAATAAATGCAGTCAAAGAGTACAGTCTAATTAAGCACTCCACGTTTAAGTCCTGAATAAAACCAAGTCCGAAAATAAGCAACGAAAGCAGCAGTGCGTCAATAACAACAGCGTCAGAGCAGCACAGTCACAATGGACATCGTGAGCCAATTTGTGATATTCATTCCTAGTGTTCCATCTTTATTCCTCCCATCCCCCCTAACCTAGAGAGATAAGCAGCCCCGGTATCCTCTATCGGGATTGAGACTGTACCCAAAGTAATCCTTATTATATATATTTCAACTCTGAGCCAGCGAGATAACAGCTCTGGTAGCTTTTATCCGGATCGAGACAAAATAAAAGCTTAAACTTAAACCTGATCATTCCTGAGCCGGCAAGATGAGCAGCTCGGGTATCCTTTATCCTGAACAAGACGGTGTAGTATTGAAACTTCGATCTTTTCCGGCTGAGTAAAATGTAAGGAAACAGCCCTTTTCTTTACATACATCACAAAGTTTAAAATATCACCTTAATAAATTACATGCTATCAAAAAGCTAGGAGGTTTATATTTGTCGAAAGTAACCAATAACTAATCGCCACAAAGGTTTCATGAAAGGGTTTTCAGTTTTTGTGTCGTAACTAGGCTTTTATGAAAGGGTCTTTAGTTTTTGTGTCATAATTATCTTAGGTCACGCTAGAAACTCTAGGTTTAAAGTGCTTTATGCGTGGAACATAGCTACATCAATAACTCAGATATGTCTTAAGTCGGCTTAAGCTATTATTGCATATTGAAACAGATATATTGGTTAGATCAGATTTGAAATGTAGCAATTTCCGAAAAAGTCTGTCTAGTTCTGCTGTGTAATTGACTCTATACAGATGTTGTTGTTGCCTTCTTCAAACCTACTTGATCTAAAAAGCTCACAATTAAATTCATGTAAAATTCCAAGAACAGATCACAATTAATTACCAGATTTGATTAGATTTGTGAATAAAGCATTGTCATTCATTAAAATCCTTGAGTTTGATTTGGTGCCTGCATCTTATATATTTTTGAAACGATCCTTAGACCGGTGAGCTTATCTCAGCTGAAGAAGGCATTGTTACAACAGAAAGATTTAATGCAAGAAATAGTTAAAAAAAACCTTTTAGCCTAGTAGCTTGTATGATCCAATCAAACACATGCAGTTTGCTTGTGCGGAAAATAAGCTAATAATTCAAAACTAGTTTTAAAATTTTAAAATTCGTTGAAAGATTCGTTATCAAAAGAAAGTCACGATTAATTAACGCATGATAAATATTAAAAAACTTATCGATAACGAATCGCTAATTTTTGACAAATGACTCGATAAGAATTCATAAATTTAAAAAAAAATTCATTTATGAATCGTAAATTAAAAAAAAAAAAGAAATCATTAATGAATTATCAAAATTAAAAAAGCCATTTTTTTTACTTGACCAAATACATGAGATATTTGGCACAGCTTGACATAACTTTTGTTTCTTGAACTACAGTAAAAAATCCAAATTATGATATGCTTATGCAGGAGACGAAAAAGCTCGCCTCCACTTAAAAGCCTGAACTAGTTTTAGCTCCCACTAGCGAGCCCGAGTAATTTCTTTTTTAATCTTGACACATTTTTTTACAACGCTCTCTCTTGCGATCCGGAGCTAGGCAACATTTTGTATACCGCTCCCGTTAGTGAACCTTCTGCGACCAAGAACTAAACTAATATTTGAAAGCCGATTGGGCTTCATTCTTATTCAAAAATAACAATATCATAACTTGTCTTTTCTTTTTTGTTCATAGAACAAAACAATACCATAAAACTAAATTTTCATATATAAAATATACTAAACTAGTTAGGAATTATCTCTGATTGGGCCGAATTCTAAATATTACCAACACCAAGCTTAAGAATATTTGAATTTATTATGTTTTAATGTTTGTGCTGTCATTATTTTGTATGGGCGATGTAGAGATGTAACTTGTATTAAATTTATCTAAATTTTTAGCCCTGAATACGTTTTAAATTGCAAAGCAAATAGCTTTAGGAAATGTGTACAATATCAAGTATTTTTCTTAGTAACGTGGAGTTTTCAAAATATTTGCTATTTTTACTATGTTACTTTGTACGGGAGGTAGGCGTACTTTTTAATCGATTTTGCCAAACTAAATACTTACAGTGGATAGTAAAAATTTTAGCATATATAGAATTGTGAGACATTCTATACAAATAAATAAATTTCAATAAATAATAAAACTAAAATATGTTTAGTGAGACACAGTGTTGTAGAAGTCACAGTTTTCATTAGCATAAACATAAACAGATTCAAATTTTAAAAAGAACTAGCAAGCTCTTGTGGCGTTAAAACGCCAAAGTTAAACGTACCTAGATTTTATTGTAAGCTGTTGAATAGATTTTCAACTGATCAAAATTGAAATGAAATTAATTTTGGCTTTTTTCCAATACACGCAGTATTGCACGTGCACCGACGATATAATGTTATCATATTTAATTTCATACCCAAATTCATTTTATATATAGTGCAGGAGTAAGAATATTTTTTGATTTCCAGTTGAAAAATGCTTGAACAAAAATGTTTCATTACCAGTTTCCAATTTTTGATTAAATTTTTGTGCAAATTTTTAAAAATTAAACAATTTTTTGACCAACAGTTTAGAACTATTTTTTCAACTGCAATAAATTATTCCAGTATAATTTTGATATTGAATTTATCAACTCATAGTTTTAGCTGTGAAATTATAAAAGATTATTCTTAAGTATAACATTTTCATAGCTAATAGCCAATAGGTGGCGCTAAATAACTTACATATTTTTAGACATTTTCTGAAATTAGGAAGAGAAAAAGCAACATAACAACAATTATAAACAAACTTTAACTCACTATTACTTCAAAAATATAAATATTTATGAAATAAAAAGTTCAGTTTGCACATCTAAAGGTCTAAACCTACCAAACCATACTAAATTTATTAAAATTGGACTTGTACTTAAAAAGCTTTACGCTGGACAAAATTTGCGTTTGAGTTATATATATAAGCAGATGAAAACTTTGCGTTATGTAGTTTTTATTATTATTTTCTTTGTTGCTTGCCGCAAGCCGATTTTTGGCTTGTATGCTAGTGAAATGTTTTTCATTTATTAAAAAAAATTACAAATTTTACATTCATTCTTACCCTTTAAAATTTTCTTTCAAGATCAATCGTATGTATATCCGCTTTAACTTAAAACAATACTAAAAAACCATATGTAAAAACAATCATCCTCTAGTTTTTCGCATTTATTTTCCGTTCAAGAGTACATAAATTATAAAAAAATTAAAAATATTACAGAAAAACTATATATAAATACAATAATCCTCTAGCTTGTCGCATTCGTTTTCCATTTAAGACTTCATTTCCGTTTCTATCGCAAATATAATCTTAATGAAGCTATAAATTGACAATGTAATTAAAACACGTTTCAATTCGAACTGCAGGGCAATCGAGAGCAATTTCCGTCATCATTTTTAACAATGGAGTAAAAAGTGTCGCATAAATTTTTATAACGTCCGTACAACCTTCGAGTAAAGAGAACTTCAGAAGCTAAAGACTTGAAAAATAATAACTTTAAATTACTTCCTTTCATTTTATGGCTTCGCTTGGTTAACTGAGCTACTAGATAGTAATTTGATTAAACTCGAAAAAAATCGTTCAACTTATTTAAGAAGAAACCGGAAATTAAATTTATAATTTAACGTCATAAATCAACCCTTTCACAAGAACTCCATTTTACTCCATAAGTTTTTCTGCGTCGTTATCTATGCTTTCCTTTTGTTTTTCTTCTTTGTTTTTGCTCGCATAAAATTGGTCGAAGTTATCATTATAGTCATCATTAACATTTTAAACAACTATCTTCCACGTTGGAGGGGGGCAAAAGCTCTGCTATTTGAAACGTCCCTGCACAGCACTTTATACCTCCACCCACTCTTACGCTCACACATCGCGACATGTACCTTTGACGCATGAGCTACGCTCGTACGTGTCGCAAACATGCATCCGCAGTCGTTCAAAGCAGAAGATAAATTATTCGATCCCTTCCGCAATAAAATGATTTTTTCCTTCTTTGAAGCATGGAAATTGGAGGCAATGTCAACAGAAGTTCTCCGCTACTTGTTATTCTTCAGATACTCTTCTATCTGTTTGGTTTTTTTGCTATTCTTTTGTAATTTTGTTGTTGTAATTTTTGAGACTTTCTGTCATTGGCTTTTTTGTAGCAAGCTGCTAGTTTCTGCTCTGAGCTGCTTCATCTTCAGCAATCGCAGCACGTTTCAGATTTAAGCTAGAGTGAGTTTTTCACAAAGTATGCAGCAACCCAATAGGCAATTAGGATGGAGCTATGCAAAAGAAGGCATGAGTTATTGCTACTTTTTACTACATAACAAATAACTTCTTTGCTGCTTCTGCGAGTCATTCTATAAGGACTTCTATTTTTCCACTCTATTTAATACAAAAGTATTGGGTTCTCTACAAAAATTAGTGTTACTTTTATTTCTGAGAAACTTATTTCTTAAAATGTTAAAGTATACCTTTTTAAAAGAAAATAAGAAAGTTTTTAAGGTTTTCTACTCTTACAACTTTAAAAAGAACGTTTTTAAAGGCACACTTTCTTATATGATATTATGATACATACAGGGTGGTCCAAACGTTTTTGTACAGTAAAAAAATCGCATTGTTAGTTTCAAGCCAATCGTGCTGTATGTAAGTACATCTTAAGGGAAGGATTCCCCGAATTCAATAATTTAAGATTTCCGTCACCCATTCTAATGCAAGACGGAGCAAGGTTCCACACTGCCAAAGACAGCGTACAAGTAGTTAAACTTTTTTGAAATTGAATTGGACTGATTGGTCTGGAAATTCTCCCGTCTTGAATCTTGTTGAACATATTTGAACTAAGAACAAAAATTAAGAACAATTGAGGAGTGTCTGTTCAAAAGGACCTATTTAACATTTTTGATAAAGTTGTTTGACTATGGCTTAACACTTCAAATATTGAACCCCATCATTTGCATAAATAAAAAAAATAAGAAAATCGTATATTTTTGCAATATTTTATGCATTAAAGTTTATGTTTCTGTTCAAAAAGGCCTATTTACATATTATTTAATTCATTATGAAAAATTGTTTTTGAAGATTTTTATTTAAACAAAAAGGACTAATGTCCATACAAACTTTTAGTTTTTGTAAAATATTACAATTACAAGTTATATTTAAGCTAAGGAACTGATTATTCAATGAATGAAAGTCCTCAACTAATCCTTATCACAACAATTCGAAACCAACGTAAAATGTAAATGTATTGAGTGCATAAATATGGCAGTTGCGTATTTAGTTATTTAATTATTTCTATGAAAACTTTTTATGGATATTTTATTTCTGTGTTCATTTAATAACATGCTTTAAAATCTAACCAAAACGGCCTTTTTTAATGACTGTGCAAAAGGGTCTATTTTTAAATTTAAAACTTCTATAACTTTAAAACCATTTAAATTGTTTTATCCATGCTTACATAAGACATTAGCTGTAGGGAGATATATATAACTGTGTAGGGAAAGTCTCGGGATTGTAAGCACAACAAAAACTAGACTTCTTTTCAGTTTTCTTCAACTTCACACAATGTGGATATAGGCCCTATTGAACAGACACTCCTCAATTAGTTTCCAGATTTAAACAGGAGATTTGTGTGGAAGCTTCAGTACAAGGCGGAGAGCTTTATACGAAATATTAATTTATTAAGGTTTCAACATTAAATACAGTTATGTATAATACACACACATTTTGATACAATTTCAATGCATTTAAAATTTATAGACAATAATGTGGTGTACAAAAACTTTCAAAACACCCTGTATTAAAGAAGCATTATCATATATATATGTATGTATATATATGATATATATATGATATATATGATGATATAAAAAAGAACAAAAATGCTACGAAATCCACATGAAAGCCTGCGAGTAAAACTTCGGAGCCCTGCTATTGTCCACTGGGAGTAGAAATGTGCTAGTTGAGTGTTTATGTGCGTTTTTTGTTTTTGTTGTTGCTTTTGTTGCTTTTAGTTTCAGGCAAAAATAGCTTATATAACGTCCTGTGTCACCATCATCAGCGACATCATCAGCAAGCAGCAACAACTTCCTCTAAAACTATTGCAAGACTTTTAGTTAAGCAAGGATTTCCTTTTTTAACTGTTTAAAAATGTTCTTTAATGCTTCAGTTTTTTTTTTGCTCTACCTTAAGACAGTATTTTAGTCTGTCTAAAAATTTGTAGAAATACGCTTTGCATATTAATGTTCCAGACAAAGTGTTTCAAGTTGTTAAGGCATCATTAAAATATGTATGTAAAAAGTTTTGATGCTGCGGGACGTATTCGAAATTTTTCTTATTGGGAAATATCGTAAAAACATATTTTGAGGACTCATTATGCCCCCACGTGAACAACGTAAGGGGTATATTGACTTTGTCACTCCGTTTGTGTCGCTAATATTGAGGCGTGGTAGCCTATAGCTGGTAGGTATAAAAAAGTGTATATATTTTTGATCAGCATCACCTCAAGAATCTATTTAGCCATTTCCGTCTTTCGACACGATTACACCCGCAATTGTTAAAACTTTTGGAGGGTTAAGTCTTTAAAAATTATTAATTATTAATTATTAATTATTAATTATTATTTATTATTTATTAATTATTAATTATTAATTATTAATTATTAATTATTAATTATTAATTATTAATTATTAATTATTAATTATTAATTATTAATTATTAATTATTAATTATTAATTATTAGTTATTAATTATTAATTATTAATTATTAATTATTAATTATTAATTATTAATTATTAATTATTAATTATTAATTATTAATTATTAATTATTAATTATTAATTATTAATTATTAATTATTAATTATTAATTATTAATTATTAATTATTAATTATTAATTATTAATTATTAATTATTAATTATTAATTATTAATTATTAATTATTAATTATTAATTATTAATTATTAATTATTAATTATTAATTATTAATTATTAATTATTAATTATTAATTATTAATTATTAATTATTAATTATTAATTATTAATTATTAATTATTAATTATTAATTATTAATTATTAATTATTAATTATTAATTATTAATTATTAATTATTAATTATTAATTATTAATTATTAATTATTAATTATTAATTATTAATTATTAATTATTAATTATTAATTATTAATTATTAATTATTAATTATTAATTATTAATTATTAATTATTAATTATTAATTATTAATTATTAATTATTAATTATTAATTATTAATTATTAATTATTAATTATTAATTATTAATTATTAATTATTAATTATTAATTATTAATTATTAATTATTAATTATTAATTATTAATTATTAATTATTAATTATTAATTATTAATTATTAATTATTAATTATTAATTATTAATTATTAATTATTAATTATTAATTATTAATTATTAATTATTAATTATTAATTATTAATTATTAATTATTAATTATTAATTATTAATTATTAATTATTAATTATTAATTATTAATTATTAATTATTAATTATTAATTATTAATTATTAATTATTAATTATTAATTATTAATTATTAATTATTAATTATTAATTATTAATTATTAATTATTAATTATTAATTATTAATTATTAATTATTAATTATTAATTATTAATTATTAATTATTAATTATTAATTATTAATTATTAATTATTAATTATTAATTATTATTAATTATTAATTATTAATTATTAATTATTAATTATTAATTATTAATTATTAATTATTAATTATTAATTATTAATTATTAATTATTAATTATTAATTATTAATTAATAATTAATAATTAATAATAATTTTTTTTTCATTATTCATTATTCAATATTCATTCAGCATTTTTCATTATTCATTATTTATTATTCATTAATAATTATTCATTTTTCATTTTTCATTACTTTTTATTCTTTATTTATTGTTATTTTGTTTAGTTTTTTTTTTAGTTTGAAGGTTAAACCATGTCTAAACACAGGTCAAACCTTTTTATCAAAGTAAAGTCCATTATTATTCTTTTCTGCCCATAATAAAAATCCTCAGCCAACAAGACAAGACAAACAGCGCCCACAAATGCTTTACTGGCTTTCATGGTTTTTCCTTGCCTCTTAGTGCTCAAATAAATATAAATTAAAAATCTTGTTGAAAACATTATCCTGTCTCCTCTTGACAAACAACGCTTTGCTTCTAGGCGGCCTTTTGTTTATATGTTATAAATTTTTTATTTAGTTTTGTTTCTTGTTTTTTTTATTGTATATATTTTATGATGTTTCGCTCTGATAACCGCCTGAATTAAGTTGCTTTCTGTAGCATTTTAAATTTTCTATACAAACAGTGGAGGGCAAAATAAAAAATGTTTCTGTAAATAATAACCAGCAAACACTCAGCCAACCCAACCAGCCAGCCAACCAGCGTTGGCAAGCGCATGAAAAAATAATAAGGAAAACAAGAAAAAAAAAAATATTAAAATAACAAATAAAAATAAAGTCGGGTGGCGATTCCTGTAGCATAGAATTTAATTCAAAAATCGAAAAAATGAAGCATATTAAGAGCCAGCCGTACAGTGGCCAAGCCGTTTAGGGGTTAAAAACAAAGACCGAACTCAGTTGGCAGCAGTTAGGGGCAGCCACTAAATAAAATTTTAAATACGAAAATTTTATCTTTAAGTGTTGATGATTACGATTAAGCAAATAGAGCATGAAATATTACTTTTTCGTTTTGTTGATACTAAAGCAACAAGACTAAAAAGGATTTTGTGGATAAATAAACGCGGCTTAGGCTTTAATATAAAATGTTTGCCTTTGTAGAGTATAAAGGATTCATTATTTAAGACATTAGGTTATGAAAAGGAAAAAAGATAAAAGTCTTAAAGGAGGCTATGTATTGCAGATAACCGAGTGAGTTTTTTTGACTCATAAATAGTTCTTCTTTTTTTGGGTTTTTAAATAAATGAAAAGATAGACTATCATGATGGTAGCGTGATTTGTTGCTACTTAAATTTTTATGCCCTCTCTTTGCATACTACTCATCTTTAATTTTAACTCATACCAGAACGCGTTGGATTATTCTAATAAAATTTTGAGGTTTTGTTTTTATTAATCAAATTAAGAAAATTGCAGAGTATTAAAATTTTCAAATTTTTCGTTTTGCGACAGGAGGCCGAAAAATTTACCGATGGTCCAATGTGTATACAAAAATTTGAAAATTTTGTTATAAATTATTTATATTTTTTACTGCTTCAAATATAGCTATGATATATCATATATTTATTAAATATATATATTTACTTATATATATTTATATATATTTATTTATATATTTATTTATATTTATTTATATTTTTATATATGTATATATACATATAGTCAGAGGCAGCGTAGCAATTGTTTCAAGGTTTTCTGATATAATTATTTTTATGGTAATTGTTTGGTTGACTGTGATAAATATAGTACTCTACCAAGGTTGCCATCTGTTCTAGTTGCATCTTTTATTTATTTCAATATTCATTGGCGTTCGACAGTTTTGTCGACAGTTTTGTCAAACACCAATAAATGGCGGTGATCTATAAATGATCCTTTCAGACCTGAAGCTAAGCCACTGAGAATTTTTATATGATTATTGGAGTAAATGGACTTTATATGCTGTAAAAATATATTCAAAGCCAAAACTTTGATATTTTCATGTCCTTCAAGGATTTTTAAGAATCAAGGGTTTGTACTGAAATAATTTTTTGTGCACCATATGACCCTAAATCAATTAAGATTTTAAAATATATTATTTTATTTGTTAAATGTGTCCACTTCACTAAAATTGCGTTATTAGTATTTTAGTAAATGAAAAAAAAACTAACGTTCGCTGTTCATTTTTTAAAAAAATAAATGTGACGCGAGAATTCCGTGAAAATTTAAGAAACGGCAAAATGAACATCGAAACAATATGAGAAACAAACATAAACAATAATCAGCGCAATCGATACATAAAAATTTGTTTTACATTCTGATTTTGATAACAGCGAGTACAAAGTGCGTAAAATGAGTTGTGAATATGTTTTAACCAAAAGTTTTTATCAATGTAATGTTTTTTAACTTTGATTAACGTTTTTCTATAAAAATTAAAGAAAAAAAACAAAAGACAAATGGATTTTAATATGGTTGAACTTTGACCACAGGCGATACTAGTTAATTTCATACCTAAATTTATTTGTAATATACAGGAGTAAGAATATGTCTTGATTTTCAGTTGAAAAATGCTTGAACACAAATGTTTCATTACCAGTTTCTTATTAATTTCTTTAATTTCTTATTAAAGTTTTGTGTAAATTTTTAAAAATTAAAAAATTTTCCGACCAACAGTTTAGAAATATTTTTTCAACTGTAAGAAATCATTCCAGTATCACTTTGATATTGAATATAAATATTAATTCATAGTTTTGGCTGTGAAATTATAAAAGATTTTCGTCACTATAGCAATTTCAAAGCTATTAGCCTATAGGTGGCGCTAAATAAATACCTCGCATATCTTTAGGTATATGCTGAAATTAAGAGAAAAAGCAACATAACAACAACATTTATATTTAAACTTTAACTCGCTACAACTTAAAAAATATAAATTTTAAGAAACAAAAAGTCCAGTTTGCACATCTACTGGTCTAAACCTACCAAACCATACTAAATTTATTAAGATTGGACTTGTATTTCAAAAGCCTTACGCCGGATAAAATTTGCGTTTGTGCAATATATATACGATAATAATTTCAATTGTAGTATAGATATCGACAACTTTTTATTTAGTTTTTGTGAAGCTAAGTTCTCAAATGGGTCAAAGAATAGGGATGAAAGCACTTCTGATATGTTTGGTTTCGTTACTTGAAGCAGCCAATCACACAATAATTTTAAGCCAATAACTGCAAGGTTCATTCAATTTATCTCCTGTGGTGCGGTGTAGAGGAATATTTACCTTAACCATTTCTAACCATTTAATTATTTAACAAAAATGTCATTGTAATTATACAAAGCTTAAATCAGCTTATGTAAGCTGATAAATCTAATGCCTATGTATTATTTGTCTGCCAAATAATTTATTAATACTTACATAAATATTAAGTCATTACGTGTGTGTGTATGTAAATGCAATGGTGTGCATCATTTAGCAAATTTACGCTTTGAGCTGAACTAAACATTTATTTAAAATAACTGTTTGATAAAATAGTTGTGTTTTTTTTTTTTTGGTTTAGTTTTGCGGCTTCACAATTTTAATAGTATTATGGTTTGATGCAACAAAAGCGGCTTATTTAAGTTTATAATTTTTAATTTGCATAGTTAAAACTTTGCTATTGTTACCTATTAAACTTCAACAATTAAGGAATCTTACAAAAGATAAACTCACATGATATGAGGATAAAAATAAAATTGCACATAATCGACAACGTTTGCAAATAGAATTAACTAACTTGGTCCTTATAATGCCAAGGATCATTCAGGATGCTATCAGGTACATGTGCGAGTTAGTACAAGAGTAAACTTAACAAAAACTAAACCTAACAAAAGAACTTGATTTGCATTTAAATGAAATTATAACTTCATTATCGAAGAACAAAGTGCTTAGAAAACCACCCACCTACCATGATTAGGTTGCTGCACAGTCAAGAAAAACCATGCAATGCATTTCGATACAAATGTTAAACTTAATCCACACATAAACACACACACACACACACATACACATGCACATTATACAAAAGCAGCTTACAATGGTGCAAATTCTAAAACAGCGTCAGAGTTTTCAAAAACAAATAGAATAAAATCACATCCGCCATTGCTTCAAAATGCCAAAGTAATAGCAGCAACAACAAAAACAACAACCAATACTACTTCAACATCCGGTGGCTTGGTTAGCGAATTTTGTGTGCGTGTGTGTCTTAACTTTGTTGGGTTTAGCGTAACTTTGAGAAAATTTCACCAACTACGACCACGTTTAGCATGCAGTATAAACAATAAAATGTCTTGCTTAAGTTGCTGCGGTCCGTGTGCCAAAACTATTGCACGCGCATCTCCTCGACAAATGAAGGGGGTGGTAATCGGTGTTGTTGGTGCTTGGAGCCGGCGTATCGCAGGTAGCTGCTATGCTTGCTTAATATTTACACTATGCTGCTGCACCTTGCCACACTTCAGCACAATCTGAAGAGTAAGTTTTGCAATTTTAGTTCGTTGGAACGTGTCCATGACATGTTTTTCGCATGTTTTGCACAGTGTTTTTGACAGTCATATTGAAGTTTATTGCTTAAAAACATGTTAATTAGAAAACAAATTGGCAAAGTGGTTGCATTTCTATGATTTCCAAATAATAACTTTAGCAGCTGATAAGGACAGCTCGCAAAATAAGTTTCTTTTTCTTATTTCTAGTATTTAAGTTTGCAAGATGTAGCAGTTTTTCATACTTTTTCCCGCCAATAGGGAAAGGCAAAAAGTTGCATGCCAATTTACTGACTTTTTTGTTTTCTTAAATAAATGCAACACATTTTTGGCTTCCATTTTAATGAAACTTATTGTTATGTTCGTTATGATAAAATTTGCTTTGAAAAATTAGGGTTATATTTTTTAAACGATAAAATTTATGGTATTTTATTGAAGGGGAATGCATGTCTTTTAACATTGATGTGTGGTTTGATCTGCTTCACATATTTTGACTGCAACATCTAAAATGGTAGGATGATTTTTATTCATATATTTTTTTTAGATTTATAACCCCTTTTTCTCAATAATCTCAAAAGTGAAAATTTTCACATACGACATTTATTTTCTCAAGCGACGATTCGTAAGCATTTTGATTGTTGGTTGCTTTTAAAATCCACACCACTAGAAGAAAGAGTGTTCAGCAACCAAACTGGAAAATCGAGCCTTTAGTCAAGGACGTCCGCAGGATTTTTTCTAGGGGAGCAGGCAAAAGCATTAAGGAGTCTGGAATGCACATAAAGAAAATGTAACCTATATAATTCTATTTTCTGAGATTTTTGGAACTAATTTTGTCATCATGATACTCCGGTTGACACACGCTTGTACACATAAGAAATTTTTTCATTTCATTTTTAAATTTATTTTTTTTCATGTAATTTCAAAAATTTTTTCCTCAATAAATTTTCTAAGTAATTGAATAAATTATATAATGAGATGTCTCCTTAAATAAAATTGCATCAATTACTTTTTAGCCCGTAAGTTTTCCTCTTTTCAAATAAGAATACAAAAATTTCCTAGTATGCTTTTTTTTAAAAAAAAAAAAAAAAAGAAGAATAAAAGCAGCAAAATTTTCAGACCATTTTTTCAATTTTGGAGGCCTATATTTTATAAACGAATTGTGAGCGGCCTTAAATTTATCAGTTTGGATTTAGTAGGTAAGAATCCATATAATCTGCAAAAATTAAGAATTAGATTTTTAGCTATTCTTGAAATGTTCCCGGCCATGGACAGCAACTGACTTATTTCTTTTTTCAACAGGCATCAGTTCTAGCAGCATGCAAGTTACTTTATCGAGTTTGGAGACATACCTATTATATAAATTATTAAAAATGTATTTCCTTTTTAATTCAAAAGTATTAATAAATATATAAAGAGGTACATTTATGGATGGATTTTGGGCGCCATACATTTTCTAAATATATTCCAGAACTTCCCTCCAATAATTCTGATTTCTGGATGTAAAAAGCACGTCACGCGAAAAAATTCTGAAAATTCTCAAAAGGATGGACGCCTGTTAAGAAACGTGAATTTGAAGAAGTATAAAATAAATGTTTTAAATCGAGTTTCCTATTTAAATTGAGGTCATAAAAAAACTTTGGACCATAAGATAATCTAACGTAAAAGCGTTTTCTTAACAAGAATTTGCCATCAGATTTTCTTAAAAATTAGTGCTTTCACTTTTGAATCAAAAGCTTTCCCTCGCCTAGATCGCTGCAATATTCTCAAATTTAAATGCTGCAAAATTATTAGCAAATTTATTAAGTTTGCGAAAAATTAAAAAAATTATTCATATTGGATCATCTTTATGACGGGAAAAGAATTTTTTGAAGCCGACTTTTGGGCTAAATTTATTTTACTGTGTTTTCTTCTTGTATTTAATTACTTTAAAATAAAAATTTCCTTATCGTTCAAGTTCATATGCGTTATTGGCTTAAATTCCCCTTACCATCTGTTGCTCCGAAGAATGATCTTCGACGAATAGGGATATCATTTCTTATCATTCCTAAATTTCTCGAACTTCGTAATTTTTAATAGTAACTTCGTAATTTTTTCCATTACATTCGTAGTATTTACTAATGGCTTCGTACTATTTAGTATTACTTACTTACTTACTTAGTTGGGCGCTACAATCATACCTCGGTCTTGGCCTCATCTAAGAATTTGCGCCAGCTTTCGCTTGCTGGCGCAAGTTGGAAATTCCAAGCTTCGTTAGGTTGTCCTCTACTTGGTCTATCCAACGAAGATGCGGTCGTCCTCTTCTGCGTTTACCGCCGCTGGGTACCGAATTGAATGTTTTCTTCTCTGGAGCATCGTCTTTCATGCGCTGAACATGACCAAGCCAGCGAAGCCGCTCGATTTTAATGCTCTTGACTATGTCGATGTCAGCGTACAGCTCATACAGTTCATCATTCCACCGTATTCGGTACTCGCCATTGACGCAGATTGGTCCGTAGATCTTACGAAAAATCTTTCTCTCGAATGCTCCTAAAGTCTTTTCATCTGACTGCTCATCGTTCAGGTTTGTGATGCATAAAGTAGAACGGGCATGATGAGCGATTTATAGAGCGTGATTTTCGTTCGTCGAGAGAGGGCTCTGCTTCTCAATTGCCTACTGAGCCCAAAGTAACACCTGTTGGCAAGAGTTATTCTTCGTTTGATCTCAATGCTGATGTCGTTGGTTGAATTAATACTGGATCCCAGATAAACGAAGTTCTTCACAACCTCGAAGGAGGTTTTGTCAACTGTAACGTGGGTTCCAAGACACTGGGACTGTTTGTTTGTTGACACCAAGTATCGTCTTATCTGCATTCACTGTCAGATCCATTCGACTTGACTCTCTTTCTAATCTGGAAAATGCTGCACTGACTTCGCGCGTATTATGGCCAATGATATCTATGTCATCAGCATACGCAAGCAGCATAACACTCTTGCAGAATATTGTGCCACTACGTCTCAGATCACCAGCTCGGATGATCTTTTCCATCATTAGGTTGAAAAAGTCGCACGATAAGGAATCACCTTGTCTGAAACCTCGTTTGGTAAAAAATTGTGGGGAGAGGTCCTTCCCGATTTTAACTGCGCTGCTGGTGTTGCTCAGTGTCATCCTGCAAAGTCGTATTATTTTTGCAGGAATACCAAATTCAGAGATGGTGGAGTACAGGTGCTTCCTTTTTGGGCTGTCGAAGGCGGCTTTGTAGTCGACAAAAAGATGGTGGGTGTCAACTTGTTTTTCTTGAGTCTTCTCCAAGATTTGTCGTAGCATGAAAATCTGGTCGATGGTGGACTTTCCAGGTCTGAAGCCACACTGATAAGGTCCGATCAGTTCGTTTACAATGGTCATCAATCTTTCACATAAAACGCTCAACAGGACCTTATATGCGATATTAAGAAGGCTTATCCCACGGTAATTGGCACAGATAGTGGGATCGCCTTTCTTGCGATAGAGGGCAGGCACACTAATATTCCAATCGTTCGGAATACATTCTTATGACCATATTCTGCATAGAAGCTCGTGAATGCGTTTAAGTAGAGCTTCGCCTCATCTTGTTCTTAAACTTCTCAGCAGGTAAGAAATCAGCTCCCGCGGCTTTGTTATTTTTAAGCCGAGCTAAAGCTGTCAGCGGAACCTCGACGCTGTCATCTGAAATTGGGGTTTCCGGAATATCATCTCTATTGGCGGGATTGTTGTCAGCATCGCCATTTAGAAGCTTAGAGAAGTGTTCCCTCCATAACGTCAGTGTACTCTGGACATCTGTATTAGTCCACTGTCTGTAGTAGTCTATTTAGTCTTTTTAGTATTAGTTTGCTGAACAATTACCGAATATAAGGCCTGGTTTGCTGAACAATTACCGAATATAAGGAAATGTATGATTGCAAGGTGGCCGTAGTCTACTGAAAGAGTACGTGGAACGTAAGCTAAAAAATCGTGGTTCTAAACCCAGCTCAGATAGAATGTAACAAATGTATTCGTACAATATACATATATTTGTTTTTGTACGAATACAATATTTGTAACATGTACCAAATTACATCCAATCTGCGAAGTCTAATCGTGACTGAAAACTACGATTAAAATTCTTAGAATGGATGGAGCTTTTAGTAATATATACACACAAAATGTTTTGAGTGTAAGAATACGTATTGAAAAGTGCCAGTGAAACAAGGGTAAATAAAATGGTACCGCAACTTATTACAGCGATGGGTGCAACATACCATTTAAATATGCATGCATGCTTTAGGAAAATACATTTTCCTGCTAAATTTTACGCTCTTACAGCTTAAAACGTCGTTTTTATTTAAAAAGTTCTACAATCCCTAAGTTTGAGCGCAACTTACAATAACAATTACAATTTTTAAAAATTTTTTGACTCTACCGTAAAATTTTTTAATATTAACTTAAGGCTTTTTGATTTGATTTGAAGATATTTAAAATATTTTCACTGCCTGGGGGGTGCGCTTTCCACCCTGCCATCCCTGTGGACGGACATGCCTATAGCACTGCTCTTTCATTAAGTATTTTACAAAGCGTTAGCAAGAATATATAAAATATATATTCATATCTAAGAATATATAGGTATGTAGATATGAGTTAGGACAATAAATTATCAGGAATACTATTTCATTTGCATTTTTTTTTCATTAGGAATTGATAACATTTTTGACCAATGTATTTAGGTCCAATCAGACACAAAATTGTCCATAATAACATTATTAATTGAGTATAATTATCCTCATTTCTTATGTAATTTTTATTTATGTTTCATATTATATACATTACATACATATATGATTAGCAATTTTTCCAATAAGCCAAACTTCACCAACATTTTTTTTTAAATAAGGGCACCTCTAAAGTTCATAAATCTATAACTAAAACACCGCTAAAACACAATTCTTCAAAGTGCTTGTTGGTATTGACGTTCAGCTCAGCATTTTACTTTCAACAGACTAAGGTCATAATGTAGAATTTTCAAAATCTGTTATTTTTATAAGAATTCTAAAATTGCATCTTTTCTTATTACTGCTATTTCAGTAACGAAGGTGATGAAAAGTTTTTTGACTTGAGAAAAGTCTTTCCTTGCATAGGTTTTTAATGACATCACGTAAATTTGTCGATGATGTCGACATCGTCCTGCCAACGAACACTTAAACCACTCAAAAGAAGAAGAGTAGAAAGTAATGCAGCACATAACTCATGGTTAGCCAGAAATATGTTTGGTCGATGATGTCTTCGTCAAAAGCTCTTGCTTCAAGGTTTTCTTCAAGGTAAATTATGTTACAAATGAGCGTGTGTGTGTATGTGGTGAAGAATTTTTTGGAGTAATGTTGTCACTCTTCATAGTCTCTGTGAAATTGATAGTTTTTTTTTTAAAAAAATTGCGGATAAGAAAGCTTTTTACCATATACACTATACGGATTAAAAAAAAATTGTAAGCATTCACTTTAATCTGTTCAATTTAATATGCTTAAAGTCAGCCGCGTACTGAAGTTATTAATTATTTTGGGGGCGGCACTGAAACTACATTAACTATTTTTCAAAAATAATATGTGCATAATACCATTTTTAGCTGCAAAATAAAAACAACAAGAAAGCACTAAACTAACTCAATATATTTGAAAACCACTGTAAATACAATCATTTATTTTAAGCTAAGTATTGAACACTACCAAAATGTAAAATCGTTTTTCTAGTCTCAAAATAAAATGCCGAAGAAATAAAAAATAAAAGTCAAACATAGCGATATACGACATCGAAAACTGTAACACACTTTTCAATTAAATTCATTGTTGTTTGCATAGTAAAAAAATGAATATAAATACAAAACAAAACCAATAAATCGCAGTGTTTATGAACGTCTGACTTATAAATTTATTCTAACTGTCAGCTATTAAAGGTACAAAAGTCATATTTTATATGTTGTTTTTTTTCATATTTTTCTTCGGTATTTCAGATGAAGCAGGTAAAAGAAAGTGGTGCTGCCTTGCGAAAAAAGAAAAGAGCTAGGCAAGAAGAAATTAAAACAAATAAAGGTTCTTTAATGAAATACTTTAATCGAAAACCTAGTTTAGAAAGTGTTTCTGAAGAAGTTTCCCAAAACTACCATCGATAAATTCAAATGTGTCTTTAGCCAGTGATGAAGAGTGCGACGTACAAAATTCTTTAGCTACTGACTTCAAAGATATTGGTCTTTGGCCGGTAACTATTTACGATGGCACACGAATTTTACTTGTTCAACAAGGTGCATCAGTGGTTCAATATCTAAAAAGCGACTTTGGTGAAACTCTCCGTTACGGTGAATCAACAAAAGATCGGAGCAGAAAATTACCGAAGGATTAGTTTTTCAAACTTTGCCAAATAAAAAAAAAACTTTAAGGTCGTGGCTAATGCATTCTCCTTCCAAAAAAATCTCTTTACTGCTTTTGTTGCAGATTATTTGCAGGTAACGGTCAGTCAACTTTTAAATTAGGATTCAATAAGTGGTATAAATTAAATCCAAAAGTTTTCGAGCATAAGTCTAGTCATTTTTTAGATGGAAAGAATTGGAATCGTGGAGCTACAATTGATAAAATTGAACAAGACAATGTTAAAAAAGAAGCAAAGAAGTGGAAAGAGCTACTATTTATTGCTGGATATTGTGAAATTTTTAGCAAAACAAAACTTGCCTTTTAGAGGACTCAGAGAAGAAATTCAATATTCGACGAATGATGACTCTCAAGTTTCAGGAAATAGAGGAAACTTTTTAGAGTTAGTCCATTTGCTAGCTAAATATGACCCAGTGCTTCGTAAACATATTCTTAATATCCAGATGTGAAAAAAGATTTATAAATCCTATTTATCGCCTAATCTTCAGAATGAGTTTATTAATATTTTAGGGGAGGAGGTAAGAAGCAAAGTTTTAGAGCAAGTCCGAAAAGCAAAATATTATTTCATGATGTTCGATAGCACTCCTGATTTTTCTTACAGAGACCAAACTAGTCAAGTTTTCCGATAAGTTTTGACTAACGGAAAAGAAGTGACGATTGAAAAGTCGTTTGTTGATTTTATTGAAACGCATAGTAAAACAGCTGAAAATATTTCAAGCACGATTTTGAAAAAATTAGAAAACGATGGTATTGACATAAAAAACTGTAGAGGCCAAGCATATGATAATACTGCTGTTACGGCTGACAACATACTGGCGTTCAGAAACGCATCGAGGAATTAAATGAACATGCAGAATTTGTGACGTGCACAAATCACTCGTTAAACTTGGCAGGTGTTCACGCAGCTTCTGTTGCTGTGAGTTCCGTCACCTTTTTTGGCACTGCAGAGCGTTTGTTTTCATTTTTTGCTTCTTCAACTCATCCTTGGAATATTCTTATTTCAGTCACTGGTCAAAGTGTCAAGCTGGTAATAGAAACACTATGGAGTGCACGACCAGATGCCGTAAGTGCGTAAAAAAAATTACATAAAAATTGTAAAATCTCTTGAAAAGTTAACTGGTGAAGAGGAAAACAATATAACACGATCGCATGCTGGCGTTCTGTTTGTTGCATTGCAATTATTTTTTTTTATGTTTTCTAAGTTTGTGGGAATGCGTCCTTGTAGAAATTAATGACGCACAGGTCTACCTCCAAACCAAAGGATTGGATATTCAAAAATGTGATATAAAATTTAACGCACTACAATTATTCTTTAATAAAACAGGAACATTTTAATAATTAATTCAATAGCTTACGCCAAAGAAATTTGTTAGAACTTGGGAATCGCAATAGAACGTCGTTGCAGGAAGGAAAAACTAATGGCTGGTGAACAAACTCAAGATGTTGGATTATAATACGAAGCTAAGTTAAGGAGAGAAATGTTTGCTTTTTTGGACAGTGTTTCGATTTCCCAACAAATTACAATAAGGTTTCAACAGCTTCATGCTCTTGCTAAAAAATACGGAATTCTTTCGCCTTCGATTCTCCTGAATGATAAGTTAGAATGTAACCTGGATGAACTCGGTCACGAAGACATTGACAAGGAAGAATTTCTCGATGAGAGAAAAAGACTTCAGGTTTTTGTTTCTGTTGCGCACAAAGAAACTGAGGCACGTATTGAATGTGCACTTTAACTTTCAAAGTTTATTTTCAATTTAAGTCAAGAAAACACAGTTCCAAACATGGTTATACTTTTGCGAATCTTTCTAACCATTTCTGTTAGCGTCACCAGTTAAGTTAAAACTTATTAAATCTACCAAAGCACTACAATGAGTACGTTGCGCCTGCAAAATCTTGTCACTTTAGGT